>CM021101.1:224602621-224892541 GCA_007115665.2 Sequoiadendron giganteum
AAATGTAACGTGGCATACTTAATTAAATATTCATTTTCCATGGGTCGAAGTTTCAAGAATGTGGTTCTAACTTGTGCACCCATGATTGAGATGTCATCTTACCACTGCCATCAAAGGTAGGCAAAGTGAGTTTGTTGGTAGCCTATTTGAGTTCTTTTTTTTGGCCCCTCGGTCTCTGATTTTTTTATTTCTCTATAATGATCTCTTCTTTGAATTAAGAATCTGTCAAAGCTGATGTGCTCCCTAACCTCTGGTGTCAACAATTCCCATTCATCATTTTCTGCCATAAGATTATCCGCAAACGTTGCCTCACCCTATTCTTCAATATTTTCCTCTTCCCTTTCTTTTCTCAAGAAAGTAGGACATGCAGGTCTATCTATAGTATGAGAGTGTGCTCGTTGTGCCCTAGATGTTGTAGCCACACTCTTTTTATCATCAAGTACATGATTCTATCTTCCCTAAGTGTTTGTCTAATGTAACTGTGTCATAAGTGCCTATAAAGCAACTGCAACCTGTTCTTGACTTGTTGCCAAGTGCTTAAAAAGCTCACAATCTTCTTGATCCTCATTACATCCCCCATTCCTTCCTCCATTTCTAGGTGGACTACCATTCCCTCTATCTCCCATTGTGGCCTATTGTATATCTACAAATTGATTTCATTGTTGTACTGATTTTTGATGGGTATAATATCCGTGTGGACCAACTTCATGTGGCTGCATGAAAAGTTTTTAACCCTCCAAGATGGCAACATCAAAGCTCTGATACCATTGTAATATCCCTTGATACTTCTGATCTAAATTTTCCTTGAAGGAATATCATCAGGGTTACCAAAATGCAAAACAAAGATCTTGGTTACTACAACCTTCTAACACTTTAGGGTTTTTCACCTAAAGGAGAGGGATAGACCAAAATGACAATGCTCACAATTCTGCAACCTCTATAATTTCCTTGCAATATCCAACCCTAATTTGCTAATTAAGGCCTCAAGGAATATTGTCAAACACTTCTCCAACAACCCCTTTAACGTGCTATTTTTTTTGTATTTTTCAGTTTTCTTGCTTGTCTTCAAATGGTCTCTAATAAGTTTAAATTATTGCAAGTTAACATTACAATGTCTAGGCAAAGATCTAAGATGAAAATGCAATTATTTTGTCTTTTTGAATGCATATATATGAATTCCACATGAGAAATATACTCCTACAACCAACTAACACTACGCCAAATAGTTGACATGCAAACTAATATACTGATCATGAGAGATAAAAACATGCTCATTACAACAAATATATGACCTGCAACTTATAACTCCTTTATTGAGATATATTGTCCAATACAATGCTGATGTAGAGAGGAGAAGACTCTCGGCATTACAATAGACATCAAATATATGATAATGCTAATGAAAACAAGCACCTACAGTTGCAATAAATACTATTCTATATGTTATGATGGATGCAAACAATGTAGAGGAACTTGATTACAAGAAGCACACTTGATAGAAGATGATGTGGCAACCAATATCAATTCATAAGATCCTCCCTCAACCCAAATCAAAGTCCTCAATCAGCCACCCATGTTCTAATATAAATACCCATATTAAATAAATTACAACCTCCTTGTTGATGGTAAAAACAACACAAACAACATAAAATAGAATATTTCTACTCTATTTCTCCTAAAAAAGGAAGACAACATATAGTAGCCTAACTTCCAAGGTCCTAGTAGCTGGTTCTCAACTGTCTGATGTTACTCAATTGGCCAATGCAACTGTAATATTCAAGGGGCCTTTTTCGGTGATAAGGAATACAAACTGTATCTGATTCATCAATGTATGTTTAATGAGGGGGAGGTTTAAATAAATAGAAAAAGGATAGATCAAGGGACAAATCAATAAAACATGAATGAAATTCTTTAACATCCAGACATATATTCTCAACAATAAGTGATTTTTTAACAGATCAAAACCATAACATGATGCAATTCACAAAAAAATCCATACCATTGCATACATTCATAGTGCTTAATTTAATCATCACAACCATTCATCAAAATACTATGAGATTCAAAACAAACTCCTCATTCATTGCAAATAATATAGATCAAAAAACATATAATAATTCCATTCATAGATAATTTAACAAAATAATCCTTAAAATCTAGTTTCCCCTATTTATTTGCATCAAATAAGAAAAATTTATGCACAACAAATTCACTAGCATACAAACTGATTATGATTCATTAATATCATCCAAGAAGTTCAACTCCAACATAAAACTGTATAAAAAGTGTATCTGAATTAAAACATGAACTTAAAAAAAAGGTATCTTCTTAAAGCTATGAAATCCTATTTTCTATCATCAAGTGGCTAATCCTACTTATTATCAGCCAACCTTTACAACATGGAGCTCAAAAGTACATATAGACATGCTACGCATAAATCCCTCTCAATCAAAAATTGAGATCCACTAATCAAGGAACCAGAACCGCATCAAGAAACTAGACTGGCTGATCTTCAGTTCAAAGGTTGATTGCCCTGTTGAGTAGAATCTGATGCCCAAGGAAAGAGACAGGACTGTTTGATGAGAACCTTTAGGTCAAATGTGGATTGCCCTATTGAATAGGAGATAAAAGGGAAGTCATGTGCCAAAAATAGAACATTTTTCTACCAACTCACTCCTGCGTAGTTTGCTCAAGAAGATATTCATCATACCTAGAGAACACTTGTTGAAGGATATCCACATTAGGCCCATCGACCCAACTGTCTTCAAATTTGATTCTTTTTAACTCTGTTGAGGCGAATTCCTGCATGTCTTTCAATTTGGTCAATTCCCTCCTAGCAACTTTCACCTCCCCTTTGATATCCATCAGTCTATCTAACAATAAATCCTCTCCATCATTTTCTTTCTGCATAACCTCTTGAAATCTATTGTTCCATTTCTCCTTTAATTGATCCAAAGGCATGCCTTCTTTAATTGGTATGTCTACATTGACTAGAATAGCTATTACAACTTCTAATTCATCAAGCTGCTCATTCAAGTCTTTAATAGCATCCTAAACTTCATTTCTATGCATATATATGAAGTCAAACCTAAACCGGATTATTCTTGAAGCCTTTTCCAGGAAATCAACATTATTTTCTTCAAGAATGGACTTCTCTAGAAGAGTTTATTTTGGCAACTTATTGATGTATTTTATCTTTTGAATATATCCCCTATATTCTTTGTCCTGCTTTTCTAGAGTTTTAGTATGATGACCCATTTCTTCTATCAGCTTAAGTGTTATTTTATGGATTTCAAAGCTGGTTACCAACACTTCACCCACTTCTTGATTAAGCTTGTCAATCTACCTATCCAACATCCTAGACTTACTCTTCATTGTACCAAATCATCAGCTTCTCTTTTGCTGAGTAAGACTGGATTTTCCAAGGCAACAACTTGTTGGGACATGGGAGTGGAAACATCTCTTAATAAAGTATGTAATTGATCCAATTGAGCCTTAAGCTTATCCTTTCTTTGTTTGGCTTTGATCATCCTGGACTTTGTGGAGGAAGCTACAATATCAATGAGATTCATTTGTTGATTCCTTGTAGGCCTCCCTAAGTTGACTGTGCCCAATTGATAATTATTCACTTGCATATTTCCTCTATCCTTGTCCACCATTGGAATTGCACATTCTGCAATGATCTCTCTTGCCTTTGTGAGCCTTGTGGAATGAATAACTCTGGCCTTTTTCTTTGGTCTCTCCTTTTCTATCTCCTTCATCCTTTCTTCCCAATTAAGAGGTTGCGGTGGAGCTATATGCTTCTTCTCAAGCTCTACTTTTAACCATGTAGGAGCACTTGGAGTATTGACTACTTGTACTGAGGAAGAGGTAGTTGTAGCAGAAGATAATGGCTGCAACATAGTAACTTGAGGCTGAGAAGAAACTTCTTGCACATTTTTCATTTTATTGTGCAACCCTCTCATCCTCTTCCTTATCCTTTTGCTCTTGCACCCTTTTATCTTCTCACTCTTTCTTCGAACGTTCTTCCTCTAACCTCCTTTGTTCAAGCAATTTATCTCTCTGAATCTCCAAGTCTTTAAGCTTGTCCCATGCTTCCTTTTCTTTTTGTTGTTGCCTAGAAATTTCTTCAGCATCCTTTTCCTTTTGTAAGCCTTCCTCTTCTTTCCTTTTCTTATATGATTCCTCAAAGATCTTAAATTTATCCTCAAGGGCTTCCTTTTCTCTTCTTTTTCTTCCCTTTTCTTCTTCAAGATCATGAATCTTTTGCAAAATTTCTAACTTGTCATTCTCCTCCTTTATTCTAAGCTCCTACTGCTTTTGTTGTTGGTGGAGTAATGCATCAGTTTGGGCTCTTGCTTCCATTTTTTTTTGTTTTTCCAATGCTTCAACTTGTTTTGGCATTTGAATCTTGCTGTTGAAGTGATGCCTCAGCTTGTGCCTTTGCATCAAATTCCCTCTTAGCTTCTTCAAACAACTTCCACTAGTCCTCTTCTATCAAAACATGCTCAATTCTATCAAAAGGAATCTCCTCCAGTGTCTCCTTATTCGATAGAGTACCCTTAGAGTCTATCTCTACATCATGGATCTCAACCTCAAGACCCTTTCCCTTCAAAGTTTCAACTTCTTTATGGAGAGTTCCCCTAGGCACCTCTCCACTTGGTTGTTCTGTAGGAGAGGGTTGAGTAGACGACCAACTTATGACTGATGTTGAGGCCCCAAGTCCTATTGGGACTTCCTCTCCATGTGCTTCAGGTAGATCTTGAGCTGAAACCTCAAGTGCAAGCTCGTCAATATTAGGAGGGAATAATTCTAAGGACTCCTTAGGAGGCATTCTTCTTTTCGTCCTCTTGTACCCTTGAGTGGTACCTACACCTTTCCTTTTCTTAGAAATTTGACCCCCAGTCTCTTTGGTTCTTAGCACAACCCACTAGATACTTCTATCCAACACTAGCCTTACTATCTGCTTAATATCAATGGTCTCCTATGCACCCCATTCTATAGGATCCAAGTTATTGGTACCTGTATTTTGTACCTCATATTGGGGATCCAAAACCTCCCCATCATCAGATAATGTTTCAGGGATGTCCACTTTCACCCCAAACTCCACCATGAGTGGAACATGTAGTCTTTCATAATTTATTTTCCTTAAATCATACTCATCTTGAAGATCACTCAAAAATTCTTCCAATAGATTGAAGTGTTTATAAAAAATAGAAGCCAACAAAGTGTTCATTTTCTTCTTTGGATCAAAGTGCTTCCTTGCAGTGTACAAACCCAACTTCAGGTGCATCGATTCATCACAAACTATGTTGGATCCCACAAGGTGTGGACAACTATATTCACCCAACTTCATGGGGAACTTATGACAACCGGGCTTGTGCTTTACACCAAATTTAGAATTAACCTCCAAAGCTTGATAAAAAACTCCATTAAAACAATCCTATTGCTACAACATCTAGGGAGTAGATGAGGGTGACCATCAAATCCGGCCAGCCTGAAATAAGTAAACTTGGGGTATTGGATAAAATAACATCCCCACTCTGTGATGAATGCCATGGCTTCCTAACTTAATCTATATCTTGCATCTCTCGTAAGATGGTTAATAATGACATATAAAAAATGCATTATTAACCCTTCTGTAATGCATTTCAGAAGTCTACAAGGTGAGCTGATCATAATGATTCCACACCTTGTTTCGTCCATCAGCTTCTCCCAAAATTCCTGCTTTGTTTAAACCCAGAAAGTGCCCCTTCTTGCAATTGCATAAATCACATAAGAGGTCATGAATAAACTCTTGGTTTCTCTCACTCTAATCATTTGGTTGTGTATGCTTTTAGACACAATCATGGGCAAATAGAATTGTTGTCTTCCATCTAGGATTGTTTGAATGAATGGAAAAATCCATTATTTAAAATGAAGAGCATCCCTTTTCCCAAACACTCTGGATAGCATCATTATAATATCCCCAATCTCCTTGTAGAATTCTACCCTTTTAGGCTGATCTAGAAGCTTTAGTAAATAGTTTTTCTCAGTTCTCATCCATCTCTTGTTTAGATGAGTTATGTTGGCCTCCTTATGATTACTATATATTTTTAAGGCCTTCGCCTCATTGAGCTGCCTAGGATTCTTCAGAGTGGGAACATTGAACATGAATTGAAACATTTGAGGAGTTAGATCAATGATGACATTGCCCTGCGAATCCACAAACTATTTAGTAGTAGGGTTATAGGCTCCAACAGCTGTCATTATTAATTCAGGACATTGCATTGACAGAGGAAATATAGTAATATGAGCAAATCCAGATTCAACAATTCTTTGGGTCCTCCCTATTACATCTTCAACAAACGTTTCAGAGTACAAATCCTCGCAATGGAAAAAACCTAGGTTGCTATTAGTTATATCTGCCCAATCAGAATCCACTCTACTAGTAGTAATGGAAGGATCCTGATGTTTATACCTCAAGGTATAAGGGAGTTGTTCTGGCTTAACCTTTTTAGACTTTGCTCCTGGTTTTGAGGTCTTCGTCAGTTGACTCCTTTGAGAAGCTTCACTCGATGCTCTTGACATCATTTAATTTTTGCAACAAAACACAATATTAGATCCACAAAAAGTATGAAAGAACCAGGTCAAAGATCCCACCTTTCATAAAATTACTTCACACTTAGCCAAAATTTCATATTCATCGGAGGGAGGACGAGGTAGAAGAATACTCGTAGAAAGCTTTAAAGCACTATCAGGGTTAGGAATGGAATGGAAATTGGACTCACAACAAACCATATAGCGGGATCAGAGACTGAGTCAAAATAGTAATCGAGATCGGGATCAGAATGGAACTTAGACTAGGTACAATGAAGAAGTTTCAAATTTATATCCTGATCTACTTCCGCTTTCGACAGAGTGAATGACATTTTGATAATCTATAATTCATCGGAAGCGGGCTCGGAGATGGATCTGACATCCATTGCAAATAAAGGTTCAAGAACAAAGTCAATCCTAGATATAACTCTTGTTAAAATAAACATGACGTCATTAGAAATTTCAATAGTAGAACGAATGACATCATGGCCCAAAAATGAGGTCACCTAACAAGCCAAGGAGGCTTAAAATAATAGAACCAAACCATGCCCCATACAACCAAGGGGAAAAATAGCAACTAGGGCACAATTTAAAAACCAACAGGGATGCACAAAACCCTAGTTCATTAAAAAATCCTCGACCTAAATAATTAAGGCATAATTTAAAAACGACAAGTCGACCTGCAAAAGGACCAAGTAGTAAGGTAACAGATCAAAGGACACCATGAAACTATGTAGCAGAAGATCAACACCCTAAAACCTAGGGCACAATGGTATGGGCATGAGAAAATGCGAAAATGATCGTTGCAAAGAAAAAACAAACAAGAAAACGACAAACAATAACCAAAAAAAAAAACAGAGAAAGACCCAAAGACAAGAAAAACAAAACAAAAGCAAAGCAAAAAAACAAGGATTCAAACAAAAAGAGTCACAAACCCCACAAAGAGTGACAGACCAAAGACACACAACGAAAGTCAACAAAGAAAATAAAGAATAGAAACCCTACCTTGAAACGCAATCCAACAGATTGGCCCTTGATGCGAATCGGCATGCAAAATGCTTTTCTTTTGATTGAATCACGCCTCCAAATGCTCTACCTTAACTCTGGTTTGATATTACTTGTTAAACAATAATAATAACCAACGAGTTAACCTTAATTAAGGTTAAAAATCCAATTTAATATGTGTGAGGTACATGCAATAAATACCATTAATGCAGTAGGTCAGACGTGGAATCATGGCGAGAACAACACAAGACTATTGTGCAACCGAAGTAAATTCAAAAAGGAACAAGTAAGGTGGAAGCATAATCAAAATGAGAACCAAGTCTGGAAACTTTGTCGAAGTTCTGAGTCTGGTTTTGGTTTCGGTTCCGGTTCTAACAACGACGAAGAAAAGGAATAAAGAAACAAAAGGAAGAGACAGGGATCGAGACAAGGCAAATAGCATCAACCCCAAGTCCTAACAAACAAACAAAAAAGGTGGAGGCAAAGGAAAGATGGAAACAAAGTTTGGAACTTTGTATAAATCCTGAACTTAATATCCATTCCGGTTCCGGTTCTGTGAAAGGAAAAAAAGACAGACCGAAGAGACAAAAAAAGAAATGAGCGAAATCAAAATTGGGAAGGATTTAGGGAATGAGACTCAAAATGAGTTTCAAATCTAGATTCCATCCTGGTTTCGATTCCGACAGAACAAAAGAAAACAAAGAGTTGGAAGAAAGAAAAGTTCCAAACTTTGTTGAAAAATAACCAAGGTCAAAAACCAACAGAGGGGGACCCATTTTGACCAAGGAAAAAGATGGGGTGGTTATGCAAGGCATAAAAACTGGTGACTCAGCTGGGAAATTGGTTTACCCATTTTCAAAACACCCAAGAATTCAGTCACCCAAAACCTTCTCGTTTATGAAACATGTTAACCTGAATAAGATCAAATATACAGAATAAGGTTGAGCTGGAATATAAGATGTATGTGCTCATGAACTATTCTGAATCTGAGTGTGTGCATCTATGGTGCATCCTTATTTATAAACACTTTCTCCACTTCTGAACAACTACACCTAAGATCCAAGCTACATAGGTTGAATCCTTCAACCATTGTGCAATAAAATCTTGGGCATTTCTCTGCTGCCAGACAAGCATCCATAGCCCTGACGAAGATACCTCTAGTTCTCTCAAATAATTTCTCTACTACCAGATAGGCGTCCATAGCCCCGATAGAGATACTTGAATTACCTATTTGATATTGAGTTTTCCTCTTCTCTCTTTTTCTCTTTTTTTTTTTTTTTACTTAGGCTTCACTTGTGAGAACTTCTTATGAACTTTTCTCAATACTCAGGTGCAATTGATTTGAAATGTGGGTTGAGAACTATAATGAATTTCATGACAGTCTTGGAATCAAAATTTTCACTTGAATTAGAGATGCAACCACCTTGAAATAAATAGGCATTTTACTTAGGCAGATGTTTATCTATTTTTTGACAGACTTCGATCATAATTCACGAGATATTCACAATGTACCTTTTTTTCCTTAATAAATTTTCAAACCAACATTAGAATGGTCATGAAACATGAGTTTAGAATGAAATCCTTCAACAGAAGTTCCCTAAACATACCTAAATCAATTTCTCTCCTAGTGCCTGTAGCATACTTTGAATAACAACCCCTTTTCTTGGAATGGATAGAAATGAAGATCCCCAACGAACAAGACAAAACGAAAAAAAAAGAAAACAAGGAAAGAAAAAAAAACAAAACAAAAAAAAAAGAAGAAACTAATTACATATGATACAATATAATAAAATTATTAGGAAAAATTAGACCATTATGAGCCAAAGTAATGTTTAAGAAATTGACCATTAACTGGCAATGGAACAGGTTCTCCTGTCAAGGCACTCAACCGGAAAGAATTCTCACCTAGTATCTCAGCTACTTGATATGGACCCAACTAGAGTCTATCAAAATTTTGGTGATCTCCCTTCTTCTCTTTTGCCTTGTCCCATAGTAGCACAAGATCTGATATCCTAAAGGCCTTTACCTTGGCTGTCTTGTCAAGCTAGTGTTTGAAAACAACTTGATGTTTAGAGATCTGCTATAAAGCAACATCTCTCTGCTCTTCCATATTGAGCAAGTTGGTTAGTCTGACTTTGATCGTATCATCCTTTGTATAAAATTCCTGCATAAACTTGAGGACAGGTATTTACAAATGGATTGGGAAGACTAGGTCCTGGCCATAGACTAGTTTAAACGGTGAATTTCCTAGGGAAAATTTGATTTGAGTTTGATCTACCCATAAGGAAAATCTCAACTGAGTGTGTGAGTCCCTAGGATTGTTTTCTAACAATTTTTTTATTACTTCCAAAATATTTTTATTAGTGGAATCAGCCACTCCATTTCCCTGAGGGTAGTAATTAGAAAAATATTTCAAAATAATCCTATGTTCATAAGACCATTGAATAAATTCAGCCGAAGAGAAAGCAGGGCCATTATCACATACTAGGCCGAATGGTACTCCAAACCTGGTGGTGATGTTCTTAGTTAGAAAGTTGATAACCACTTATGTGGTGCTATTTTTGTAGGGTTGGGCCTCGATCTAGCATGTGTAGTATTCAGTTGTATTTGGGATGAACTTGTGACTTGCAAAAGAGTTTGGGTTAATGACACCTATAAAGTCTAGTGCCCATTGAGCGAACGGTCTTACCTCATACATTGGTTGTAAAGGCATTGCTGGATTTCTTTTCCTGGGTGCAGAGGTCTGGCATACATGGCATGTCCAAACATGTTGGTGTGCATCCCGAAACACATTGGGCTAGTAATATCCTAATCTTAGAATTTGATGGGCCAAAGCATCTACAGATCCATGTCCTATACCATGTCTTCCATGAAACTCAACAATAGTGTGCTTAGCCTCTTACTGATCCAAACAACACAAGTAAATTCCTTGAAAGTTCCTTATGCATATAGATCCCCCTTTGAGCATATAATGAGCACTCTTCATCCTCAGTGCTTTCCTCTAAGTAGCATTCATCCCCTCTAGACATCTATTGTTGAGGAGGAAGAAGATCAAATCTATGTACTAAGGATCCTTAGTGAACAACTGCATAGTGTACTATTGACATGTGATATTCTTGTCAACATCCACCATTGCCTTTGATAAACCCTACCCTCAAACGATTTTCTTTGGATGAATTTCTAAGTCAAAATATTGCAAAATAGCCATCCATTTTCCTCTTCTTTCCCCCAATTCGCTTTGCATTAGGAGGGATTTTACAGCTGGATTAGGAACTATGGCAATTACCTGACTTTGAAGGATGTAATGCTTGAATGTTTTTACTGCTCGAACCAATGCAAAGGCCTGCTTCTCAAGGGGCGGGTACCTAACTTCAACATTCTTAAACAAGGAGCTCATGAAGGTGATGGGCCTTTCCTCCCCCTCACCTTTTCGTTGCGTTAAAATAGCTGCACATGAATGGCTAGACACGAAATAATAGATATAGAAGGGCTTTAGATAGTCTGAGCTGGTCCAGACAGGTGCCTCAAATATTGATTGTTTAATCTGCGAGAAAGTAGATTTTTCCTCATTGCTCCATTCTATTTCTTACTCCCTAGCCTTGTTAGCTTTAAGATGGCCTCTACTCTATCAGTGTCTATGGATATCCCCTCTTTTGATATTATGTGGCCTAAGAGTTTCCCTTCAGATACTCCAAACAAACACTTTTTTGGATTAAGGGAGACACCATAACTTATACACTTTTTGAGGACCTTTTCCAAATCTACAACATGGTCTTCCCGGTTCTTGGAGAAAATAGTTAAGTCATCCACATAAATAATGATACACTTACCTATTAAATCCTTGAATGCTACGTCCATTGCACGCTGAAAGGTTGCTCCAGCGTTGATAAGGCCGAATGACATCCTCTGATAGGAAAATGTGCCCCACTTGGTGGTGAAGGCAGTCTTCATTCTGTCCTCATGACTGACAAGTACCTGATTATACCCAGAATATGCATCCAGAAATGACATCATCTGGGACCCATTGACTGTTTGTAATACCTCATCAAGAGAAGGTAGTGGGTAATTATCCTTCTTGGAGGCCTTATTTAAGTTCCTAAAATCAACACATAACCTGATTTCACCACTTTTCTTGTGCACAAGAACTAAATTTGCAACCCAAGTAGAATGTATGACTGGGAAGATTATTCTTGTAGATAGCAGCTTTTGCACCTCGTTCTGAATTAGGGGCTCAATCAAAGCATTGATCGGGTATTTATTTTGATGAAAGGGCTTGGATTATGGCTTAAGAGGTATGGTATGTGTTATCACCGAAGTGTCAAAGGTTTTTAAGTCTTCACATACCCAAGCAATGGCTGCAACATTCTCTTCCAAAAGTTTAACTATCTTCTTCTTAATTTCTTCAGGACAAGTCTTCCCTATGAGAACATTCCTTTCGGGACCTAAGTGAGTCAGATTAATAGATTCGTACTTCCCTCCATCACTGTCTCAGGGCACCCTTTGATGAGCCTGTGGGTCAGAGTCAAATATCCTTTCTAAAGCTACCATCCCCTTTGGAATACTATTGCTTTTCAACTCCAGTATCCCTTATGGGTCACCACTATCCCTTATGGGTCACCACTCTTAGGATCCCAATCTTCCTAATCTCTCTCAGATTCATCAATTATCTATCCTTCAAAGACATCTGAACTTTCCAAGAAGGCCAATATATGCTAATCATTGAATACTTGAAAATTTTAGACATTATCTGGGATAGCTGGGACTAAGACTAATTCAACCAAAAATATTTTTAACTTGGAGTCTTGCATAGGTTCCAAGGTGCTAGCAGTAACAATGAGGGCATCTACAATCTGATTAGTTTCTCTAGGAATTAGAGTGATCCCAAAAGTGTCAAAGTCTTCGATCAGATTCCAAATTCTATTTCTGTATGCAGCCAACCTTTTGTTATGACAAGTATACTGGCTGTGAACTTGCTTTACAATCTTCAGAATCCCCCATTACCATGAGAGTGGTGACCTTATTTTGATGGGAAAACATAAGTTCGTGAGTGAGTGCTTCATATTCAACCACATTGTTTGTGTAGCCAAACTGCAACTTGTAAGATGCAAAGTAAGTTTTCCCGTTTGGGTTGGTTAGTTCAATCCCTACTCCACTTCCTGATTTGGATTTAGAGCCATCAAATTTAAGACTCCATAATTGATCTTTAGTTGGGATTTCTTTCTATTTTGGAATAACAAGGGATGAATTGCTTGAGATGGGTGGCGGCTCAGACTGTTGTTGGCCATCAAGAGTTAAAGGTGACTAGGGGAAAGGTTCACTTAAAGATTCTTCTATATTTAAAACTTGTTCAAGAATCACTTCCTGAACAACTTCTTGGATCAAGTTGCAATCCAATTCATTTTTCATCAATGCCTTAGGCATTGGAAGAGTATCTGGGGTGGGTGTAATGGAGAAATATTGAGGTACCTCAATCTCCTCTTGAAAATCAGAGCATAGAACTTGAGTCTGCTCAAATCGTAATGAATCTTCCTTTTAAGAAAGATTGGTTCTAGTGAGGATGGTAGCGTCCTTAGCTTTAAATGGAAATTCATTGGTGGGTGTTTGAGGTTGGTAGATATGGTTTAAGATATCTACATAGGGTTGACATGTCAGCTCAGAATGATTCTAATAATGTATCCTACACCAATTAGGAAGCAACAAATAGCACAAATCAGTCTCTTCTCCCAATACCAGCCTATCTTGTTGCAATTTTTTGATTATAACTTGTTGGTTGACCGAGATCATTGGGGGATTCTGTTCTAGAGGAAGTGCATCATCAGGATCGAGTATTGAGAAGGTCATGATCTCCTCTTGCTTGTAAACTCCTATTTTAGTTTCAAAGTATGTTACTTGATTGGAAGAATCATATTCAGTAATCACGTGTTTGAGCCTAGGCTCACTCTCAATTATAATCTGTGTTGCTATTCCTTTCTAGGGTAGCCACATGTGAGAGAAATCCAAAGACAAATATTCCCCAATACTCTTCATTAGCTCCCTACTCAGGAGCATACCATATGTTTCTGGGATATCGGCCACTTGGATATCTATGTAAGTTTGGATCCTTGGATCCGATCTAACTTGTACATGCATATTTTGTAATTCTCCCACCACATTAACCCCAATTTTGTCCAACTGAATCACTTTCTTATTAGTCTGGGTAGGACTTAATCCTATCTTCTTGCAAATTGAAAAGGGCATAACATTACCCGATGCTCCAGATTCTAATAGAAAGTTGTGCAAATTCTTTCCAAAGATTCATAAACTCAAAAGGAAAGGTGGGGTACTGCTCTCACCTTTATAGATGGTTGCATTCGTCTCCTTCACTGGAGTCACGTTACCTTTTCCTTTCAAACAATTTTCCTTCTCCAAGGATTTCAACACAACCTCCCATTGAGCCGGGCACCACTTCATAATGTCAAAGAATGACAATGATGTATTTTGTCTCTGCAGCTTTGCAATGAAATCAAACTCCAAATCATTCATAACTTGATACTTAGGAAAAGAAAGTGGATTACCTTTGTTATGAGAGTTAGAAGGCCCCTTTGGTGGTGGTGGGTTATTATCTGCATTCTAATTAGGTGGGACCATGTTGTTGGGAGGTGCAAATGTAGTGAATGGGACCTTATTCTGATTTCTCAAGAAGTGACCACCTTTGGACTAGAAGGCTTGGGCATCATACACATCTTCTTCTGGTTGATTATCTCCCTACATAGGAAATTGATATTTTTCCTCAAGGGTCTCATAAGTCATAGTAGTACTTACTGACCCACCATCTTGATTGGAATTTCCTTATGGAGGGTGGGAATCAACTTGCACAATCTTCACCATTTTTTCCATCTCTGGGCAATTGACCTCAGAATGTGATGTAGTATCATGTAGTCTACACCAATTAGTCATGAAATTAAGATCCACAACATTAGCAGTGTGTGGTTTATCTTCAACCGATTGATAATTATGGGAAACTCCCCCATTGTTGGGTCTAGTGTTCCACTACCTATTGTTGTTGTTGGACCTTTGATTGTATCCTCTTCTTTGATTTTGATAATTTTGGTTAGAGGAGTTTTGGTTCTGGAAGTTCCTATTGGTGTTCTAATTTGCATTTTGATTAGAGTAACTACCCTGGTTGTTATAACCTCCCTGATTCTAATAATTTTGATTTTGGTTCTGAGGGGGGTTCTGTCTAAGTTGTGCCATGTCGTTGGACATTTGAGATAGATTCTTTTTGAGAGTTTCCACCTCATTGTTTAGTTGAACAGTTTGTTCATTTTTCACAATCTGCCCTACAAATGGAGAATGAATAAGAGTTGACCCTCCCCCGTGTTGCTGGTGGTTTTGAGATTACTGGGAAGAATCTTGAATGCCATTAGAAAAAAAAGGCATGGTAGGTGAAGGTTGTAACTTAGAAATAGGTCCATATTGGGAGTAAGACATCCCTATGACCATGTTGAACAATGGTGGATTAGTCATCCGATAACCCATAAGGGGGAGAGCTCCTCCTAAACTTCCTGATTGCAGACTTATCTACTATTGCAATTTAATGGCTAGATGATAGACTTTAGACAAAGAGTCAATCTCATTAGCTGCATAAGTTCTCTGTAAGAATAGGCCAATCAAGGGATCAACAAATCTTAAATATGCCACAATGGCAATATTTTCAGCCACTAAGTAAGGGTCTTGTAACCTGCAGAACATCCTTTCTTATGGTGGTGAATTGATGATACAAGATGGTAGGGTCTACATAGACCCTGAACTGATTAATAAAGGCATTTTCTAAATCTTCCCAACTTAGAATAGACCCCTAGGGAAAATTTAGATACCAGTTGTATGTCATGTCTCCCAAACAATAGGGAAACAACCTACATACAACATCCTAGTGAGCCACCTGAGCACGGGTACATGTATCCTTGAATGCTTGTATATGTTCCTCAACACTTCTTGATTCTCCATGCATATGCTTGGGGGAAAACCTTTATGGATTTTTTGGTAGATCATGTATACCCCCAAGAATAGTCCCTAGAGGAGAGGGGTTATTCACAAAGTAAGCCATGGGTGGTGGTGGGATTGGTTGACTAGGTTGTGGTGATATAGGCTGAACTGGTGGTGACACTAGTTGAACCAGTGGTGGTGTGTGTGGATTGGGTTGCTAGGTGGGTAAAGATGGATTTGGTGGAAATCTAGGTGGAGTAAGTGGTGGGATCAAAATTCTATGAGCTTGAGGTTTGTATCTAACCAAGGTTTGAAGTTCTACTAATGGTTCAGGGTTCATAGAGGATCTAAAAATCCTCCCATACTTTTTCGGTGAGAATGACCCAATTTGAGCCAACTTTGTTCCTTCAGGCCTTCCTTCTAGCGCTAGATCTGTTGATGGTAAAAATAGCAAAAACAACATAAAACAAAATATTTCTACTCTATTTCTCTTGAAAAAGAAAGACAACATATAGTAGCCTAACTTCCAAGGTCCTAGTAGCTGGTTCTCAACTGTTTGATGTCACTGAATTGGCCAATTCAACTGTAATATTCAAGGGGCCTTTGCTAGTGATAAGGAATAAAAACTGTATCGGATTCATCAATCTATGTTTAATGGGGGGGTTTAAATAAATAGAAAAAAGGATAGATCAAGGCACAAATTAGTAAAACATGAATGAAATTCTTTAACATCCAGACATATAATCTCAACAATGAGTGTTTTTTTAATAGATCAAAACCATAACATGATGCAATTCATAGAACAATCCATACCATTTCATACATTCACAGTGCTTAATTTAATCATCACAACCATTCATCAAAATACTACGAGATTCAAACCAAGCTCCTCATTCGTTGCAAATAATATAGATCAACAAACATATAATAATTCCATTCATAGATAATTTAAAAAATAATCCTTAAAATATGGTTTCCCCTATTGATTTACATCAAATAAGAAACATTTATGCACAACAAATTCACTGGCATACAAAATGATTATGATTCATTAACATCATCCAAGAAGTTCAACTCCAACATAAAACTGTATAAAAAGTGTATCTGAATTAAAGCATGAACTTAAAAAAAGGTATCTTCTTAAAGCTATGAAATCCTATTTTCTATCATCAGGTGGCTAATCCTACTTTTTATCATCTTAACTTTATAGCATGGAGCTCAAAAGTACATATAGACATGCTATGCATAAATCCCTCTCAATAAAAAAATGAGATCCACTAATCAAGGAACCGAAACCGCATCAAGAAACTAGATTGGCTAAGCTTCAGTTCAAAGGTTGATTGCCTTGTTGAGTAGAATCTGATGCCTAAGGAAAGAGACATGACTGGTTGATGAAAAAATTTAGTTCAAATGTTGATTTCCTTTTTGAGTAGGAGAGAAAAGGGGAAGTCATGTGCCAAAAATAGAACATTTTTCTGCCAACTCACTCCTGCGTAGTTTTCTCAAGAAGATATTCATCATAGCTGGAGAACACTTATTGAAGGATATCCACATCAGGCCCATTGACCTAGCTGTCTTCAAATTTGATTCTTTTTAACTCTACTGAGGCGAATTCCTGCATGTCTTTCAATTTGGTCAATTCCCTCCTAGCAGCTTTCACCTCCCCTTTGATATCCATCAGTCTATCTAACAATACATCCTCTCCATCATCTTCTTTCTACATAATCTCCTAAAATATGTTGTTCCATTTATCCTTTAATTGATCCAAAGACATGCCTTCTTTAACTGGTATGTCTACATTGACTAGAATAGCGATTACAACTTCTAATTCATCAATTTTCCCATTCAAGTCCTTACTAGCATCCTAAACTTCATTTCTATGATTATATATGAAGTCAGACCTAAACCGGATTATGCTTGAAGCCTTTTCCAGGAAATCAACATTATTTTCTTCAAGGATGGACTACTCTAGAAGAGTTTATTTTGGCAACTTATTGATGTATTTTATCTTTTGAATATATCCCCTATATTCTTCCTCCTACTTTCCTAGAGTTTCAGTATGATGACCCATTTCTTCTATCAAATCAAGTGTTGTTTTATGGATTTCAAAGTTGTTTACTAGTACTTCACCCACTTTTCGATTAAGCTTTTCAATCCACCTATCTAGCATCCCAAACTTACTCTTCAGTTGTACCAAATCATCAACTTCTCTTTTGCTGAGTAAGACTGGAGTTTCCAAGGCAACAACTTGTTGGGACATCGGAGTGGAAACATCTTCTAAGAAAGTATGCAATTGATCCAATTGAGCCTTAAGCTCATCCTTTCTTTGTTTGTCTTCGATCATCCTAGAATTTGTGGAGGAAGCTACAATATCAATGAGATTCATTTGTTGATTCCTTGTAGGCCTCCCTAAGTTGATTGTGCCCAATTGATAATCAGTCACTTGCATATTTCCTCTATCCTTGTCCACCACTGAAATTACACATTCTACAATGATTTCTCTTGCCTCTGTGAGCCTTGTGGAATGAAGAACTCTGGACTTTTTCTTTGGTCTCTCCTTTTCTATCTCCTTCATCATTTCTTCCCAATTAAGAGGCTGCGGTGGATCTATCTGCTTCTTCTCAAGATCTAGTTTTAACCATGTAGGGGCAATTGTATTAGTGACTATTTGCACTAAGGAAGAGGTAGTTGTAGTAGAAGATAATAGATGCAACATAGTAACTTGAGGCAGAGGAGAAACTTCTTGCACATTTTGTTGCTCCTTTTCTACATTTTCTTGTGCAACCCTCTCGACCTCTTCCTTATCCTTATGCTCTTGCACCCTTTTATCTTCTCACTCTTTCTTTGAACGTTCTTCCTCTAACCTCCTTTCTTCAAGAAATTTATCTCTCTGAATCTCCAAGTCTTTAAGCTTGTCCCATGCTTCCTTTTCTTTTTGTTGTTGCCTAGCAAGTTCTTTAGCATCCTTTTCCTTTTGTAAGTGTTCCTCTTCTTCCCTTTTCTTATATGATTCCTCAATGATCTTAAATTCAACCTCAAGGGATTCCTTTTATCTACTTTGTCTTGCCTTTTCTTCTTCAAGATCATGAATCTTTTGCAACATCACTAACTTGTCATTCTCCTCCTTTATTCTGAGCTCTCGCTCCTTTTGTTGTTGCTGGAGTAATGCATCAGTTTGGGCTCTTGCTTCCATTTTTTTTTTTTCCAATGCTTCAACTTGTTCTTTGGCATCCGACTCTTGTTGTTGAAGTAATGCCTCAGCATGTGCCTTTGCATCAGATTCCCTCTTAGCTTCTTCAAACAACTTCCACTTGTCCTCTTCTGTCAAAACATGCTCAATTCCATCAAAAGGTGTCTCCTTATCTGATAGAGTACCCTTAGAGTCTGTCTCTACATCATGGATCTCAACCTCAAGACCCTTTCCCTTCAAAGTTTCAGCTTCCTTATGGAGATTTCCCCTAGGTACCTCTCCACTCTGTTGTTCTGTAGGAGAGGGTTGAGTAGACGACTCACCTATAGCTAATGTTGAGGCCCCAAGTCCTATTGGGACTTCCTCTCCATGTGATTTAGGTAGATCTTGAGCTGAAACCTCAAGTGCAAGCTCCTCAATATCAGGAGGGAATAATTCCAAGGGATCCTTAGGAGGCATTCTTCTTTTCGTCCTCTTGTACCCTTGAGTGGTACCTACACCTTTCCTTTTCTTAGAAATTTGAACCCCAGGCTCCTTGGTTCTTAGCACAACCCACTAGATACTTCTATCCAACATTGGCCTTGCTATTTTCTTAATATCAATGGTCTCCTCTACACCCCAATCTATAGGATCCAAGTTCTTTGTACCATGCAATGGTGGTTGTTGGTTGATGCACATGTTTGTAGTTGTTCTGTTGAACTGAATTATATATGAATGGATGCGTTTGATGCAAATATGCTCCTTTTGTCTCACTTTGGGCTCTTCATAAAATCTGTAGCAATCAGTGGCTACTTTGGTATGGTTGGCAGGTGGTTTTCTAGCGGGTAGTAGTGTTTTTTGAATAGATTGCATGGGTAGTAGGTTTTGGATTTTGGGTGGAAGCTTGTGTGCCTTCATGGGATTCATCTATCATGTAATGGTGGGCTGGGATTTGCTAGGAAATGGGTTTACTAGTGTTTTTGGGAAGTTGCAACATGATGATGATTAATTTTGGCTGTGTTTATGTAAAATAATTTATTAGCTTATTAATAAAATATATAATATTACCGATCAAAATAAAAATCTACTAGATATTGAAGAAATATATCTTACTTTTATTATAATTGATACGTTGGCCTGAGGATTTAGCATATTCATTTAGGATGGATTTCCAATAAAAAAATTCTACAACCAAAGCTTTTTCCATAAGAATAGTCATCCACAAATTGTTGATGAGAAGCAGGAGGAAGAGAGGAAGTAACTTTAAACCCTTTCAATAACTTCTTGTCCAATTTTTTTTGAATGTTTCTTCTTATAACTTTGGCCACAATTACGAAAAGATAGGGAGAAAGGGGACCACCTTGCCTCAACCCACATCCACACAGGAAGAACCCCTTGGGGTACCATTCACCAAGATAGAACATTTAGAGGTAGTAACACAAGAGTTGATTAGCTTAAGGAACCTTCCTTTGAACCCAAATTGTTTAAGGAAAAAAAAAAAAGGCCAAGACACTCTATCATAGGATTTAGAGATGTCCAATTTGAATGCCATCCCATGCTTCTTACTGAGCTCCATAGAGTGGAAAACCTCATGAGTATATATAGTTTCATCTAGAATATGTCTTCTTTGAACAAACCTTTTTTGATTATTAACAATCATTTTATTCAAAACAACCTTCAATCTATTCACAACAATCTTAGAAAAAAATATTATATGTTGTGTTACACAAACTAATAGGCTTGAAGTCTTTTATAGAGGAAACATCTTCCTTTTTCAAATGAGAGCAATAAAAGTAGAATTTAGTTGATTTAAGAGTCTACCTAAATGAAATAAATATCGAGAAGCATTTAAAAGATCATTAGAAGCAATATCCCATAATTTTTGAAATAATGCAAGAGGAAACCCATTTGACCTCGAGGCTTTAAAAGTGCCAAAGTAAAAAAACAACAGACTTAACTTCCTGGATAGAGACAAATTTAGTCAAATCTTTAATATCTTGTTCTATGATCACTTGGGGAATCGCTTGTAAGAGTTAATCAAACTCTATAGAGGCAACATCATCGTCCTTTTGATAGTTTTAAAAATATATACAACCTCATAAGTAATTTCATCTTTAGAATTAATTGTGGACCCGTCTTCTTTTACTAAATATCTTATCTTTCTTTTGCTTAAGTTGTGTTTCATAGTGGACTAATGGAAAAACTTTGTGTTTTTGTCCCCTTCAGAAAGCCATTGGATTCAAGATTTTTGTTTCTAGAAAATATCTTACTTCTTGGTAATTTCAAACTATTGAGCCCTCAGGTCACATTCCTTATTACAAATAGCTTCATCCACCACACCTCCCTCTATCAATTTTTGCACCTATTTTATGTTGTCTCCAATTGAATTCTTAGTATGAAAAATATTGCCAAAGGAAAACTTATTCTAGCATTTAACTTTATCCTTTACATGCTTTAATTTAGCAGCCAAGCAATACATAGGGGTTCCAACACAAGGTTCATTCCACCATTTGTCAACAAAGGATTTAAAATTAGGATGAAGGGTCCACATGATTTGATACCTAAAAGGAAATGGCCTCTTAGCATCATTATCTTCCCTACAAAGAAGAAGAGAATTATGATCCAAAAAAATTCTTGGGAGAGAATTTAGAGTGAGAGCAAGAATAATGTTCCAGTTTGAGGAGATAAGAAAATGATCCAAATTAACTTGTATGAGGTGATTTCCCTATCTCTTATTCAAACAATTAAAAAAGGATGGTTGCAAAGAAACATCAAAAAGACCAACAAAATTAAGAAAGCCATCCAAATCCATCATACTGTCAAAAAAAACCTTTAAGCCTCTCATCCTTTTTGATGAAAACATTGGAGAGCTGAAGTCCTCTCCAAGCATCCATAAATATCCAATATTATTAGAAATAATGTTTAATAAGGAATCCCAAAGACCCGCTCTCTCAAGGTGATAATTAGGGCCATATATGTTTATCAAGTTCCATTTTTAGAGGAAATACAATCTTCAAAAGAAACCATGATCAAAAATTTCTTACAAAAGTAGCCAATAGTCCCCTTGAGTCTGAAAGGATTCCAAAAAGTAGCAATACCCCTAGAATCTCCTTCAACATCACTAACAACATAATTGGCACTAGGAAAAAAATTCTTAACAATCTTGTCAAAGGTATTCATCTTAATTATGATTTCTTGAATCAATAAAACATCCACTTTGTAATCAACAAGATAAGTCTTGATCAAATGTTGTTTATAGGGACTATGTAGGCTCCTTATATTCTAGGATATCATCCTTAGATCAAGAAAAATACTAAATATAGCATCACCTTGATGCTATAGGAATGAGAAGACAAATTCCCCTTACCTCTTCTTAGTTTTGGAACCCAAGAGAGAGTCCAGAGTCTTTTGCCTCCTTGAAGAAACATCTATGGCTATCTTTATTCCTAGTTTCCTTCTGGGATGGTCTACCAACTTTTTTCCCTCTCCCAACATCTAGTTTTTTCTTCTTTTTTAATTTTCCATTAGCTTGAATCCAGTCGTCTTCAACAACCCCCTCAACAAGGGATGAAGTAAAGCCCAACAAGGCCATATATTCCTTCAAATTCTTACCTTCCTTTTAACTTAATGACAACAAGTCTACAAACTGTTTCCTAGGTGTAGAAATAGTAGAGGAGGAAACCAGACCCTGAAATATTTTAGAATCTTTCTCTCCCTCAAGAATTTTAGATTTTTCTCTAGAAAATTGGTTGGTTTTAATTTCTAAACCAATCCTTGATTCATCCTTATTAAGATTGTGCCTCATGTGTTTATTACTAAAACAATTCTCATTTTCTCCTTTTGCATTTTCATTCTCTTTTTGAAACACCTCTATAGATTTTTATTTTGAATCATTAGAGGAAACAACCAATACCCTATCCCCTTCCAAGATCTCAAAGGGAAAACCCTGTGATTCCTTTTGAGTGTTGGCTTTTAGTTTTTTATGATTTGTAGTTTGTCCTTGATGACAAGACTGGTTCTTTGACAGGATGATTCTCAACTTGGTTGGTGATATGATATTTAGTTACATTGGTGAATGATATGCTACACTTATGTAGTTACATGATATTCAGTTACAATATTTTTTTCAAGATTTTGATGCTGACAATGTTTATCATTTTGACAGGATCTTTTTTATGTTTGGTCCTCAAGGTTACAAGTCAAAGGTATATTCAATTGAATAATATCAGTTTGTCTTTGAATGATATATTGGTACATTATTAATCTCATATTACTACACTACTGTATTGTTTTAAGGTATTCATGGTATTTATACTTGAATTGTTTGATGTTGTTTACATCTGGCTTCTTGAGATGACTTTGGCTCAGTTTGGTTGCATTGAAATCATTGATATCACATTGGTCTTTGCACTTGAAGTATTTTAGGTTGATCAAATAAAGTGATTTCAGTCTTCCAACATTAAGTCTTTTAATTTTGATCCTCGAAGGAGAAAACTACAATGACCTCTCCTCCAAAAATATCCTTAATTAGTTCCCCAATAGGTTTATCCTTAGCTGAATCCTTCTTGTGTGCAACATGATTCACATTTAGGAACAAAAGCTTGAGGAGAGTGGTGAACAATCTAAGATATTTAATTTTCATTATTCTACAAAGAAGGCATTTTCTTAGGACTCATCTCCCCAATCCTACTATCCTAAACCCTCCTCATGCAAATTTACTAGAAACGACCAAAATTCTTACATATTTGACAATATGCTTTGGCATTTTCATATTCAAGAGGTTGAATCCATTTTCTAAATTCTAAGAAAACTGAAGTGGGAATGATAGAGTTGATCTCCACATTAACACAACTCCTATCAAAAACTAATCTAGACTTTTTTTTGAGTTACCTTGTCTACAACTAGTAAATTACCGAAGTAATTAGCAATCCCCTTAAATATACCATATTTCTAGAACTCTAAGGGGAGACCAGGGAGATGAACCAAGGTAGGGGCTACCAACCCAAATCAACAAATGGATCAAACCTTGATATCCATTTACAAAGTGATAGGAAATTATTGAACCCATTGTCAAATTCCCAAGGTCCTCGTAAGAACCTTGATCAAATCCTCATGCATAATAAAACTAAAAATAAATAGACCTTTTTCCATGGAACTAATGGTAACACTACCTTTTAAATTCCAAAGAGAGTCAACCCGCCTCCTAACCTAGTCAATATTTAGGCGAAACACAAGGAACTTGCCCAATAATGAAAGCTTAAGATCCTCGATCACTTTATCCATGATATCCTCAGGAACTTCCACTTCCAAATTTTCCACTAAATAGGAAACAAACTTTGTATTCAACTTTGTCATAGAAAGTGATCCATCTCTCTTTAGAGAAAAAGGAATCCTAGAAGACGTAGAAAAACCGGAAACAATACTAGATTTGGGGGAATTTTTTTTGGATGGGAGAGCCTAATGGGCCCCCCACTAGACTGACTCATTATTCAAACCCTCAAAAATATTAGAGATTTGAAATATAAAAAGCACTCATAGTACACTAGTTGGGTGGATTTTGTTATTTTTTATCTTGATGACATTTTAATATTCAGTAAGACACTAGAAGTGATGTGCTTATGTTAGTGTGCTTGATGTGCCTAATAATCTATAAGATTGTTTGTGTACTCTAATTTTGTAGTAGCATCATTAGCACATGTAAATTTTTTTAGTAATATGGATTTTATGTTAGTGTTGCATCAAGTGTGATTCACACTTGTATAATATGCCTAGTCTACTTGTATGCATTCATATTGGTGGCATTTATGTCATTTATTTTTATCCATGTGATTAAATTATACGACATATAAATGGGTCTAATTCTTATCAAATTTGCATGGCATGAATAATGTCCCTTGTATGTAATCTAGTTTAACCATACACTTCATTTATCTATTCATTTGCTTCTTTACTTAGTTCCTATTAGTATTTATTATGTCATTTAATTGTATGTGATTGATTCATATGTCATCTACATGGAACTAATTCATATTATAGTTGTATTGTGTGTCTAATCTATAAGAGTTTTTGTGTACTCCAATTTTGTAGTAGCATCATTAACACATGTAAAAAACCTTAGTAGTATGGATTTTATGTTAGTATTGCATCAAGTTTGAATCAATCTTGTATAATATGCCTAGTCTATTTGTGTGCATTCATATTGGTGGCATTTATGTTATTTATTTTTATTCATGTGATTGACATATATAAAATATAAATGGGTCTAATTCATATCAAGTCCCATGGCATGCATAATTCCCCTATGTGTAATTTTATTTAACTATACACTTTAGTTACCTATGCATTTTCTTCTTTATTTAGATCTATTATTATTTTATTATGTCATTTAATTGTATGTGATTGATTCATATGGTGTGTAAATGAAACATTCATATTAGAGTTGTATGTGCCTAATCTATAAGAGTTTATTTATACTCCAATTTTGTAGTAGCATCATTAACACATGTAAACATCCTTAGTTTCATTTGTGTTCATTCATATTGGTGGCATTTATGTCATTTATTTTTATCCACGTGATTGACTTATACAAAATATAAATGGATCTAATTCTTATCAAAGTTGCATGAAATGCATATTGTCCCTTGTGTGTAATTTTATTTAACCATACACTTAATTTACCTATAAATTTCCTTTAATTAGCTCCTATTATTATTTTATTATGTCATTTAATTGTATGTTATTGATTCATATGACATGTAAATGAAACTAATTCATATTAGAGTTATATTTTATTCCCAATATACATGTGTGCATTAGAATTTTAATATTTAGTAGGGGCCATATTGACACATCTAAACATTATTTTTAATATATTGTTTTATCTTAGTGTTGTATGAAGTGTGAATCAAAATTATATGGTGTGCCTAGTTTTCTTGTGTGTGCTAGTATTAGTGGTATTTATGTCATTTATTCATATTCATGTGAATGATTCATATGGCATATAAATAGGTCTAATTATTATTATTATTTATGTAATATATGCATTAAGTCATGTACAAATTTATTTCCATGGTGTTTACATTGTAATAACCCAAGATTTTTCTCAAGACATTAATAGACAAGATATTTTTGTAATAAAATGTGGCATTAAGAAAGCCACACAACACTACTACATGTACAAGGTTTCATAACATGTGATGACACACTTTAAATGCATACCAATTTGCATGATTCATGGTGAAACAAGAAAAATACTCCTCTACAAGACACCAAGGTTGTAATAGAAAATGAGGTATGGAAGAGAGTATTTACAAAACTACTGGAACACCCTCCTCACATCTCTACTAGACCACCATCCAGATTTCATTGGGTTACATAAACTAGAAAGCCCAAAATAACCATTTTGAGATTCAAATATAGTTTACCTAAAGATCAAACTTTGATATCCAATGTGGATTTGGAACTTAATTTAGAGTTTTCCCTTCACTCAACAAAATAAACTAGACCCAACTACATGTGGACCTTGTGCCCGTAATTAGACTTGGAACTTGTTTCAAGTTCAAGAATTTTCCCAATCTTCAAGTCTCACAAAAAACTAAAACACACCTTCAAAGGAATCAAGTTCATGTTTAAACATGAAACATTTTCCCAAGTATTTGGTTCCTTTCACTCTCTGTGACTCATTGTCAATGTGAAACACCTTCACTAACTTGCAAGTTTCAAACCTCTATTCGGACATGGAAGCTTAGGTTTTGAGTCCCTAATTTGACTTGCTCACCATGACCCACCACATAAAATCGTTTTCAATGTGTAGACATCAAGACTCTATGCACACTTAGGATAAGTCCTAAATTCATCCTGAATATTGTAACCCATTCAGAAAATTTAGCAAGCGAGACTTGAACTTGAATCCCTAGACCAAGGAATAATTTGAAGTCCAAAGTCTACTCCAACACATGTGACCTAATAACTTAAAATATTTGAAGGGAAAGGTATAGACTTCCTCACAAACCTAGAACCTTTTAAGTTCCAAGTCTCAGCTCTGGCTCAACACTTGGTTCTCGGCAAGCAAAAATAATTAAAGGAAACTCCTAAGACAAGGAAACTAGAAATGGAGAATAATATAGAGATCTCACTTACCATTACTTCTTAGATGCCTCCTCTCTTATTTTCTCATATTTAAGATTATCTATTAACTAAGTCCATTTCTAGGCTAGGAACATTGTCTCCATCCATTTAATTTTTCCCTTATGTATGCCTTTTAACAATATTGACAACGAGATTAAATTTTGTAAGATAGTGGTGTTTTCTTCTTGTATAATTTCTCCAAATGGATATTCTATTTTTTAACCTAATTCTAAAAAATGTTTTAACCATTTACATGATCTCTCATGGTTTTTAACTATATTTAAATGTGAAATGGAATCCCATTGAATAAATTTTATGCAAAAAAATGTATGGGCACTAATTATTTTTTGGAGTTTGTATGTATAATATCTAAGTATAATTAATAAGATTGTTGAAAAACTATGCTTTAGGGAAGTGATATAAATTTTTTAATACTTTCAGGATTGTTGAAATACTATACTTTAGGGAAAATCGAATGAGCACTCATTATGTTTTGGAGTTTATATATTTAACATCTAAATGGACCAAATAGTAATATTGGACAATTATACTTAATGCATTGTTTGAGATATCTAAATCAATGCGGATCTTCCTAAGATAATGATGATTGAGGCATACATAATTAAATTCTCTTAGCTTTAATATATGGTTATCCTCACCTTGATAACTATACAAGTATATTAATACCTTTGTTGATTATAACTATACCTATATTTTATAAACTAATTATTTTATAATATGATTTAATAGTTTATGCCTATGAAATATTGCAATAAGTTTTGGCTATTAATAACTATTAATGATATGCTAGTTCAAAATAAATGGATAAATAAATATCTTTTTTTTTTTTAAAACAAAATAAAATCATTATTTCTAAGGTTCATGTGGTTTACATTATTTTGTACCCATTGAACATTAATGATGTGTTTGATAAGAAAAACAACCATAACTAACATGGGTGTGGGTGTTTCTAAGTTCATGACCCACATTCATCTTTAATTTTATTTCTGTATGTTCATGGCTATCATAGCTAACAAAACCAACATGGACATTGAAATTTGAAAAATGTATGTTGATACTCATTAAGAAAATAATAAATCAACTAAGAATACGGGGTGTAACTTAAATAGATGTGGGTGTAATTATCTTCTATCTCAACCCATAACTAGGACTCCAATATGATGTATATTTCATCAAGTTTTTCAAATCACATGGCTCCTATAATCTTATTATTCGTTGATTTCCTTTGTTTACGCATAAAAATAATATTCAGAAGAGTAAAAAAAACCATATCTAAGATGGATATATTTCCCTATATGAAAATATGCTCACATAGAAAGGGACTCCACAATCAAGAATCAAAATTATATTGGGAGAATCCATTAGGTTTGTAGTGTCAAGACTAGGTAGAATTGTCAAATAAGGATATTTGACTTTTCTTGACAAAAAAAGAGGGAAAATAAACTTAAAGTAGGCAAGATTTAATTTGGGGTAGCCAATCAATGTAACAAGCACTGCCTAAAAGGTATTTTTTCCACTATCCAAAATCATCCTAGCTAATTGATCCAACGCTAGTAGTAGAAAGTTGTTTCCATATACCAAGTCATCAAAAAATATCATAAATAATATTTATTTGTGTGAACAAGGATATCACCTAACTAGTTCCCCTCTTAAGTTCTATTCAGACTAGTCTAGTTTTTAGGGTACTTGTTTCTTTGTGTCTCATGTAATAATCTTGTGATATCCCATCCTCTCACCTTGCTTATATAAGCAATACCTCACTTGTACATGTTTGATATTTCTTATGGTTTTATTGAAACTCTTAGATTTTGGGTGGCTATCCCCATAGAAAAATATTACATGGTATTTAAAGCATCCTATACAAGTTCTTACATGATATCAAAGCTTGTGGGATTTCTTTTTGTTAGTATTTTTTAGAGATATAGGTTGTAGGTCTTGGTTTCTCTTGAAAAGTTGTGAATGATCTCATGCATTAAATGATGACCTAGAAAATAAAAATTAATATGAATCCTTAATTTTTGGGATTTCCTCTTTTTGGATTTGTATTTGTAAGAGAGGGGGACCAACCACGTCAAGGTCCCAAGTCATGGAGGGTCGAGAGCAGCAGGCTTCCCTAACTTACCTCAGTTTAAGGGAGTGTTAGGAGATGCAGGATGAGAATGATGATGACTATAAGATCCTTTGATCACTCTAAATGTGTATAAGACTTTTATGTTGGTGATTATATCATTGAGTTATATGTGATTGATGTGTATTCCATATTTATGAGGACAATTCATATTAAGGTTGTATTGTGTGTCCATTGTGCATGTGTATAAGACTTTTATGTTGGTTTCGCATCAAGTGTGAATCAAAATTTTATGGTGATTAGAGTGTTCTCAATCTATATATGTTCTTGATTTTTATGTCATATACATGGTGCAATTCATAATAAGTTTGTATTGTGTGCCCAATATGGATACGTGTATAAGACTTTTATGTCAGTGTTGCATCAAGTGTGAATCAAACTTGTGTGGTAGGGTTATAGTGCTTGTGTATATTAATATTTGTGTTTATATCATTGAGTTATATGTGATTGATTTGTATGCCATATTTATGAGGATAATTCATATCAAGCTTGTATTGTGCATCCATTGTGCATGTGTATAAGACTTTTATGTTGGTTTTTGCATCAAGTGTGAATCAAAATTTTATGGTGATTAGAGTGTGCTCAATATATATATGTGATTGATTTGTATGTCATATACATGGTGCAATTCATAATAAGTTTTTATTGTGTGCCCAATATTCATACGTGTATAATACTTTTATGTCGGTGTTGCATCAAGTGTGAATCAAACTTTTATGGTAGGGTTAGAGTGCTTGTGTATATTAAAATATTGGTGGTATTTATTCCATTAAGTCATATGCATGTGATTATTTGATATGAAATATGCATTGATCTAGTTAATATTATGGTTGAATTCTATGTATGTCATTGGGTTTTGTGCATAATACTATCTATGGTGTGTACATGAAGCTATTTTTATTAAATTTGTATGGTGTGCTTGGTGTACTTTATGTGCTTGCGAATTAGGCTTTGGTATACAATTTATTTGTATACAAATTCATGTTTACGTGGAATTGTGGTTGAATGCTATGTATGTCATTGGGTTTTGTGCATTATACTATCTATGGTGTGTACATAAGGCTATTTTTATTAAAGTTGTATGGTTTGCTTGGTGTACTTGGAATGCTTTCTAATTAGGCTTTGGTATACAATTGAATTGTACACACATCCATGTTTATGTGGAATTATGATTACATCACATGTGGATTGACTTTGTAAACTGCACATCGAGTTCTTATGTGTATTATGATTGAATGGTATTTATGTCATTGAGTGATATGTGATTGATTTTTTATACCATTTTAATGAGGATAATTCATATTAAGGTTGTATTGTGTGCCTAATATGCATGTGTATCAAAATTTTATGTTGGTGTTGCATCAAGTATGAATCAAACTTGTATGGTGTGCTTAGAGTGTTCTCGATCTATATATATAATTGATTTGTATTTCATGTACATGGTGTAATTCATATTAAGGTTGTATTGTGTGCCCAATGAGTATTAGAATTTTATGTTGGTGTTGAATCACGTGTGAATCAAACTTGTATAGTGTGCCTAGAGTCCTTGTGTACATTAATATTGGTGGCATTTATGTTATTAAGTCATATGCATGTGATTATTTCATATGAAATGTAAATTGATATAGTTCATATTATGGTTGAATAAGTATGCTATTGGGTTGTGGAATTATGATTACATCATATGCTAATTGAATTTGTAAAATGTCATGCTCGTGTGTGTATTAAGATTGAATGGTATTTATATCATTGAGTTATATGTGATTGATTTGTATGCCATATTCATGATGATAATTCATATTAAGGTTGTATTGTGTGTCCATTGTGCATGTGTATGAGAATTTTATGTTGGTGTTGCATCAAGAGTGAATCAAACTTGTTTGGTGTGCTTAGAGTGTGCCCTGTCAAATATGTGATAGATTTGTATGCCATGTACATGGTGTAATTCATATTAAAGTTTTATTGTGTGCCTAATGTGCATACGTGTATAAGACTTTTATTTTTGTGTTGTATCAAGTGAATCAAACTTGTATGGTGTTCTTAGAGTGCTTGTGTACATTAGTATTGGTGGAATTTATGACATTTAATTGTATGCATACAATTATCTCATATGAAACGTGTATTGGTGTGCTTAGAGTGTGTTGAATGAAATATGTGATAGATTTGAATGCCATGTACATGGTGATTCATATTAAAGTTGTATTGTGTGCCCAATGTACATATGTGTATAAGACTTTTATGTTGGTGCTGCATCAAGTGTGAATCAAACTTGTATGTAGTGCTTAGAGTGTTTGTGTACATTAGTATTGGTGTCATTTATGACATTTAGTCATATGCATGCAATTATTTCATATGAAATGTAAATTGATCTAGTTCATATTATGGTTGAATTTTATGTATGTCATTGGGTTTTCTATATAATACTATGTATGGTGTGTGCATAAGGCAATCTTTTATTAAATTTGTATGTTGTACTTGGTGTGCTTGTGAATTAGGATTTAGTATGCAATTGACTTGTATTCACATACATGATTATGTGCAATTATGATTACATAACATCTGTGAATTTACTTTGAAAAATGTATGTCATGTACTTGTGTGTATTAGGATTGAATGGTATTTGTATCATTGAGTTATATGTGATTGATTTGTAAGCTATATTGATGAGGATAATTCATATTGCAGTTGTATTGTGTGCCCATTGTGCATGTGTATAATAATTTTATGTTGTTGCATAAAGTGTGAATCAAAATTTTATGGTGTTCTTAGAGTGTGCTCAATCTATATATGTGATTGATTTGTATGTCATGTACATGGCACAATTCATATTGTGGTTGTATTCTGTGCCCAATGTGCATATGTGTATAATACTTTTATGCTGGTGTTACTTCAAGTATGAGTCAAGCTTGTATGGTGTGCTTAGAGTGCTTGTGTATATTAATATTGGTGACATTTATATCATTAAGTTGTAAGCATGTGATTATTTCATATGAAATGCAAATTGATCTAGTTTATATTATGGTTGAATGTTGTGTATGTAATTGGGTTTTGTGCATAATACTATCCATGGTGTGTACACAAGGCTATCTATTATTAAAGTTGTATGGCATGCTTGGTGTACTTTGTGTGCTTATGAATTAGGCTTTGGTATGCAATTGACTTGTATACACATCCATGTTTATAGAATTATGATTACATCACATGTGTGAATTGACTTCGTAAAGTGTATGTCATGTTCTTGAATCTATTAGAATTGAATGGTATTTATATCATTGAGTATGTGATTGGTTTGTATGCAATATTCATGAGGATAATTCATATTGTTTTATTATGTGCCCAATGTGTTTATGTGCATAATTCTTTTGTGTTGGTGTATCAAGTGTGAATCAAACTTGTATGGTGTGATTAAGAATGCTTTTGTGCATTAGTGTTGACAACATTCATGTCATTTAAATTGTATACATGTGATTGATTCATATGGAAAATAAATAAGTTGAATTTTATGTATGCCATTGATTTTTTGTTCGTAGTACTCTCTATAATATGTACATGGGAATAATTTTTTATTAAAGTTGCATGGTGTGCTTGGTGTGCTAATGTGAATTATACTTTGACATGTATGCACTAGACACATGTTTATTTGAAATTTTTTGGAAGATTACATCGCATGTGTGAATTGAACTTGTATGGTGTATCTTGTGTGCTTGAGTGAATTAGATTGAATGGTATTTATGCCATTGAGTTATATGTGATTGATTTTTATGTCATGTACATGAGGATGATTCATATTAAGGTTGTATTGTATGTCCAATGCCATATATGCATAAGAATTTTAAGCTGGTGTTGCATCAACTGTGAATCAAACTTGTATGGTGTTTTTAGAGTGCATATGTGATTGGTTTGTATGCCATATTCATGAGGATAATTCATATTAAGTTTGTATTATGTGCATAATGATTTTATGTTGGTGTCACAACAAAAAGAGGGTATAAATTTGATATTTTTAATATTTTTTTTTTTGCATCCATTAGGGTAGAGGTTTTATGTGTTACTAATATCAGATCTTCAACCTGTGCCAATCATTGGGAGAAGACCTTTTGATCTAAACTACTAATCAATTTTTTTGTAGGGTTCCATTGTGTGTTTCTGATTTCTAAATTAGGAACATTTGGAACTGGTTCTTAAAAAAAAAAGCGTCTTATGTGTTTGGTGCACTTGAACATTTTGTTAAATCCTAGATTGGTGTGTGTGTATCATCTCCCCTTGCACTTAATGTGATCTTGGGTGTAAGAGAAACACATATCAATCTCTTTTATTTTTAGGGGGCTCACCTTTGAGACACATCCTAATAGAGAACTCAAGGGTGATGACCTCAAAGCATGTTTTTTGGGTGGGCTATATCAAAGGGGTAAAGGTGAGAGTTGGTAACTCTATTTGGGGAAATTATACCTTGTGTACCAATGATGTGGAACAAATGACCACATTTTAACGTGGCTAGAGGATTAAGTGTCTCATGTTTGAAGTATACCTTCGATGTTCACTGACCTCCTAGAAAGCCATTATTATTATCTATGCTAGACATTTTTGGCCATTTATTATTGTGGTGCAAGGGATGTGAATTGTACCCTAAAGTTACCATGTTTGTCCATGGTTGAGGTGTAAGGTGTCTTGCTAGAGTTTCCACTCTTTCAAAGCGAGGAGTATCAAGGTGGTCCATGATCTTGGTATACCCTCTTCACCCACTCCTTGGATGAATATTCCTTAGGTTGTGCTTGTTAAGATGTCTTGCTAGAGTAATTACTCTATTGGGGGTGAGGTAAGCCCACTTTATTAGGAAAACCCTATTTTTCCTTAGGTTGTGCTTGTCCATTATTTGTGAACCAAGGCCAAGTGAGTTTTGTGGAAGAAAACTTGTAAACATACTTGATTACCAAAAATTCGGATTCAAAATCAACCAAATATATTTTTCAAGTAATTTTTGTGTTTAAAGATCAAATTCAAACTTGCCAAAAATACAAAACAACCTACAAAACATCAAATTAGGGTAAAAATATAAAACACTGCAACTATTTACCGGAACATCACAATCATCAAACACTACACCATAATAGTTAGAAGTCTTAGGAAGCTGAAAACTTGCATTTTCTTGTGTGCCACAATTGATCAATCTTGCATCGTAATTGACTAGCTCTACATCGCATATGTGGCTTGAAACATTGCAACTATTAGGATAATTTTTTTGGGGAAATATTTGTACATCCAACTTTCAGTTCCCTTACAGACTATGAGCACTCGGATCAGAGATATTTTTAGATTCATTCAGTCATTTCATAGAATTTCATCATTCACCTTAGGTTATCTTGAATAGTCCTAGTTTGCATCACCTCATTCTAGCTTCATTTGAGCACCATCTTTGAGTCATGATATTAGGAGGCTTATCATACTGTTGGGAAGACCATTAGTATCATTTCTAGGTGTCTTGACCTTATCATACCTCTCATCAATCTTATCTCTAGGTTGGGCCTACAACTCATGTGTCTAGTTTAGGTTCACCTTTGGTCAAATCATCATCATCTTAGTCTATCCTTTTGAGGTCTTGGCATTTAGAGTTGTCACTTTGGTTCATCATAGATTGCTTAACATCCTCCTCTAGGGTTCAAGGTTGTATATACATCCCAAGTATAGTCATAATTTCATTTCCACTTTTTCATATAAAAAAATTGGTCATAGTTTGCATTGTCATCCTTATAGTCCAAAAAATACCAAAACATAGCATAGTTTCATTACCATCTTCCATTTTTATCCTTAGTTTGTATCTCTATCTTATTTGCATACATATCAAAGATCTCATCATCCAAGGGTTAAAAGTATTATATAGTCTTGAATAGGGCACAAAGGAAACAAAGAGACATGGATTCCTCATATGACCCCCATTTTAATCAAACTAACAACATGAAATTTGGGTCAACATCCAACCCACCTCAAATAAAACAAGGTGAAACACTAAACCCATTTTCCAATTTCACAATGAATGAGGTCAACAAGCACCTAACACCTAAATAGATTGAAGAAGCTTCCCAAGATGCTAGGATAGTGTGAATTGTAGAGGAGCTAGTCAAGGCAGATCCAAATAAGTACTTTCTTGCACTTGATCAATAAGGTTCCAAGCTCCCCTTTGGTTTTGACACTTTCAAAAATATAGAGGGAACAAAAAAAACCTAAACCCAAGGTCTTGATCAAAACACACTTTCACAAGGTCAATCATTATCACCATAGATGAACACTAGTTTTCCTCTTAGGAGAATAACACATAATGTGACAACCACACAAATCCCCTCCCCTCCAACATTTGTTACCAAAATGACACATGTAATAACACAAGGACCAACTCCAACATTTATCAATCCATTTGGTTCATCCTCTAGTTCCATGGGAATGACTTTTGCAAATCCATTTGGTACAACATCAAACACCACACCATCAACCAACACAAATCAACCACCCCTCCCACAAAAGACAAGGCAAATCCATATTGCCACACCAAGAGTGCCAAACCAAATGACCAACACTACAACAAACACCAACATGTATTTTGGTTCAAACTTGAACACCAACCAACCCCAATCACAAAAACATGTCACTCCAAACACCAACTTTACACCACAATTCTAAAATATCAACTTCATACCAAAAATTCACCGTACCAACCAATATCCACCACGAAATCAAACCAATTACAATACCAATTCCATGTTCACACCCCACTTCCAACAAGGCAATCAAGATCCTTTGCAAAAAAACATTGATCCAAATGCAACACTTACATCCAACTTTCAAAACTAAAACAATCAACACACACTCAACACCAATATCAACCCCCTCATGTAAAGTCAACCAAACATGCCATCATTAACTGTGGAAACTTTGGTGCAACAAATTCAAGCAATGCAATGACAAATGGAAAATATTTGTTTTGGTACAACAAAGAAGACATACTCAATTGTGGAATTATGTCCTTATCCCTTTGATAGAAGCATATACATTCCACCTTTCCCACAACACTTCAAAGTTCCAAGCTTTAACAAATATAAGGGGAAAGGAGATCTAGTAGAACACACAATTAAGTTCAACACAACATGTATGGGCATTGCCTATGAGCCTATGTACATGAGATTATTTCCATGTAGCCTTTTAGGGAAGGCTTGAGAGTGGTTCACAAACCTTCCTCCTAGGATACAAACATGGAATACAATAGCTAACAATTTTATTGCACACTTTGCCTATAACATTGACACTAACATGACTAGAAAAATTATGCACAACCAAACATAAAGAGGGATAGTTTCTTACATCACAATATGAAAGATGGTGAATCATATATAGTAAATGTCCTTGTCACATACCATAAAAATAGTTGGTTCCTATTTTATAGAAAACCTCAACAAAAAATTAATGCATCAACACCAAATCCAGTGTTGCACCACAATTAAGGATGTTATTGAGAAATGTGTCTTTATTGAGTGGTGAAAGGACTAGTCAAAATCTTCAAAGAGAACCAAAATTATCCTAATGACAAAGGAAAATTCTGGTCTAGAAATAAGAATTTCACCAATGATGGGGTAGTTGATTGCAAATTGGTTAACCAAGTTCACCCCACCATTCATCTTAAAGGTCCTTATACACACAGTAATCAAAAACCAATTCATGACCAAATGACAAAATATCTCAAAACAATCAACAACATCGAGGTCCCCCACAAACAAACATCCCTAAACAAACATACACACCCTTAGGGAAACCCATTGAGTTAGTCTCAAAGAAAATTTTGAAGTCAAGTGTCATTCAAATTCCAAACATTAAACCATATGAACCAACACTAGTCAAATCAAATTGGTGAAATGATAATAAACATTATGAGTACCATTGTACCAAAGGACATAAAACACCATCATGTTGGACACTTAAGAACCTTATCCAAGACCTTATTGAACGAGGTGATATATCAATGGAAAATTCACAAGGTAAGAAAAATGTTGACCATACTATATTCAAGACTCCCCTACAAGACCATAGAAAAGGAAAAGCCTTTGGTTCAAGGAACAATACCAATAACAATTCCAATTATACCAATGTCGCATATGACTACATCGTCCATCACATTTGGTCCTTTGATAACCACGTTGCTACCATTACCATCAATAAAAACTTGGAATGCATTGTTACCACTCACAGAGCTAAAGTGACCTTGCAAGAAGCTACCTCCAATCTGCAACCAAAAAGCCAATATAACCTCCTAGACCATCTAAGAAAGATTCTTGCACAAATATCTATTCTAGAGTTACTTCACATATCCCCCGAGAATAAAGCCATTTTGGACAAATCTTTGCAATATACATATGTGCCCACTAACCTAAATGTCAACCAATTTCAGGCCATGGTAGGATACTTAGCCACCACCCATCACACCACTTTTTTTGAGCAAGATTATTCCACACATAAACCATACCATAATAATCCCTTACACCTTGAGGTATACACTAATAAAAACAAAATAAAATGAGTCTTGGTAGATAGCTGAGCATGTCTAAATATATGCACCCTAAAATTGGTCACAACATTAGGATTCTCTGGAACTTGTATAGACAAATCTAATAAAATTATTATCAAGGCTTATGATGACGTTGAGCACTCATCCAAGGGCATAATCACACTTCTTGTAAGAGTTTGTCCCTCTATTCAAAACATAATATTCCAAGTATTAGATTTTGACGTATCATACAATCTTCTCCTTGGTCACCCATGGATTCATACCATCAAGGTTATAGCCTCCACATACCATCAATGCCTTAAGTTTCCCCATAACGACATGAAAATCATTGTACTAGGTGATCCTGACCCCTTCCAATATTGCAATAATCTGAAAGGGACCACTGAGCATCAAGTGCCTATTAATCAAGAATCCTCATCCTTCACCTCATCACATTACATTGATCCATATTCTATGGATAAATCATCCACTCCATCCACTACACCTTCTGAACCTAAGGTCCAAATCCATGACATGGGATGTGGTGAATATAACATGGAGAGTTTATTTTTGTGTTGGGAAGTTGCCCGCCTCACCAAAATCTTATGGAAAACCTCATCCTATCAAGAAGGAATCTAAGTTCATAATTGAAACCCCCCTACCACATTCACTAAGTGGGGTGAGTTGAGAAAATATTCTATAGGTGAGGATATTTGTATATGGATTTGCAAAGATGAAGCTACTAAGCCTAAGAAATTACCGATTGAGTGATATTCAAAAGGGTTCTAGATCATGAAGCAAAAAGGATATGATGGACATAGTGGTCTTGGCTTGAAAAAAAATGGAATGAAAGAACCAATATCGCCTCCTCGATTACCAAAGAACGTTAGGTTAGGGTATGCACCACCAAAGGCGAGTCCTCATACTAAGTTGCCTTCAAGTGAAAATTTTGACGCTTCAAATAAAATCGAGACATCTTACGAATACCATATCGAAACTGACTCCAATGAATGGGAGTGGGATTCCTACACATCTAGCATGACTATGTCCTAGCTGAGGTTTTTCAAGAGCTTGAATTATCCTCTTCCCTGAACAAAGCCATGAGCCACAGTGCCTGGATCAATTCCTTTTGGGTTCTTGATAATACCTCAATTTTTATCATATCCACTTATTCATTGAGCCTTAACAATATTGATGGTGGCTTACCCCTTGTTTACCTGCAACTAATAGATTGAGATCAATAAGGACCACTGAGTTTAGACACATTCAAGAATGACGAAGTGATAGCTGAGTTTATGGGACTTGGAGTAGGGATACCAAGTGGGGATCATAAAGGTTTTATCATAGAACTTGACAACACAACATACTTTGGAGAGTCTACCCCACTCTCCAATCACAAAAATAAGAAAAATATAAAGAATAGGTCTATAGGCGAAGACCCAAAGGATCCTTTAGACCTAGAAAAATTAAAAATAAAGGACATATCTAAAGGTGCCTAAGGATGGAGGGTTGGACAGTCTCCCCATCAATCAAGAGAGATCACCATTTCTTGTGGAAAAATCAAAAGAGGTCAATCTAGGTACAAAAGATAATTCTAGAATAATTCATCTTGCAACATCTTTGGCCATTAAAGAAAACTATAGTTTACCACTTTCTTCTCTGAGAGACAAATCAATTTTTCTTGGTCATATTCTGATATGCTTGGGTTGGATCCCGAGCTAGTTCTACATCATTTTCCTTTGGTTCCAAATGCTAAACTAGTCAAATAGAAATTGAGAAAAATGCATCCACAAATTGGGCTCTTAGTGAAAGTAGAATTGAAGAAATTTTTGGATGTTGGTTCTATTCATCCCATAGACTATGTAGAGTGGATATCAAATCTAGTTCCTATCACTAAAACAACCGGTGGAATAAGAGTATGTACATATTTCAGAGATCTAATCAAAGCTTGTCCTAAAAATGACTTCTTGTTGCCTAATATTGACACCATAGTAGACCTTATAGTAGGATGTGAGATGTTATCACTTATGGATAGTTTTCAAGATATAGTCGAATGAAAAAGACCCTAGAGGATCAACATAAAAAAACCTTCACTTGTTCTTGGGGTACATTTTTCTGGAATGTTATGTCATTTGGTCTTAAGAATGCCAGAGCAAGGTATCAAAGAGATATGACTACCATCTTTCATGATGACATGCATACGCTTATGGAAGACTATGTTGTTGACTTATTAGAAAAATCATTATCAAGAGATAGCCCTCTAGTAGTATTGGACAAGATTTTCAAGAGGTTAGAAGAGTATAAAATCAGGTTAAATCCAAAGAAATGTGTTTTTGGAGTCTAATCAAACAAACTCCTAGGATATATTGTCTCTTGTAGAGGTATTGAAGTTGATCCTGCAAAAGTGAAAGCTATCATGGACATTCCTCCACCAACAAATATAAGTCAGTTATGAACTCTACAAGGAAGACTACAGTCTATTTGAAGGTTCATTGCTCAATTGGTAGATAAGTGTCATATGTTTAAGCATTTACTATGTAACAGAGTCCCATTCACATGGACCGAACATTTCCAGGAAGCATTTCAAAAAATAAAGGATTATTTATTGACTCCTCCAGTACTCATGCCTCCCATTGATGGTAGACACCTAATATTCTACATATCAACAACCACATCAGCATTGGGGGAATTGTTAGCACATAATGTAATGATGGAAGGGAACAAGATATCTATTATATCAGTCATGCTCTTTTAGGATATGAGCTTAATTACAGCCCCATTAAACGAGCATGCCTTGTGGTTGCTTTCACCACATAGAAGTTTATACATTATATTCTGAACCATCGAACAAAATTGATAGCTAAGATTGATCCCTTAAAATATCTACTTAGCAAGGCAACTTTGACAAATCGATAGGAATCCAAATATGTCATCATTGGTGATACCCTTTACCATCATAGTTTAGATAGCACCCTCCTAATATGTCTTGATTTAGATGAAGCACAAACGACTTTACAAGAAATACACAATGGTATATACGGAGCTCATTCTATTGGTCCTATGCCAATAAGCTTATGCAAATTGGATACTATTGGCCTTCTATGGAACATGATTCCTATCACTTTATGAAGAAATGTTGTCAATGTTAGATACATGGAGATCTGGTGCACACACCTACTTAGGGGCTTCATCCAGTTACATCATCATGGCCATTCTTTCAATGGGGACTCAGCCTCATGGGAAAAATCCATCCTACCTATGCCAATGGTCATAAGTTTATCCTCGTTGCAATTGAATACTTTACTAAATGTATCAAATCTATTCCAATGACCAACATCAATGATAAAGAAATATCCAAGTTCATCCTCAATTAAATCATGTGCCAATATGGTGTTCCCTAATCCATCATCATAAATAACAATTGTCCTTTCAAAAATAAATATGTTTGTGAATTGTGTGAGGGATTTTCCATCCAACATCATTTTGCCACTCCATACTACCCCCAAGGTAACGATCAACTTGAGGCATCTAATAAAACTATCCTTAAAATCCTAAAGAAGATCGTCGATGACATTGGTTGTGACTAACACATCCAATTGAATCCCACATTATGGGTCTATCATACTAGCATTAACACTTTCACAAGAGCCACTCCATATTCCCTCATTTTTGGATCTAAATCCATCCTTCCCATTGAGGTTGAGTTACCATCCTTGACCGTATCTATGCAACAGTTCATTGATGAGGAATAAAATTGTATACCATGCTTGTATGAGCTAGAAATATTGGATGAGAAGCAACAAAACACATTATTTCATTTACAGGCATATAGGAACCATCTTCTTCGCAGTTATATTAAGAAAGTTTGAGCTAGGCATTTTGACATTAGCGACTTGGTCTTGAAAGAAAATCTCAAGAATCAAATAGAGAGAGAAACCAAGGAATTTTGAGCCTAATTGGTTGGGTCCTTATATCATAACCGCTATTAGAGCCTATCAACAACATGCACCTTTGCAAGTACTATACCTAGCTCTCAGAGAATCCCATCAAAATTCAAATAGGCATCTTGGTGGCACCAAAAAAATAGAAAAATAAAAAACATATTAAAGAGAAATAATCTATCCAATAGTGAAAACCACTCTAGTGGTGCTTTCAGCAAGTACCATTGTGAAAACCTGGAAAATAAATGCCATGTGTAGTTTGTGTTTTCTCCACCATCTATTATCACTCTATTTGATTTTCCACTTTCACCCATCCTTCGCGCATATCATTCATCCTTCTCATTGCCCGAGAGTCATTGGAATTTTGATTCCTTCGCTTTCCACATCCATCCATAATAAATGTCACCTATTTTCTCACATCTATAATAAAGTTGGTGCTATACCTGATTGGGGGAAATTATTGGACTTAGGTTTCACATGGGATCCTAACCACAATATCAACATTTATAACACAACAAAAAATCCAAAAAAAAATAGAAAACAACAAAATCCAAAAAAAAATAGAAAACATCAAAATCCGAAAAAAAATAGAAAACATCAAATTCAAAAAAATTAGACAACAAAATCCAATAAAATAGAAACAAAAATGCAAAAAAAAAAAGAAAACATCAAAAATCCAAAAAAATAAAAAAATGTGAAAAACTCCAAAAACAAAGTTAGAGTCTATGTCAGTCCAAGTGGTCAAAATATGATGTCTCTACATATGTTACATAGGAAAGGCCATCATTGATGAGCTCCCAAGGCACTAAATCAGTCCTTTAGGGTTTGTCGAGTCAAGTCAATCATGATCCACCTTCCGTAATAAACTATCCATGGTCAAAGTCAGTCGAACTACGCTGTCTCTATGCTCTACATAGGAAAGGCCATCATCGATGAGCCCCCAAGGCACTAGGTTAGTGCCCTAGGGTTTTTCGTAACATGATCTTCATCTGTCAGTATCCAAGTCTCACAATAAACCATCCCTTGCTAAGGTTGACACTGAGCAGACACAAAAAACAATCAAATAAGATAATTGAGCTTATCAAAATCGGGAAACAACAAGAAAACCATCATAGATCAATTTATTAAACAATCCACTTGTCAAATAGTCAAACAATCAAAGGGTCTTATACAGGATGTCACATTGTTGAATCCAAACTCAATCTATCATTGGTCTTGTATGACATGGTTCACTCCTTAAACCAAACTTGGTCCATAAATCTTGTCAAGTTGTCTTATACAGGTTGTTGAACTCTCAAAACTAGATTCAATCTATCATTGGTCTTATATGAGGTTTACCATCCTTGAAACAAGAGACTATCATTATCTAAAGTTTGATCATATAAAAAATAATTGGTGAATGATCTAAATGGTTGTTGACTCTGTTGGTCCAATTTATTTGATCTTTTATTGATTTATCTTTAGTTATGTTACTGTGCCCCTCAAGGATGTTCCAAGAAGGATTTAGACAAGCGATGATGAATCATGATCTTTTTCTCTTTGATTTCTATTTGTGGTTTGTATTGGCAATATGATAGGGGTAACTTGGTTCCTTGTATGTGTTTGAATTTCCATTTGGCATAATCAAAGCATCCTATGCAAGCTAAAGCTCAAATCAAATGTTTTCTTGCATCAAGATCAACATTCTTTGTGGTTACTTCCTCACATGTCCCAACAAGGTTTTATGGTTCCTAGTCTGTGTCATGGCATTCCTCGTCTATCATGTGTCTGTTATTTTTGCAAGGGGTAACATATCACACCTTGGTCTATGTCATATATTGGTGTTCATCATCCATTTCCATAATAACTTCTATGATGATAATTATGCAATTAAATAGTAGATTGATCATTTATTAGCACGATCTCAAGATAACAAGTCTCAATTCATCTATTTCATTCTCCCCTTCTGTTCTTCTCTCATTTCTTCTCTTTGCACTATTCCATTTCATCCATTCTCACAAGCACCCTGATGGCTTGTTGTGACACACAAAAAAATAAGCGTATTAGTGGTACCATCTTGCATCAACAATCATGTTAGTACATCATAGATGTAATCATCATATGCATATTAGGCCATCCATACTGTATTAGAAAATAAAAAATATCCATAGCATTGCATCATATAGAACCATCATCCATATAATTATCACATATGAAACATATCATAAGCATATAGGTATCCATTCATACATTAGAACATAAATAAGAATAGGAAATAATCATGTGCATGCATCTCTATATCATAAGCATGTATAAGCATAAACCATACATAGGACATACATAATATCACATCATAAATCTGCATCATATAGGAACATTACATAAAAATAAAATGCATAACCATACTGCCACATCATAAATTCATCATATAGAGACATGTACATAGAATCATAAGCATTATATAGTCGCCACCAAAAATCATATATCTCAGATATATATATATATATATATCAAAAAATGGTTTCACAATACAATATCATGATGTATCCCAAAAATGGATCTCGTAGGCTCGATAAAAAATGCAAGTGTTTGAATGCATAAAAAAACATGTGAAACAAGATTAGCTTGTGCTACCCTCATCCCCTGGTCTTGATGGTGGTTCTCTCCTCTCTCTGCTATGACCTAGATGGTCTCTCATAGGGTCTTGATCTATGTCATTCTGAGACACCTCCACTTCTCTATGCTCTCCTAGAATGTGTGTAGTCCCTCTCAGCTATTAGGTCCTGCACCATCCCTATAAGGTTGGCATTTGTGTTAAGAAATATTACATTTAACCCATTATCTTATTCTATTTCTTGCATAACCCATGAGAGATAAACATGCATACAAGTAACCACATTGCATAGATCAAATAGACAAGCCACAAGATAACACAAGATATACCCTGGGAAAGCCCTCAAGAGGGAAAAACCCAACCTCCAAAAGCATCCATACTCCATCATATTATTCAACAATAAAGCAATGCAAGAGTTACAATTCATACCTCTAAAGCATCAAGCCCTCCAATGCATTCCCATGTGTCCAAGCATGAATCCACACATCCCATGCCATGCTTCACAAATGCAGTCCTCCAAAAGACTCAATAATGACATCCTACTCTCATAGCCAACCTCAACCACTACACACGTGTTTGCTTTTATAGACACAAGCTCACATAAAATATAACTAGTGGTAAGGTAAAACCATGTACCACAAAACCATGTGAATACAAAAACACTAACCCCTTATTTAATATTGGGTTTTACAAGGAGTTGAAACCTAAAAAAAAAGAGAGTTTCCTAAAATAAAAGACACAGACCAACAACAACCAAAATAAAAGAAACCATAAAGAGAAAGACAAGACTACACAAGCTAAATTAAACAAGTTTTGAAGGGACCTTAAACCCTTTTACAAACAAGTTTTGACAAGGACCTTAAACCCTTAGATACACTTAAGCACTGCCTAAATCATCAATGTGTCAACAAAACAACCACTTAGAACATTCAAATTTGAGCCCAAGAACATAGAAAAACTCAGGGGAAAGACCACTGATCCAAGAGTTAAAATCTGTAAAACATTAGCTTATGTGTAGCACCAATCCACATGCACAACATCTTCTTCCCTAAAACACCATTCCACCTGGTCAACCAACCCAACCTCCACCTCTAAAGGAGAGGATTCCCCTCTATAGGAGATGATGAAGAGAGACCCCTTACCACCAAAGCCACAACTCTCCAACCCAAACATGCTCCACCTCAATAGGAACCAGAATAAGGGTGGAGATCTTCCCACCAACCTAACAACATCCATCTCCACCTCAATAGAAGATGGTTCCTTCTCAAAAGGAACAATCTCCCCCTCAATAGGAGACACTAGCTGAGAAATCCAATTGAAAGGAACTTCAAAATAAAGGGATAACCGAACATCCCTTAGCATCACAAGAATCAGGTACCAGCAGGAAGAAGATAAAAACACAACAATCAACTCACAAAACTTGGTCCAAAAAAAATATAATAAGAATATTCCAGCCACCAACAAGCCAATACCAATCAAAACATAGATCATTAGCTGAAAAACACAAAAATCCTTCTGCCAAGAAACAGTAATACCCCTTTTTTCCTCATAAGCTTCATAACCACAAAGGAGGCCACAACAACTTCTATAAACCACATAGAATACTGGGTTAATAGAGAACTCAACAACCAATCATTAGAAAAGAAATCAAAATAAAATAACCTACAATCCATGAAATGTTGTAGAGAGAGACCAAGAGGGCAAGAGGAAATAGTGCAGAGAAGAGTCAGAGAAAAATCCAAAACAAGAAGCATACCACCCACCCCAACACACTAGTCAACGCTAAAAATAGAACATTCTAATGAAAAAACCCCCACAAGGAACCAAAGCACACACCAACAAGGCTTTCTCATAGCCCAAAAGTAGTCCAAGTAGCCAACAAAATGTGAGGAAGAAAACTAGCAGCACCGACACAACCAACCGCACCCTAGAACCACAAAGAAACCAAAATCTAGCCAAAGACAAAGCAGCAAAAATTCCATAGCTTTCCATCCACAACATGCAAGAGAGAGAACCCAAGGGGGCAAGGGGGAACAAAGCAGAGAAACATCAGTGAAAAGGACAACACAAGAAGCACCCCATCTGCCCCAACGCATCATTCATAGCTAAAGATAAACCATTCCACCGATAAAACCCCCACAAAGGACCCAAAGAACCCACGAATAAGGCTAACCTGTAGCCCAAAAGAAGCACAAGTAACCAAGAAAATGTGAGGAAGCCAAATAGTAACCCCACCCAAGCAACTAGTTGCAACCCAACAACACAGAAAACAAAAGCCAACAGTCAGAACCCATAAGCCAACAAGTTGCAACGAGTAATAGAAAAATACCAGGAGGGCAAGGGGAAACAATGCAGAGAAGATTTAGGGACTAGGCAAAAGAAATTACACCATTTGCCCCAACACGCCGGTTAGAGCTAAAGATAGACCAAGCCATTGCCAAAACCCCTACAAGGAGCCCAAATCACACACCAACAAGGCTTTACTGCAACCCAAAAGCAACATAAGTAGCCAACAAAAAGTGGAGAAACAAACCTGCAACACCAACCAAACAACTAGCTCTGCAACCCAAAAACCCAATGACTTGTGAATGGAAAAGTAGTAAAAAACCAGAAGGCATCCATCTACGTTATCATCATCTTGATTATATTCTCCAGCTCCCTCTCACTTCAAACTCCCACTCCCATCGCCATATGTGTATAAAGCTTTTTTTTTAGTGTTGCATTAAGTGTGAGTCAAACTTGTATGGTGTGCTTAGAGTTCTTGCATGCATTAGTATTGGTGGGAGGTATCTGATTAAATCATATATACATGATTATTTTATATGGAATGTAAATTGATTTAAATCATGTAATGGTTGAATGTTATATATGCTAGTGGTTTTTGTGCATAATACTCTATATGGTGTGCGCTTAAGGCTATTTTTTAATAACTTTGTATGGTTTTCTCGGTGTACTAATAAGAAATAGGCTTTGGCATGTATGCACTTGATTTATATCCACATTCTTGTTTATATGGAATTTATGTTATGAATACATCATATGTATAAATTGAATTTGTATGGTGTAGGTCATGTTCTTGTATGCATTAGGATTTAAGGGTATTTATAGTATTAAATTATATGTGATTGATTAGTGTGTGCCTTAGGATAAATCATATTAAGTGTGTATTGTGTACCCAACATGTATGTGTATACAACCTTTATGTTAGTATTGCATCAAGTGTGAGTTGAACTTGTATGGTGTGTTTAGAGTGCTTGTGTAATTTAGTATTGGTGACATTATGTCATTATGTTGTATGCATGTGATTCATTCACTAGGAATATAAATTATTCTAGTTCATATTATGGTTGAATGTTCATTGAGTTTCATGGAAAATAATCTACATGGAGTTTACAAAGGGCCAAATGTTCTAATTTTAATTAGGCTTTGATATGTATGCAATTTCATGCAATGATTACATCACATGTGAATTGAATTTGTACAATGTACCTTGGGTTCTTGTGTTCATTAGATTGCATGATATTTATATCATTGAGCTATATGATTGATTTGTATACCATGTACTTGAGGATAGTTTATATTAAGACTGTATTATGTGCATAATGTGTATATATTCATAATGATTTTATATTGGTTTTGCATCAAGTGTGAATAAAACTTGTATGGTGTGCTTATAATGCTTGTGTGCATTAGTATTATTGGAATTTATGTGATTGATTAATATGGAATGTAAATTAGAATGGTTTAATGTTAAAGTTGTATGATGTGCTAATGTGAATTAAGTTTTGACATGTATACAATTGAATTTTATACACATGTTTGTTTATTTGGAATTTAAGCTATGATTACATCACATGTGTGAATTGAATGTGTATGATGCACCTCATGTGCTTGTGTGCATTAAGATTGAATACTATTTAGACCAACACGTATATATATATATATATATATATATATAAATAAGGCTTTTAGGATTTGGTACATGTAAATATCCTTGTTTGTTATAGCTTTTATGTTAGTGTTACATCGATTATGAATAAAAATTGTATGGTGTGTTTAGTGTGCTTGTTTGCATTAGTGATTTGACATTTCAAGCAAAAAAAATACACAATTCAAACTAGAAGCTTCCACATATCTACCTGATGGACAATGGAAAACTCATACCAAACATTTATGTCATTTAGTCACATGCATATGATTTATTCACATGGCATATAAATGGTCCTGATTGATATTATGGTCGAATAACATGCATCTCATTTAGTCATGTACATATTAATTTTAATGAAATGTGTAGGGGGGTAGTTTGTACTTAGGTTGTATGGCATGCCTAGTGTGTTAAATTTAATTAGGATTTAACATGTATGTGATTAATTTGTAGACACATCCTTGTTATGTATTTTTGTTATGTTTATATTAAAAGACTGATTGAATTTGTATGTGGTAACTAGTGTGCTTGTGTGCATTAGGGTAGAGTGGTATTTTATGCCATTGATTTGTATGTGATTGATTTATATGACATGCACAAAGGAAAAATTCATATTAAAGGTGTATTGTATGCCTAACATGTATATATACATTAGGCTTTTAATATTTGATAGGGGTTTCATTGAAACATTTAAACATCCTTGTTTAATATGTATTTTATGTTAGTATTCCACCAACTATGAATAAAATTTTTATGGTGTGCCTCATGTGCTTATGTGAATTATTATTAGTCACAATTATTTCCTTTACTTAGTTGAATGTGATTGATTCATATGGCATGAAAATGGTTATAATTATTATTATGGTTGAATGACATATTTTTCATTAAGTTTGTGTACATATTGATTTCAATGACATGCACATGAGGTTAATTTGTATTGAATTTGTATGGTGTGGCTAGTGTTATAATGTGACTTAGGATTATATGTATGATTGAACTTGTATACACAACCTTGTTTATATGGAATTTATGTTAGGGTTACATAAAAATGTGATTTAAAAAAAATAAATTTGTGTACCTATTATACTTGTGCATTAGGATTGAATGTTATTTATGTGATCAAATCATATGAAATGTACATGGGGATAATTCATAGTAAAGTTGTGTTGTATTCTTGATGTATATTAGGACTAAATAATATTAATTTGATTGATTCATATGACATGTACATGGAAATAATTCTTATTAAAGTTGTGTTGTGTGTTTGATCTACTTATATTTTTTTATAAGATAAGTAGGGAAGGGCCCTGATCCCAAACAACAATTCAAAGCATGGTAGAAACAAATTTGAAGAAATAGACTAGCAAGATAAAAACTAGTCACACAAAAAGAACCAAAGAGACCAACAAAAAAACTACTCAAAAGGGATAAGCAGGCACACAAGCCAGAACTAAAATAAGCATAAGGGATTGCAGGCCATATCCAAATAAAAAAAATATTAATAATCCTCTACTAAAAATAGATCAGATGCCAACAAGAGTCCAGATAAGATCTACCGAAATAATATGAGTCTTAGAGAAACTAGTAAAAACAAAGGCACACCTAACAATCCTATCATTAACAAAGCGATAATTCATCACTTTTTAGCAATAACTATAAGCTCCCAATTATCCCCAATGTTAGATATAAATTACTTACAATTAGTGTTCTGATCAACATCAACTTTTTTTCTTCCATTTATTTCCCTTGGTGCTTGGGCTACTTCCTTATCTTCAACTAGCCAAAAGTAGTTCCAAGAATTGCACGGTTCATAAGGCTATCAATAACTTTCATCAGGGTATAGAGAGCCTTCTCCATTTCCTCCATTTTAACCTGCATGAGAATCATTTTGTTATTGAGATCACCATTAGAGGCAATATTGAAATCTTTCTTCAAGGGAACTGAGAGATTCGTATTCGCATCACCATTATCCATCCTATCACTCAACTCTAAGGCCTCAACACCTTCCACTTCAACCTCTTCCTCCATCACATTTTCCCCCTCAAACTCTTCCCCCTCATATTCTTGGTTAGTAAATCCTCCCATTCATTCTCCTCACTTTCCTCTTTAGTCATAGCTTTATATTCTTCGTTAGGGGAGAACTCCTCCTCCTCACTAACAAGATAAAAAAAAATCCCTTTACCTTCATCCCCCTTCTCCATAGAACTGACTTTGGCTAGTTGGGTCAATCTCCTACCACCCTTATTGGACCCCCTGAACTCCTCTTCTTTTGCTTCATGTTATTCTTCTTCATTATCTTCAGTCATAGTGATACAAAATTATTTCTTGGGGTTTATTTACGACTTATTTCTTTTGGGATACTCAAGAAACAAAGGAAAATGTTTTTGTTTCTCAGGAGTGGTCTTCAGTAAAGCAAGGTCCATAGGTTGAGTAGCAGGGCTATGCTTAGGTTTTTGGTTTTTATTAGAAATATTTTTACTTTCTAAGGCTAGGTCTATAGAAGGAGAAGGAGAATTTATCTCAATTGGCTCAATGCAAACACTAGAATTGTGAGATTTTTGGCCAGTTGGGGTTTTCACTTTAGTAGAGGCTTTAGCCATATTCACATTAGCATTGTTGTGAGGGTTAGCTAAGCTAAGTGCCCTAGGGTTTCCATGCAAATAATTAGAGAGAAAATTTGTACAAAGCCATCATTAAACCTTGGTGCAGATGATGCAAAGCTCCTTTTTCAATATTTTGTTGAAGGGAGGAGAAATTATAGAACAAGATATTTATTTTCTCATTATGCATAATGTGGTTGAGAATTGGAAAATGGTAACCATGTACTATCATATTCTACCTTCAAGGGTAAAGTATAACATTACATACAAAATTACCACAACATATGGAAGAGGGAGCTTGAGGTGAGCATACCCATTCTAAAACCTTTTTTAGTTTCTCCCCTTTCTCGAAAAACTTGTTCATGAAGCTTTGGTATTTACCATTACTTTTTTTAACAATGTTCATACCATTGTTAGCCAAACCAGTGGCTTCTGAGATCATTTGAGTAGTAACCTAAAATTTCATGGAACCAATCAATAAATGAGCATCTCACTAGTAATTTATGAACATTGAGGTCAAGGTGTCGTTATAACCACATATTTCTTGGAAAAAGGATGCCAAGCCAATTCTAACAAAAAGCTCCAAAATTTCATCATTTTGTTGCAGATTTCCATAGTTAATAGTTTCATTTCTCTATTTGGAACTCCCCATATCTATAGAATACTAGTTGAAAACACCAAAATTTCTCTATAAACCCTTATTCAGGCACATATCCAGCTCACAAACCCTCAACTTGCAATTTTTATCACTAAAAACCTTAAGTTTTAAAGTGGCTATATTAACACAAACAATCCCAAATAATATCAACCAACGGGAAATAAAACAGGGAACACTCGAGAAGGAATTCAGGTCATTATTGATAGTATCAACCTTGCTATGAATAATATTATAATCCCCCAAACCGTCCTTGAAATAATAGGTGAAGAGGATTTAATGCACATAGTGAATTAAAACCATGCAATACATTTATGATATGTAATAATTAGAGGTGATCATGATTATTGAAAGGATTTGATAATCTACACTTCAATAAATCCATCATCATTTAATAAATTGATATTTTAAGTCATCCTTTGTTAAGTACCATCCCCTTTATTATTATATTTTCTCCCATCATTACATCGTGCATTCCAGTTCACCCTCTTCTGATTACTACTTCCTCTCATTTGAATACCTTAATGCATAGACATATCCTTCTTGATTGATGGTATAATACTCCTTAAATCACTACTAGTCATTTGACACATATTTAAGTAAAGCCTCATATTTTTCTTTAGTGACTATTTGTTTTATATGGAGTGGCAACACTGAAAAGACCCAATGTGCCAATTCTTTATACTTAAGAGCTTCATTAGCTATTGCATTAGCAACTAAATTCCCTTCTCTATACAGATGTATTTTATAATTAGGGAAGGACTTAAGGATATGTTTGTTGTCCTCCAAAATATCACATAGCTCATAGAACAATAAATTCCCCCTTCAAATTATCAATGATAACTTTAAATCTCCTTCAATGATAATTTTGGTAAATCCCAACTCCTTCAAATGCTTTAAACCTACCCAAACTACCATAGCTTCAGCCACATTATTGGAGAAAAAACTTGATTTATTTCCATATCATTCTATAATGTTACCATGATGGTTTCTAATAATTCCCCTAGCTCCGTCAAGGCTTGGGTTCCCCTTGGAGCACCCATCAAAACTGCATTAGAACCAGTCCATCTCAGGAGGAGTCCAAGTAGTGTTCTTTCTATTTAGATACTTAATCCAATTGAATTTCATAAGATCTTGTTTTATCCCCCATATCTATTTAATCCTAAGATCTTTATAACAAGGCATGTGTTTTGAGGATCCATAGAACCTCATATTTATATTCTCCTGAATTTGACACATGATCGCCATGAAAAGATCTTTGTTGTTTCTTGCAGACTCTTGAAAGATCTTGTTATTTCACTCCTTCCATAAGCCCCAAGCAATAAAGGGAGGGAATTTTCTCCAAAGATCCACAATAATGTTGTGAGAATAAGGACTGACATTCCAACTATCTTGAAACTGCCTTATTGAAGAGGGGTAGACCCAATCATTCATGAGGATAGGAAGAAAACATAACCATACCTCTTTGGAGTTGGAATAGTGAAAACATATACATTATAGACCCCTCATATTCATTACAAAGGTAAGATCTATTCACAAATTAGAACCATCTTTTATTAAGGATATCAGTAGTAAGGATCTTTCCATGAACAACTGCCCACCAAAACAATTCACTTTGGGTATCAAGTTTTTTGTTTAGACATTGTTCCACTAAAACTCACTATAATGAATCAAAGGATTTTCCAAAAATTCATAAGTATATTCCATTGGGAGGTTCCTCGAGGGATGCATAGTCCAAATCGACTCATCGTTTTTATCTTTTGAGAAGAAAGCAGTAACTCCTTACTTTTAATATAAAATTTACAAATCAACATTCTAGTTTTGTTGTCTCCCTCCCCTAAGGTTGACTCCAATCAGTTGTTTTTTTAAATCAATCCATTAAGGCTCCTTGCCAAGGTAGTTTATATACCTAGCAACTTGCTTACCAAAAATTTAGATAAGCCTTTGTTTTAATTGAAGGAGCTAGTGAGTGGATGAGAGAGAATAACCATTGATGAAAACATCCTCCCAAAAATCAATGTATTTACCATTTCCAATTCTTTTCTCAACCCCCAATTTTAGCACACTTCTTATTTTGAGAAAATTATTCCAAAACACCAAACCATAAGGAGGATCCAAAGCACTTAGAAAATATACCTACTCCTTGTTTCTTAGATATTTATCCCTTAAGGTTTTATCCCACTCTTTAGCACCTTCAAGAAGATTCCATCCTATTTTAGCAACAAGATATTTATTAAATAGTTTCATCCTTCGTATGCTTGTCCTCAATCCCTTTTAGAAGCACACATTTTCCCAACCCACTAAAGCCATTATGTTTCTCTCTTCAATATCGAACCACAAAAATATTCTTTGTATCTATTCCATCTTTTCAACAATAAAAGAAATATTAAAAAGAGAGAGCTAATACATCAAGATGTTTTGTAACAGAGCTTTGAGTAGCTACAATTTACTAGCCCAACTTAGGATTTTTCCCCTCTAACCCTCCAATTTTTTTTGGATTCTCTCTATCATGTAATTCTAATAGTTACTACTGGTTTTTTTGAAAATTAGAGGAAGGCCTAGTTAGGCAGCAAGAAGAACAACATCCTGACAACCCAAAATTCACATAACTCTATCTTTGACAATCTACTCAATATTGAAGAAACATATCCTAATTTTATTATAATTGATATGTTGGCTTGAGGCCTTAGCATAGTCATTCAGGATGGATTTCCAATGAAAAGATTCTACAACCAAAGCATCTCCCATAAGAATAGTCATCCAAAAATTGTTGATGAGAAGCAGGAGGAAGAGAGGAAGCAACTTTAAACCCTTTCAACAACTTCTTGTCCAAAATATTTTGATTGTTTCTTTTTAGAACTTCAGCCATAATTACAAAAAGATAGGGAGAAAGGGGATCACATTTCCTCAACCTGCAGCCACATGAGAAGAACCCCTTGGGGGTACCACTCACCAAGATATAACATTTAGGGGTACTAACACACTAGTTGATTAGCTTAAGGAACCTTCCTTTGAACCCAAATTGTTAAAGGATGAAAAAAATAAAGGGCCAAGACACTCTATCATAGAATTTAGAGATGTCCAATTTGAATGCCATCCCAGGCTTCTTACTAAGCTCCATAGAGTGGAAAACCTCATGAGTATAGATAGTTGCATCCAAAATATGTCTTCCTTGAACAAAACCATTTTGATTATTAACAATCATTTTATTCAAAACAACCTTCAATCTATTCACAATAATCTTAGAAAAAATATTATACGTAGTGTTACACAAACTAATAGGCCTGAAGTCTTTTATGGAGGAAACATATTCCTTTTTTGGAATGAGAGCAATAAAATTAGAATTCAGTTGATTTAAGAGTCTACCTGAATGAAATAAATCTTGAGAAGCATTTAAAAGATCATTAGAAACAATATTCTAGATTTTTTTAAAGAAGGCAAGAGGAAACCCATCTGGCCTTAGGGCTTTAAAAGTACCAAGGGAAAAAACAATAGACTTAACTTCCTGAATAGAGATAACTTTAGTCAAATATTTAAGATCTTGTTCTATGATCACTTGGGGAATCACTTGTAAGATTTCATCAAACTCCACAAAGGCAACATCATAATATTTCTGAGAGTTTGAAAAAAATATACAACCTCATTAGTAATTTCATCTTTAGAATTAATTGTGGACCCATCTTCTTTTACTAAATATCTTATCTTTCTTTTTCTTTTGTATTTCATAGTGGACTGATGGAAAAACTTTGTGTTTTTGTCCCCTTCAGAAAGCCATTGGATTCAATATTTTTGTTTCCATAAGATCTCTTCCTTCTTGTTAATTTGAAAACATTGATACCTCGGGTCACATTCCTTATTAAAAATAGCTTCATCCACCACACCTCCCTCTTTATCACTTTTTGCACCTCTTTTATATTGTCTCCAATTGAATTATTAGTATGAAAAATAATTCCAAAGGAAAACTTATTCCAAAATTTAACTCTATCCTTTACACGCTTTAATTTAGTAGCCAAGCAATCCATAGGGGTTCTAGCACAAGGTTCATTCCACCATTTGTCAACAAGGGCTTTCAAATTAGGATGAAGGTTCCACATGTTTTGATACCTGAAAGGAAATGGCCCCTTAGCATCAATATCTTCCCTACAAAGAAGAAGAGCATTATGATCCAAACCAATTCTTGGGAGAGAATTTTGAGTGAGAGCAAGAAAAATGTTCCAGTTTGAGGAGATAAGAAAATGATTGAACTTAACTTGTATGAGGTGATTGCACTATCTCCTATTCGACCAAGTAAATAAGGATAGTTGCAAAGAAACATAAAAGAGACCAACAACATTAAGAAATCCATCTAGATCCATCATAATGTTAGAAAAATCCTCCAAGCCTCCCATCCTTTTTGATGAAAACATCAGAGAGTTGAAGTCCCCTCCAAGAATCCATAGATCTCGAATGTTACTATAAATAAGGTTTATCAAGGTATCCCAAAGACCTGCTCTCTCAAGGTGATAATTAGGACCATAGATGTTTATCAAGCTCCATTTTCAAGGGTAATATGATCTTCAAAAGAAACCATGATCAAATGTTGTTTATAGGGACTATGTAGGCTCCTTATATTCCAGGATATCATCTTCATATCAAGAAAAATACTAAATATAGCATCACCTTGATGTTATAGGAAGGAGAAGACAACTTCCCCTTACCTCTTCTTAGTCTTGGAACATGAGAAAGAGTCCAAAGTCTTTTTGAAGGGAAAAACATGCATGGATCTACATACCCAACAATGCGGAATACATTCCCTTAACACTAATACAACAAAGGAGAAGAGAAAATACAAGTTTCAATAGCTTCTAAAACTTCTTAAGATGAATACATGCAAATAAAATAAATATTACACAAAGAGAACATTCACAGTTGACACAAGATATACGTGGGAAAACCTTTTCAGGTAAAAAAACCACCACACAAAGTCCATACTATTTGTATTACAGTAACATAACGGTTACATACAAATTACAGTCATCTCTATTCAGATCACAACAACACAATCCCAATTCTCATTGTTACAATGTTCTTAATCATAACATAGAGTTTGAACTCTCTCACTCTCATGCTCGACTTACATAAGTCATAGATTGCATTCAATTCTGTCAGACAACCACCGATCACAAAGTACGAACATCTATAATCAAATCGCACCAATGATCTGCCCATGTCGATCTTCCTGCATCAAGCCACCCAGGCCATAACTGCCTTAACCCAAATCAGGTTCTATTTCGCCACCTTGAGTTGACTAGCACTTGCTGCAATTACTGCATTGGCCTCTAGCCAATAATCGCACGAAACTGAGCCACATGTCCTCCTAGTATTCGCTATCGGCCTCTGACACCGAGTCCAACTCGATCAAACCGATCGTCGAGCTCTCCACTTCCCTTACCGCGCAACTACAGCCCTCCCAAACACACCTTGCTATAGTATGGCGGTAAGTCTACCGAGCTCGCCTTGCGGTCTTACTGCGCTACCGCGAGCGACTCCAAGACATACCGTGGTACCGCGGTAACCAGCCAGGTAGACCGCAGGTGGTCTTACCACGGTCAGCCCTTTGGCTAGTCGCGGTGTGGCGGTAACTGCCAGCCAGTCATTGGTAGTCTTACTGTGGCCACCGCGGTCAGCCCTTTGGCTGGCCGCGGTATGGCGATAACCGCCAGCCAGTCGCTGGTGGTCTTATTGCAGTCACCATGGTCATCCCTTTGGTTGGCCACGGTATGGCGGTACCCGCCAGTCAGTCGCTAGCGGTCTTACCATAGCCACTGTGGCTATCGCGGTCAACCCTTTGGCTGGCCGCGGTATGGCGGTAATCGCCAGGCCAGCCGCAGGCGGCTTTACCATGGTAGGGCGGTAACCGCCAGAGCCAAAACAACCGTAGAGAAAGAAATACCGCGGCCACCATGGTGATGAAAGAGACTGTGCGTGGTAAGGCAGTAACTGCCAAACTCTTCACCGCGGTACCGCCAGAACAGATAGAAGACTACCGTGGTATGGCGGTAAAGGGAAAAAGTGAACATTTTTTGCCAAGACCTTTATTTTAAAGAGGTTCAAGTTGGTAATTGAGGCATCATTTCTCAACAAGCTCCCACTTGACGAAGATTACCAACTTCCTCCATACCAAGAAAAATCACTGTCTGTCATAGGCCCCAAGGCCCATCGATTCTGCACACCATCTGAACTTGTCTGTACTCACAGGCTTTGTCAAAGTGTCTGCAACATTATTCAAGGTGTCCACCTTTTCCAGAATGACCCTGCCATCTTCAACCATGTCCCTTACAAAATTATATTGCACATCAATGTGCTTGGTTCTGGCATGAAAGGTCATATTATTTGCCAAAAAAATGGCACTCTAACTATCACAACAGATTGTAATCTACCCACCATCAAATCCAATGTCTGAACACAAATGCCTCAGCCAAACAACTTCCTTAAAGGCATGAGTTGCAGCCATGTACTTTGCCTCTGTCATGGATAAAGCAACTACAAATTGTCTCTTGCTCATCCAACTGATAGCTCCACCATTAAGCATGAAAGTGTATCCACTGGTGGATCGCCTGCTGTCTATGTCCCCTACCCAATTTGAATCAACATAACCTTGGATGCTGAGAGATTTTTGCGATGCAATCATATTGCCATGGTAACAAAAGCCATAATCTGAAGTCCCCTTCAAATACCTAAAAACTCTCTTCACAACATTCCAATGTGATCTTCCTGGATTTTTCATAAATCGGCTTCGAACTCCCACTGCTTGGGAAATGCCTGGTCTTGTGTAGACCATAGTATACATCAAATTGCCAACAACACTTGCATAAGGCACACTGGTCATGTCTTCCATCTCTGTAGTAGACTTTGGATAGTCTTCAATAGATAGCTTAGTTCCATGCATGATTGGAACAACAAGCTGTTTGCAGTCATCCATGCTAAACCTCTCTAGAACTGTTTTCACATACTTACTCTGACTAACCCAAAGCTTTCTGCTTGTTTTGTCCCTGGTAATCTCCATTCCAAGAATGTACCTAGCTACACCAAGATCTTTCATCTCGAACTTTGCAGACAACTGAGATTTAAGATCAGAAATCATAGTCTTGCCATTTCCAATAAATAACATATCATCCACATGCAGGGTGATAACAAGCACATGATCATTTTCAGGTTTATAGTAAATGCAATGATCAGACTTTGATCTCACAAACCTAATTGAGAACACAAATGTGTCAAATTTTTGGTACCACATTCTAGGAGATTGCTTTAAACCATAGAGAGATTTATTTAATTTGCAAACCAGATTTTGTTTACCTCTTTCAACATAATGCTCAGGCTGGGACATGTAAATTTCTTCTTCCAGCTCACCATGGAGAAACATTGTCTTCACATCCATTTGCTCAATTTAAAATTCATATACAATTGCTAAAGACAAAAGAAATCTGATGGATGTCAGCTTTGCTACAGGGGAAAAAATCTCTCCATAATCTATTCCCTCAATTTGAGAAAATCTTTTGCAACCAGTCGTGCCTTAAACTTCTCAACACTGCCATCAAGTCCTTTCTTCTTTTTGAATATCCACTTACACCCAATAGGCTTTCGCCCTTTAGGCAGTGGTACCAAATTCCAGGTATCATTCTTTTTCAAAGAATTCATTTCTTCATTCATGGCTTCTAGCCAAGACTTTGAATCAGCCATGTTGATTGCTTCTTTAACAGTCCTAGGTTCATCAGTGCTGGTAATTAAGGCATAGGAAAAATTTGAATCTAACATAGAGAAACCATACCTATCAGGTTGTTCTTCATCATCAGAACTTCCAGAGCTGCTTGAGCTCTCCTTAGTCTTAGGTACACCATGCAACTCTTCCCTTTCAGGGGTTTGGGGAATTTCAACTATATCCTTGTTCTTCTTGTCACTCTGATTTGTCCCAAGTTGTTGATCACTAATTTAAGGTTTTAGCTCACGAAATATCACGCTTTTGTTGCACAAAACCTTCTCAGTAACAGGGTTCCAAAGCTTGTATCCCTTCACACCAACACCATAGCTGATGAGGATACACTTGACAGCCTTGTTATCCAATTTGGATCTCTTTTCATTTGGCACATAAACATATGCCTCACAGCCAAACACATAGACATGCCTCAGAGAGGGCTTCTTACCAGACCATGCTTCCAAAGGTGTCTTGTTAACAAGAGCTGAACAAGGAGATACATTTATCAAATAACATGTTGTAGCCACAGCCTCAACCTAGAACTTTTGTTCCAGACCAACACCACTCAACATACTCCTTGCTTTTTCCATCAGCGTCTTGTTCAACCTTTCAGCAACTCCATTTTGCTGTGGAGTATAAGGTGTTGTCTTATGCCTTTTAATACCATGATCAATGCAATACCTTTCAAAATCTGTAGAAAAAAATTCACCACCATTGTCTGTCCTCAAGCACTTAATTTTCCTTCCAGTCTGATTTTTTACCAAAGATTTAAACTCTTTAAACCGACTAAACACTTCTAATTTACTTTTCATGAAGTATACAAATGCCCTTCTTGAACAGTCATCAATGAAAGACACATAATATCTAGACTTCGATAACGAAGGAACATTTACTAGACCAAACACATCAGAATGAACATAATCCAGTATATCAGAAGATTTGTGAGGACTAGAATAAAAAGAAACACGATGTTGTTTTCCATAGATACAATGTTCGCAGAAAACGAACTCAAGGTTACAATCATCAAGCCCTTCTACAAGATTTTTATTTTTCAAGGTTTTTAAACCTTTCTCACCAATGTGACCCAGTCTATGATGCCATAGCATAGTCTTCTTAGCTGGGATTTTTACCTCCATAGTATTTGCAGCTAGAGAAGAGTCTTCATCTTTCTCTATAGGTGCAACATTACATGAATTTATAGAGGCACTGCTACAAAGAATAGGACGTGCATCTAGCTTGTACAGAGTGCCAGTACGAACACCCTTAGCCAACACCATTGTAACTCTAGCCATTTTACACCCCTTACTAGATAAATAAATTTCTACACCCCTTACTAGATAAAGAAATTTCTACACCAGCATCATTTAACTTGATGAGCTAAAGGGGCTCTATAATGAATGGTTCATGAGGCATAACACTTGCTGAAGGTTTTACAAATGGGGTAGCAAGTTAAGTGGGCTTAACCTTGGGGGAAAATTTGTGGTTAAGCGCGCTTGAGCTGGAGCAGTACTAGGATGGGTGAACTCCCAGGACGAACCAATGCTTCACCGTTGTGAGCATCACCTAGATGCAATGAGTGCTAAATGGACCATTCATTATCATGAGAGATGGGTTCTTGTGAACCCCTACTAATGAATCATGGGTCAATGAGTTTGACTCGAAAACTACACGGTTGAATCCTGATAGCAATATCATAATTTGACACTTTGTGGAAGAAACCTCCTACTTATCAATTGATGAGCTAAAGGGGCTCTATAATGAATGGTTCATAAGGCATAACACTTGCTGAAGGTTTTGCAAATGGGGTAGCAAGCTAAGTGGGCTTAACCTTGGGGGAAATTTGTGGTTAAGCGTGCTTGAGCTGGAGCAGTATTGGGATAGGTGACCTCCCGGGATGGACCAATGCTTCACCTCTGTGAGCATCACCTAGATGCAATGAGTGCTAAGTGGACCATTCATTATCATGAGAGATGGGTTCTTGTGAACCACTACTCATGAATCATGGGTCAATGAGTTTGACTCGAAAACTACACAGTTGAATCCTGATAGCAATATCATAATTTGACATGTTGTGGAAGAAACCTCCTACTTATCAATTGATGAGCTAAAGGGGCTCTATAATGAATGGTTCATAAGGCACAACACTTGCTGAAGGTTTTGCAAATGGGGTAGCAAGTTAAGTGGGCTTAACCTTGGGGGAAACTCTATGGTTAAGCGTGCTTGAGCTGGAGCAGTACTGGGATGGGTGACCTCCCGGGACGGACCAATGCTTCACCTCTGTGAGCATCACCTAGATGCAATGAGTGCTAAGTGGACCATTCATTATCATGAGAGATGGTTTCTTGTGAACCACTACTCATGAATCATGGGTCAATGAGTTTGACTCGAAAACTACATGGTTGAATCCTAATAGCAATAGCATAATCATATAACTTACTGATAGAAAGAAGATTTCGAGCCAAACCTGGTATGTGAAGTACGCCACCAATACCTTTGACTCTCCTATCAGGAAACTGAATTCTAACTCTTCCTCTGCCAACTATCTCCAACATTGAATCACTTGCCAAGTATACCTTTCCATCATCATACTTCTCATATTTAGAGAACCATTATCTATTGGACGTCATGTGAAACTCTATGGTTAAGCATGCTTGAGATGGAGCAGTACTGGGATGGGTGACCTCTTGGGATGGACCAATGCTTCACCTCTGTGAGCATCACCTAGATGCAGTGAGTGCTAAGTGGACCATTCATTATCATGATAGATGGTTTCTTGTGAACCACTACTCATGAATCATGGGTCAATGAGTTTGACTCAAAAAATACACAGTTGAATCCTAATAGCAATATCATAATCATATAACTTACTGACAGAAAGAAGATTTCGAGCCAAACCTGGTATGTGAAGTACACCACCAATACCTTTGACTCTCCCATCAGGAAACTGAATTCTGACTCTTCCTTTGCCAACTATCTCCAACGTTGAATCACTTGCCAAGTATACCTTTCCATTGTCATACTTCTCGTATTTAGAGAACCATTCTCTATTGGACGTCATGTGAAAAGAAGCACCTGAGTCAACTAGCTAGACATCATCTGATGCCTGAGTTGTCAAAGCTGCTGCAATGAAGGATTATGCATCACTTTGAGAAGATTCATTTTCAGAAGCATTCTTCTTCTTCTTCTCCTTGCAGTCCTTCCTAATATGACCAGGTTGCCCATAGTTCCAGCATCTCACCTTGAACTTTTTACCAGGAGGCTTTGATCTCCCTGCAAATTTGGATTTTGACTTCTTGTCTTTCTTCTTGCCTTTCTCCTTTGGTCTACCATGAACATCAAGAGCCTCTTTGGCCATCTCTGAAGACTTCCTCTGCATCTCTTCAGATAGCAATGAGGCAACAACGTCTTCCATCTTGAAAGCAGTAGTAGTGCTTCCAATGGCCATCACAAGATGATCCCAACTGTCAGGTAACAAACACAATAGGAGCATGCAATGATCCTCCTCCTCAATCTTTACACCTACAGATGCCAGCTGAGTGACACTCATATTAAATGAGTTTAGATGGTCTACAACAGATGCACCTTCGTCCATCTTCAAGGAGTACAACTTCTTCCCCAGGAATAACTTATTTACCAGGGACTTTCCCTGATAAATATCACCAAGCTTCTTCCACAATGAAGCTGCAGACTGCTCCTCATGAACGTTCAAGAGAATAGAATCAGCAAGACTCAGTCTTATCAAACCTCTTGCTTTTCTATCAACAAGATACCAAGCTTCTTGCATTGTACTTTGTGGCTTAGTTCTAGACACTGCAATCCAGAGGTCTCTATCCACAAGCACGTCTTCTATCTTGAGTTTCCATAACTCAAAGTTACTGCCATTAAATTTTTCAATGTCTACTCTACCAGATGTACTCACTATCTCAAACAAAAATAAGTATTAACAATGCAAGAATCCCACTGAAATAGTATTAGCACAAAAAACTAATCTTTCCTACAAGGATAACACAACTAGCCAGGCTCTGATACCACTTGAAGGGAAAAACATGCATGGATCTACATACCCAATAGTGTGGAATACATTCCCTTAACACTAATACAACAGAGGAGAAGAACAAATACAGGTTTCAATAGCTTCTAAAATTCTTAAGATGAATACATCCAAATAAAATAAATATTACACAAAGAGAGCATTCACAGTTGACACAAGATACACGTGGGAAAACCTTTTCAGGTAAAAAACCCACCACACAAAGTCCAGACTATTTGTATTACAGTAACATAATAGTTACATAAAAATTACAATCATCTCTGTTCAGATCACAACAACACAATCCCAATTCTCACTGTTACAATGTTCTTACTCATAATGTAGAGTTCGAACTCTCTCACTCTCATGCTCGACTTACATAAGTCATAGATTGCATTCAATTCTGTCAAACAACCGTCGATCACAAAGTAAAATCATCTATGATCAAATCTCACCAATGATCTACCCATGTCGATCTTCCTACATCGAGCCACCCAGGCCATAACTGCCTTCGCCCAAATCGGGTTCTGTTTCACCACCTTGAGTTGACCTGCACTTGCTGTAATTACTACATTGGCCTCTAGCCAATAATCGCATGACACTGAGCCACATGTCCTTTTGGTATTCACTATTAGCCTCTAACATCGAGTCCAACTTGGTCAAACTGGTTGTCGAGCTCTCCACTTCCCTTACCACGCTACCGCAGCCCTCCCGAGCACACCCTGCGGTATGGCGGTAATTCTACTGAGCTCACCCTGCGGTCTTACCGTGCTACTACGGACGGCTCCAAGACATACCATGGTAACCAGCTAGGTAGATCGTAGGCGGTCTTATCGTGGCCACTGCGATCAGCCCTATGGTTGGCCGTGGTATGGTGGTAACCGCCAGCCAGTTGCTGGCGGTCTTACCGTGGCCAGACCACTGTCAGCCAGTCGCAGGCGGCTTTATCGCGGCCACCGTGGTCAGTCAATTGACTGACCACGACAGGGCAGTAACTACCAGACCCACACCGCCAGAGCCAGAACAACCGCAAAGAAAGAAATACTGTGGCCACCTCTGGTGAGGAAAGAGACTGTGTGTGGTAAGGTGGTAACCGCCAGACTCTTCACCACGGTATCACCAGAATAGATAGAAGACTGCCGCAGTATGGCGGTAAAGGGCAGAAGTGAACATTTTTTGCCAAGACCTTTATTTTAAAGAGGTTCAAACTGGTAATTGAAGCATCGTTTCTCAACACTTTTTCCTCCTTGAAGCAACATCTATGGCTATCTTTATTCCTAGCTTCCTTCTGGGATGGTCTACCAATTTTTTTCCCTCCCCCAACATCTGGTTTTTTCTTCTTTTTTAATTTTCCATTAGCTTGAATCCAGTCCTTCAACAACCCCTTGACAAGGGATGAAGTAAAGCCCAACATGGCCATATATTCCCTCAAATTCTTACCTTCCTTTTAACTTAATGATAGCAAGTCTATAGACTGTTTCCTATGTTTAGAAATAGTAGAGGAGGAAAGCAGACCCTTAAATACTTGAGAATCTATCTCTCCCTCAAGAATGTTAGATTTTTTCCCACAAAATTGGTTGGTTTTACTTTCTAAACCAATCCTTGATTCATCCTTATTAAGATTGTGGGTATGTGCAGGATCATGATGGGCCAAAAAGTGGCAATATGTAAGCCATATGATGGACCATGTCGCTGACGACTTTTTTTTACCCAAAATTGATGAAACGAAAAGGGTTTTTAGAGGAGATTTTCAGATTTCCACCAATATAAATTATGCTTTACTTTGAATCTAATAAATAATTATTATTCATTTTTTATTAGAATTACAAATAAATTCCTGATTGATAGGCTGATCAAAAAACATCTATAACTTTCAAATGGTATCATCTTTTTTGAATCTGAAATATGCGTCACATTCTATGCTTTGCATACTATAGGATGAAAAAAGAGAGTTGAATTTCATGAATTTTTGACCAAGTTAAGGTGGTTAGATAGACGAGCTTTTATATTTTTTAAAAGTTGTAATAAAAAATTCATAATTAATTATTTACTTGGAAAAAAATTATAAAAAAATATGCATCATATTGGGACATGATTTCTATACTTATATCTAAAATCTTATAAAAAAATATTATCATTTTATTGTGGTTAGGGTGGTCAGACAGACACATACTTCTTACCCTAAAATTTAAATACTACTGCATTGAAATTTCAAATTTTCACCAGATAGATTTTTTTTTTTAAATAGAGGTCTAGTAGTTTAGAAACTAAATTCAATTTTCTAAAAATTCTATTTTTACGTTTTTTTGAAATAATATAGATAACTTATTCAAATTTTTACGTCAAGTTGTCTAACTCTGATTTTTTGTCTTTTTATTGCCACTTAAGGGCCTGTTTTTTCCATGATGATCCTGCACATACCCTTGTGCCTCATGTGTTTATTACTAAAACAATTCTCACTTTTCTCTTTTGCATTTTCATTCTCTTTTTGAAACACCTCTATAGCTTTTTATTTCGAATCATTAGAGGAAACAACCAATACCCTATCCCCTTCCAAGATCTCAAAAAAATACCCTGGGCTTCCTTTTGAGTCTTTTGATTTTGATCTTCGAAGGAGACAACTACAGTTGCCTCTCCTCCAGACACATCCTTAATTAGTTCTCCAATAGGATTATCCTTAGCTGAATCCGTCTTGTCTGCAACATGATTTACCTTAGGAACAAAACCTTGAGGAGACTGGTGAACAATCTGAGACACTGAATTTTCATTATTCTACAAAGAATGTATTTTCTTAGGACCCATCTCCCCAATATTACTATCCTAAACCCTCCTCATGCAAGTTTTATAGAAATGATCAAAATTATTGCATATTTGACAATATGATTTGGAATTTTCATATTCAAGAGGTTAAATCCATTTTAAAATTTCAACTTCAAGACACCTAAAGTGGGCATGATAGAGTTGACCGCCATATTAACGCATCTCCTATAAAAAAATAATCTGGAATTTTTTTAGTTACATTATCCACAACCAGTAAATTACCAAAGGTATTAGCAATCCCCTTAAATATACCATATTTCTAGAACTCTAAGGGGAGACCAGGGAGAAGAATTGAGGTAGGGGCTACCAACCCAAATCAACAAATGGATCAAACCTTGGCTTCCATTTATAGTGATAGGAAATTATTGAGGCCATTGTCAAATTCCAAAGGCCCTCATAAGAACCTTGATCAAATCCTCATGTGTAATAAAACTAAAAATAAATAGACCTTTTTCCATGACACTAATGGTAACACTGCCTTTTAAATTCCAAACAGAGTAATCCCACCTCCTAACCTAGTCAATATTTAGGCGAAATGCAAGGAACTTTCCCACTAGCAAAAGCTTAAGATCCTCAATCACTTCATGCATGATATCATCATGAAATTCCACTTCAACATCATCCACTGAACAAGAAAAAAACTTTGTATTCATCTTTTTCATAGAAAATAATCGACCACCAACAATTTTATCCACATGGTAGAGAAGATCCTCTTTAGAGAAAAAGGAATCCTAGAAGACATAGAAAAACTGAAAACAAAACTAGATTTGGGGGAAATTTTTTTGGATGGGGGAGCCCAATAAGACCCTCACTAGATTGACTCATTAGTCAAACCCTCAAAAACTTCAAAGATTTGAAATACAAAGCGCACACATAGCACACTAGTTGGATGAATTTTTATATTGTTTATCTTGATGACATTTTAATATTCAGTAAGACACTAGAAGTAATGTGCTTATGCTAGTGTGCTCAATGTGCCTAATAATCTATAAGAGTGTTTGTGTAATCCAATTTTGTACTAGCATCATTACCACATGTAAACATTCTTAGTAATATGGATTTTATGTTAGTGTTGCATCAAGTGTGAATCACACTTGTATAATGTGCTTAATCTACTTGTGTGCATTCATATTAGTGGAATTCATGTCATTTAAATTTATTCATGTGATTAAATTATATAACATATAAATGGGTGTAATTCCTATCAAGGTTGTATGACATGCATAATGTCCCTTGTGTGTGATCTACTTTAACCATACACTTAATTTTACCTATACATTTCCTTCTTTACTTAGCTCCTATTAGCATTTACTATGTCATTTAATTGTATTTGATTGATTCATATGGCATCTACATTGAACTAATTCATATTAGAGTTGTATTGTGTGCCTAATCTATAAGAGTTTTTGTGTACTCCAATTTTGTAGTAGCATCAGTAACACATGTAAACATCCTTAATAATATGGATTTTATGTTAGTGTTGCATCAAGTGTGAATCAAGCTTGTATAATATGGCTAGTCTATTTGTGTGCATCCATATTGTAGGCATTTATGTTATTTTTATTTATTTATGTGATTGAATTATATAAAATATAAATGGTTCTAATTCATATCAAGTTACATGGCATGCATATGTCCCCTATGTGTAATTTTCTTTAACCATACACTTCAGTTACCTATGCATGTTCTTCTTTACTTAGCTCTATTGGTATTTTATTATGTCATTTAATTGTATGTGATTGATTCATAAGTCCTATAAATCAAACTAATTCATATTAGAGTTGTATGTTCCTAATCTATAAGAGTTTTTTTATACTTCAATTTTGTAGTAGCATCATTAACACATGTAAACATCCTTAGCTTAATTTGTGTGCATTCATATTGGTGGCATTTATGTCATTTATTTTTATCCATGTGATTGAGTTATACAAAATATAAATGGGTCTAATACTCGTCAAAGTTGCATGGCATGCATATTGTCCCTTGTGTGTAATTTTCTTTAACCATACACTTAATTTACCTATAAATTTCCTTTAATTAGCTCCTATTATTATTTAATTATGTCATTTAATTGTGTGTGATTGATTCATATGATATGTGCATGGAACTAATTCATATTAGAGTTGTATTTTTTTCCCAACATACATGTGTGCATTAGAATTTTAATATTTAGTAGGGGCCATATTGACAAATGTAAACATTATTTTTAATATATTGTTTTATCTTAGTGTTGTATGAAGTGTGAATCAAACTTATATGTTGTGCCTATTTGTCTTGTGTGTGCTAATATTAGTGGTATTTATGTCATTTATTCATATTCATGTGAATGATTCATATGGCATGTAAATAGGTCTAATTCTTATTATTATTTATGTAATATATGCATTAAGTCATGTACAAATTTATTTCCATGATGTTTACTTTGTAATACCCCAGGATTTTGATCAAGTGTCCATTAATAAAAAATATATTTTTATAATAAAATGTGGCATTAAGAAAGCCACACAACACTACTACATGTACAAGGTGCCATAACATGTGATGACACACTTGAAATGAACACCAATTTGCATGATGAAACAAGAAAAATACTCAACTCTACAAGACACCATGGTTGTAATAGAAAATGAGGTATGGAAGAGAGTATTTACAAAACTACTGGAACACCCTCCTCACATAACTGCTAGACCACCATCCACATTTCATTGGGTTACACAAACTAGAAAGGACAAAACAACCATTTTTAGATTCAAATATAGTTTACCTAAAGATCAAACTTTGATATCCAATGTGGACTTGGAACTTAATTTAGAGTTTTCCCTTCCCTAAAAAAATAAACTAGACCCAGCTACATGTGGACCTTGTGCCCCTAATTAGACTTGGAACTTGTTCTGAGTTCAAGATTTTTCCCAATCTTCAAGTCTCACAAAAAAAAAAAACACACCTTCGAAGGAATCAATTTCATGTGTAAACATGAGACATTTTCCCAAGTCTTCGGTTCCTTTCACTCTCTGTGACTCATTGTCAATGTGAAATACCTTCACTAATTTGCAAGTATCAAACCTATGTTGGGACTGGGAACCTTAGGTTTTGAGTCCCTAATTTGACTTGGTCACCATGACCCACCATGTAAAATCATTTTCAATGTTTAGACATCAAGACTCCATGCACACTTAGGAAATGTCCTAATTTCATCCTGGCTCTTCCAGCCCATTGAGAAAATTTAGCAAGCAAGACTTGGACTTGAATCCCTAGACCAAGGCATAATTTGAAGTCCAAAGTCTATTCCAACACATGTAGCTTAATAACCTAAAAATATTTGAAGGGAAAGGCCTAGACTTCCTCACAAACCTAGAAATTTTTAAGTTCCAAATCTCAGTTTTATCTTGGCTCTTGGTTCTCAACAAGGAAAAATAATGAAAGGAAAGTCCCAAGACAAGGAAACTAGCAATGGAGAATTATATAGATATCTCACTTACCATTACTTCTAAGACGCCTCCTATATTATTTTCTCATATCTAAGATTATATATTAACTAATTCCTTTTCTAGGCTAGGAACATTTTGTCCATCCATTTAATTTTTTCCCTTATGTATGCCTTTTAACAATATTGACAACGAGATTGAATTTTGTAAGATAGTGGTGTTTTCTTCTTGTCTAATTTATTCAAATGGATATTCTAATTTTTTCCCTAATATTGAAAAATTGTTTAACCTTTTCATGATCTCTCATGGTTTTTAACTATATTTAAATCTGAAATAGAATCCCATTGAATCAATTTTATGCAGAAATTTGTATGAGAACTAATTATTTTTTGGAGTTTGTATGTATAATATCTAAGTATAATGAATAAAATTGTTGAACAACTATGCTTTAGGGAAGTGATATTTTTAGGATTTTTGAAATACTATACTTTAGGGAAATTTGAATGAGCACTCATTATGTTTTGGATTTTATATATTTAACATCTAAATGGACCAAATAGTAATATTGGACAACTATACTTAATGGATTGTTAGTGATATCTAAATCAATGCAGATCTTCCTAAGATAAAAATGATTGATGCATATATGATTAAATTCTCTTAGCTTTAAGATATGGTTAACCTCCCCTTGATAACTATACAAGTATATTAATGCCTTTGTTGATTATAACTATACCTATATTTTATAAACTAATGATTTTTATAATGTGATTTAATAGTTCATGCCTATAAAATATTGCAATAAGTTTTGGCAATTTATAACTATCAATTATATGCTAGTTCAAAACAAATGGATAAATAAATATCTTATTTTTTTGCTAAACAAAATATTATCATTATTTATAAGGGTCATGTGGTTTACATTAGTTTGTACCCATTGCACATTAATGATGTGATTGCTAAGAAAAATAACCATAACTAACATGGGTGTGGTGTTTCTAAGTTCATGACCCAAATTCGTCTTTAATTTAATTTCTATATGTTCATGGCCTTCATAGCTAATAAAACCAACATTGACATTGAAATTTGAAAAATATATATTGATACTAATAAAGAAATCGATAAATCAACTAAGAATACGAGGTGTAACTTAAATAGATGTGGGTGTAATTATCTTCTACCTCAACCCATAACTAAGACTAAAATAAGTTGTATATTTCATCAAGTTTTTCAAATTGCATGGCTCCTATAATATAATTATTAGTTGATTTCCTTTGTTTACACATAAAAATAATAGCCAGAAGAGAAAAAAATCCATATCTAAGATGGTTATATTTCTCTACATGAAAATATGCTCAGATAGAAATGGACGCCACACTCAAGAATTAGAATTATACTAGGAGAATCCATTAGGTTTTTAGTGTTGAGACTAGGTAGAATTATCAAATAAGGATATCTAACTTTTCTTGACAAAGAAAGAGCGAAAATGAACTTAAAGTAGGCAACATTTAATTTGGGGTAGCCAACCAATCTAACAAGAACCACCTAAAATTAATGTTTTTCCACTATCCAAAATCATCCTAGCTAATAGATCCAAAAGCTAGTAGTAGAAATTTGTTTCCATATACCAACTCATCAGAAAATATCATAAATAATATTTATTTGCGTGAACAAGGATATCACCTAACTAGTTCCCCTCTTAAGTTATATTCACACTAGTCTAGTTTACTTAGGGCACTTGTCTATTTGTGTCTCATTTCATAATCTTGTGATATCCTATCCTCTCACCTTGCTTATATAAGCAATACCTCACTTGTACATGTTTGATCTTTCTTGTGCTTTCATTCAAACTCTTAGATTTTGGGTGGCTACCTCCATAGAAAACTCTTGCATGGTATGTTAAGAATCCTATACCAATTATTACATGATATCAAAGCTTGTGGGATTTCTTTTTGTTAGTATTTTTAAGAGATCTAGGTTGTAGGTCTTGGTTTCTCTTGAAAACTTATGTATGATCTCATGCATTAAATGATGAACTAGAAAATAAAAATTAATAGAAATACTAAATTTTGGGGGTTTCCTCTTTCTAGATTTGTATTTATGTTCATTTTGGAGCATTATGGTGAAAATATAAGCTCACCATTGAGTTTAGGGTGTCCAAGAAATTCAGTCCAACCTCTTGTTTTGACTAGATTGGGTATTAGATGTCACATCTACAAGGATTTTAATTTGTGATGTGTTTGATAGATCCAAGAGGTAGCTACATTTTTGAAGGATTTAGGTCAAATTTGACCCTACCATTCTATTTAAAAGGTGCAAGATCCTAAGGATCAATTATCAATTCGTTAAAGTCAAACACTTTTGCCTCGGGCCATTAGAGAAAATCTTGCCCTCATCAATATGGATCATACTACATAGAATATTACATGCACAAGTGTTAACAAAAATTGATTCCTTGCTAGCATAGTTTGTAAAGTTTTTAATTCTATTTTTTATTTAAATTTTAAGAATTTTAAAAAATTAAAAAATCCATAGGTCTACAACAGGGGTTCATACTCTGCATAGACTTGTTGTAGTAGGGTATGGTTTGCATAGTAAGTGGCATGTGGGGAATAGTTTATTGAACCCATTAGTTGCCAAGAATCTAAGCTAGTTGGTAGCCTTACCACCAACAATGACAAATATTCATCACCAAACATCTTTATGCCACAATAAACCACTTTTGCTTCTTGTATGATAGTTTCATACAACAAAAATTGGTTTAATAATTTGAAGGGTTGTTTTTGATAAATCAATAGTCAATTTTTGGTTGAAGGAATGTTTTTGCCATCTTAAGCATACTTTATTTACTAATTTTTTTGATGTCAACACCCTTCACCCCCAACCAACCCCTTACTCTATTTTTATTTTTGTTTTAGTACCTAAATCTCGCAAGCTTCATTATGAATCATACAAAATCCTTTTTTCAATCAATTTTTTATTTTGGGTAGAACTTCACGAGCGTTGTAGTAGTGCAATTTTTTAAAGATTTTGGTATTGTTTTTCTCCAGAAAATTGTAGATTCTTATACATGTTGAACAATTTTGATTTTGAGAACTTCAAAGGGTCCATTTGGGCTCATATGGTAACAATTTTTGGTGTCATTTTTTAAAAATTGATTAATTTTATCTAAATCAATTTAAATATTCCTAAGATAGCGATGGCTAAGGCATATGTAATTAAATTCACTTAGGTTTAAGATATGGTTTTCCTCCCCTTAGTAATGATACATGTATATTAGTACATATTGTTGATTATAACTATACTTATAAATTTTAAGCTAATGATTTATACATTGTGATTTAATAGTTTATGCCTATAAAACATTTCAAAATGTCTTGGCTATCAACTATCAATGATATGCTAGTTCAAAAAATGGATAAATAAGTATCCTATATTTTTATTACACAGAGTAAAATTAATATTTTTAAGGAAAAAATAATATTATCCTATAGTTTATATTAATTTGTGCCTATTACACGTTAAATGATGTGATTGGTAAGGAAACCAACCTTAACTAACATGGGTGTGGGTTTTTCTAAGTTCATGACTCAAATTTCTCTTTAATTGTATTTCTATATGTTCATGACTATCATAGCTAACAAAACCAACGTGGACATTGAAATTTGAAAAATGTATAAGTTGATACTCAAAGAAATCGATCAATCAACTAAGAATAGGGGTGTAACTAAAATAAGTGTGGCTTATCTACTATGTAAACCAATAACTGAAACTAAAATAATTTGTATAATTCATAAATTTTGCATAATCATATTGTTATTCTCGAATTTCGCTTGCTCAATTCATGGGATAACCCCTACAAAACTTGTCTATTTTGTAGCCCATGTCCTCTAAGCATGAAAATTGAGATAAATTTTGATTGGTCTCATGCGTAGTCTAGCCCCTCAAAATTATTTTGATTTGGGTCACCTTTTTTTCCCTTTTGGAAAAATTACAAAAGCCAGTTAAATGACTTAGCATTTTCCCTTTTAGGTGCAGTGTCACTAAATTTTAGCCTACTTGCATATTGTTGGTTAACTACATGTTTCATGTACTTGAGAAGAAATTCTCCACAACTACACTCCTACTCTCGCACACTCGAGCATTAATGCATTTTTAGTGTTGGTTTATTTATTGATTAGACCCATTTAACCTTCATTTTTATCATTCATCTTTCTTTTTCCGCAACTGATTTGTGTGCTACTTGTTCCATGTTGCTCCTCGTCATAATCGTGTCAAGATTTCATGAAAATTTGATTGTGAATTTGTGTCATTAGGGTTTACAGGTATGTTATTCTCATTTTCCATTATTTTTTTATTGATTTGGTTCATGTTTTACACTGTAGGTTTTTGCGAAGTTGTTTAGGTTTTTTTATTTATTTAGATTTAGTTTAAGCTTTTTTGGTCATTTTTGTTCCTTTTCATTTGTGATTCTAGGTTAGGATTTTTTTGGTTTTTACCAACATTGTTGTGACCAGTGTTGTTCAAAGAAAATTCTTCTTACAACATATGTTGAATAGACACTGTCTTTGGGTTATGGGAGGAATTTTCCCTGCATAACATCGTTACCCTTATACACCATGACCACCCTACACAGGTGTTGTGCAGATAATTTTCTCCAAACAACACCATTGTTAAAAGGTGTTGTTCAAAGAAAATTCCCTACACAACACCTTACCCATTTCATGCATGGCTATCCCATGCACTTCGGAGAATTTTCTCCAAAGTGCATCCAAGAGACTTACCCCTATGCACTTCAGAGAAAATTATTTGAATTGCATAACCTATACATATAACACATGCAAGTCAAAGAATTTTCTCTGATTTGCATCAAAGTAATTTACCCTCAACAAATGAAAATCAAACAAAATTCTTTAACTTGCAATTGTCTGTTGAACTACACCTAAAGCCACACCCTCATGTAAAAGTGGGAAAAATTTCCACCCTTACACCCAAAGATAAATACTCATGTAGTTTGGAGATTTTTCTTTGAACTACACCCAAAACACTATTGAAATGCATAAGTGTAGGTTTTCTCCACAATTTCATGAACCTCGATACTTGGAATTTTTCTAACATTGGAAGGTTTTTGAATTAATTTTTTTAGTCTCTTGCCAAATGATTGATTCATCTCCAAAGAAAAAAAATATGAAGTACAAGTACCAAGGAGTGTTCCTGATGAATTTCATGGAGTCCAATGGGGACAATATCAGAGACACAAAGATAAAACATGTAGACATGTCAAATTTTTTGGAGAGAGTGAAAAAATAGTCGCTTTCCTCAAGAATACAAGTTGTCCTTATCAACAGCATCCATTTGGTTTTTTCCTTTCCAATGTGATCTAGAGCAAGGGAAACTTCAAATATTTTTGAAAGGCACAAATCATGTGTAATACCCCTCCGTTTTTCTCTATTGTGTGAACTATGTTGTTTCCTCTTTTATGCTTTAGTATTGTGTTGTACTTTGACTATGTACTTGGTTACAGTTGATCATTGTTTTATCGTGATGTGATGATACTATATTTTGATGTGATTATTATGGCATGTTTGGAATTGGCATAAGTGGATATTTTAATTTATGATGTTTCATGCTTTCGATTATGCTGCTATGTTAGATGCATTAGTTAGTACTACTGTATTGGTGAAGAAGACGATGTCGCATCACTTGCTTGTGAGTTCCCTACGATTTTGTGATTCCTCTTCACGGTGTGCCTTATTTATGACATATTATTGCATGTGGATATATTCTTTGTTCGTAGGTTGATAGGTACATGACATCGACTCCACCTGGTTTCAAAGGTTCGAGCGTGTCCAAGGCCCAACGACATTCGATTGGGAGATAGTAGCTAGGATTTCCGTGCCAAGTCGTCACCTTGTTGGTAGTGTGTCGTTGGTCCTAGTATGGTCCAGTGGTTCTATTTTGTTCAATTTTCCTGGTTTCAGTTTATTTAGGAAGTTAGAATAATGTTGGAAATCTGATTTAAATTATTGAGTAATTTAATTTAATTAATAAATAATTTAATCTTATGGTAGATTTATTTTATTAATTGATTAAGTTATTTATGTTGAAATGATTTAAATTATTCATTTTGGAAATGCATGTATATTTAAGTTGGAATTGGAAATTAAGAAAATGAATTAAAAGTTAATTTAGAAAGTTGAAAATTCAAAAATTCAAAAAATGAGATATTTCCTATTTTTGTTTTTTGGAATTTATGAGGGTGGTTGTAGGATTTTTGGGAGAATTTTTGCATATCTTTGAATTTCTTCACAAATCTTAAAAAATGGAGTTTTTGGAGAAAAATTGGGAAGAGAAGGTGAAGGATTGCTAAATTTTGTGGGTTTGGAGAAAAAGCTCAAAGAATCTATGGAGCTTAAGAGGGTTTCATAGCACCATTAGGATCTTCAACATACTTCAAGAAAAATCAGGTCCTCATCTTGTTTAATTGATTTCTTTTGATTCAAAGGCACATGTGTTGTAAGGAAAACAATTGAACATGTTGATTGTCTACAAACAAACAAAAAAACCATTCAAACTCTAGCTTTCCAAACTTGTAGAACACCACTCCTTGGAAAGATTGTTTGCAAAATTAAAATGAAATCTTGTTTATAAAATTAGTTTTCTTCAACTTTGTGTTCTTGAATTTGTTGGGAATCTCATTTGGAGAATGAAATGTATGCATATATATATATATATATATATATATATATATATATATATATATATATATATATATATATGTATATATATATATATATATATATATATATATATATATATCTATACCTATGTTTATTATTTTAATTTTTTTCCATAGTAGGGTTATGTTGGCCATTTTTTAAAAAATGACCAACAGAAAAGTTTCTTTTAAAAAAAAATAGGTTCTAGTTTTTTTTATATAAAAAATAAAATAAATGACAGTCTTTTTTTTTTTTAAATGAAATTTTTTATTTAAAAAAATTATTTTTTTGGAGGGGCTAGGGCTCACCCCACTGCTGCCCCCATGGGAAGCGACATGGGGGAGTGTGCCCATCGACCCCCCTGTTTGCGGTCGGCGCGGACCATGTAGACCGCACCACCACTATGGGTGGCTGGCGTTGCCAATGCCGCTCATGCTCGTAGCCACCGCCCTTCGCCGCGCCTTCCGCTTAGCTCCCTCCTCTCCACTTGCGCACTCCACTCTCTAGCAGCACAACCTCCTGCGGCTGCCATGAAATGAATCGCCGTCGCCTGGTAAAAAGTCGTGGACAGCGTCGAACTTCTCCTCCCAACAACCTTAGCATGGGTCCCGAGGTCGCACGGCCCAACCCTAGGGTTGGCACGTGAACCGAGGGCGTGCCTTTGGTCTTCTTAAAATGTTTAAAAAAATATATAGTATAATATTTTATTATAATTTTTATAATATTTTAAATATTATATTATTATAATATTTTATTATCATGATATAATATTACATGTTAATGTTATGATTTATGATAATATTAAATGATTTTAATATTATGATTTAATATAATATTAAATGCCTTCAATAGTTTAATATTATGTGAGATTTAAATAATAATAATCTTATTAATGTTTTAATATTAACATTTTAAAAATGAGTATTTCATTTTATTATTACATTATTTAAATGGGGATGTTTTGTTTTGAAAAATGAGTTTTATGGGATAAATATTTTATTTAAAAAATGGGATTTTGCTTTTATCTGAATTATTGAGATACAGGTTAATGTTTCATGTATTTAAATGCTACGTGGAAATAAAATGATTTTTAAATGGCGTATTTAATTCAGTTCATTTAACGCATTGATTACCGAATGCTAGTGAGGAAATGGGTTTAGTGAACCCAAAGTAGATTTGATTCTTGTCTCGTTTTCATTTGTTCGTATGGTCATTTGGGAATTGTGGGTTGTAACATTTAATCAACTCTTCCAGTTGGGTTTTCAAGTTTGTGGGTTGTCGTACTGTGTAGTCAACCTTAGATGGCCTTGGGTAGTGCGTTTAACCAGTATGCTCCTCAGTTATCACGAACGAGAGTCTGCTGACTATATGTCATGGTTAGGGATGTGATATCCTTGTGTAGCACTTGTGTACCCTTGGGTTGTGGAGTTGTTCCACGTGTCGTCTTAGAGGAGTGGCTTATAACAAGGGCCGACACATGAAGTGGTGCCAGGATAACTCGTTGTAAGTTAGTTAATCCAGTGATAACTTAATTAACTGATTAGAGTATCACATAGTATCAAACACTTAATAAGATAATTATGCTTCGCTCATGAACACAAGGGCTTGTAAAGACTTGGGTTGAGACGAGAAGGCCTGGAATGGCAAGATCTTTATCTTGTCTCAATGAAAGATAATTGATTCCGCATTGGTTTACATGAGGGGCCGAAAGTCATTAGAGGTTACCAGGATAACTTGAGATGGGGGTCAAGGCCTAGGAAGACTCACCAGGATAACCCATGTAACATTGTGATGACACTTCTCCTAGGTTTACAGTATGTTTGCATCAGTGATGTAATGGATTATGTAATTTCTGGAAGCATTGTAACCTTGTGTTAGTGATGTCACTGTATTTATTTCAATATGGTTGTGCTAGCCTATGTCTTGAGGTAGATGTCTTTGGATAGAAATTCTTGTTACTATCTCCTAGCACGAGGGGTGGACCTTTGGGTTCCACTTGGTTGGGTGGAACGTGCACCTTTCTCTGTTGGGTTTTTATCCTTGTACGTGTGGACGAGACTTCTAGTTGGAGAGCTCATGGTTTCAATTGTAGTTCTTGTTTGTTTTCATTTCAGTTATTCTTGTAATTATTACCCCTCTTTGTTATCGAGGTGGAATTTGTAATTGTAACCCTATTTATTGGACTTGCCTCATTCGGGGAATGAGTGTTGTAACCTTATTGTTTAATGAATGGATTAATGCATTTGAAAGTTAATTATTATGCTTGTTGTAAAATTATCTTACTTGGAATGAATGTGTTATTTCATTAATTGAATAATTGACATGGGTTTTATTTATTTTTGTGTTAAGGTTCTATATAACCTCTATCTCATAGCCTTAGAAGTTGTTGGCAATAGTTAGTGAACTTATTTATTAATTCTACTTAAACAAAAAAAAAATTATCCTGTTTAAGTAGTTGTTGCAACTTCCTCTAGGGTTGCGTGGCAAGGTGTTACAACATGATATTTCTTGTTCATCCATTTGAGTCACAACTTCCTTTACATGACACATGGATCTACAAGGCTAAAAAGACACCAAACAATGAACTCAAGATACAAACCTCTTACTGAACCCCTAAAACATCTTGAACATCATAAGAATGATAGTATTGCACCAAAGAAAGGCTCATAAAACACCAACTCTTCACTTTTCTACTTCTCACTCCCAAAGAGACCTATTTGCAAGTAGCACTACCAAGTGACAAAACCAGGTACAACTTCCCAAGTAGGTGGGTTCTCCCAAAAATAAACAAAGATTCAAGTACCCACCCTTTATGCCCTTCTAAAACATATCTTATAACTAATTGGGGTATTTTCAATGTGTAACCTCCAAATATTGATTGTCTCGTTGCTACAAGGAGACCTAATTGTGTAAATGATTTTGTAGGCACTAGGGTTTGACACCAAAGGGCTTCACAAGTCTTACAAAAGGATTCCAAGGTCTTTAACATGTTACCAAGGACTTCACCAAACCTTTCATGGTCTTGACACTCTTGGATTCAACTCCTCTTTATCAAAACTCACCTACAAATAGGGTTTTAGACTATTACAAAGGAAAACCAATCCCTTCATCTGCTCCCTACACGTGCCAACAACAACACCAACCCTTGCAACTTCATAAAAACAAAAACTATGCCTACATATACCATTCCACTAGGTTTTAGCATTTTCTACTAGGTGGGATGGCTTTTACATCATTTTTATTTACCTCAATACACTGGCTTAGGGTTTTAAGCGGTCTACAAACAAATCACTCTATAATGCTTCAAACTTGATGAATTCTCCTTAGACCAATTACATCAGAGAGCTAACTCAAAGTATCATCACAAAAAAATTATTTCTCAATAGGAAAGTCTTGTACAAACCCGTACAACACCTGAAACAAAGTAAAAAGCATAGAAAATGCAAAAAATAACAACTTCTCTATTGCAATTCACATAAAAAATGTTTCAAAAACCTTTTCATTGGCATCCCAAAGCCCATTTAACCTTCATACAATGGCTACAAACCAAATTTTTAATGCCAACTGACTTCTTACATCATTTTTCCTTCGTGACCCTTTATTTCCTATTATTGTGCAATTTTTGTAATATGACAACTTTTGCAAAACTGACAACATTTGACAACTTAGCTATATATCACTCCTAGCAACCAAAAATGACTTCCAAAACATGAGATATGGTCTTAAATAACCTTATTATAAACAAAATTTACTAAAAAACTTAAAAACCATCATTTAGTAACTTTTTAACACTATGACCTATGGTGCCCTGCACCACACTCCCAGGCAAAAAGAAACTCAAGTCCCCTTGAATATTGCACAACAATAGAATCATGCTTGATCACATCATACTCTAACCTCCAAGTGGCATCTCCAGGTGGTACACCCTTCCAATGGAATAAGTACTTGAAATAGGCATTGTTCCTTGCCTTTGTGAGCTCCGTGTCACCTAAGATATGTTGCAACTTCAAAGACTTGTTTGACATATGATCTTTGATTGGTGTTTCCCTTGATAATGTTGGTAAACCTACATCTTGACCTTCCACCTTATCTCCTTCATCCTTGTAAATCACTTCCTTCTTGTTCACTTCTATGGTATGCCTAAACTTGCTCATTTCCCCTTGTAGTGTAGCCTTGAGCTCTTCACTCTGTTTCTCACCTCTTTCATTTGATGCTCTACCCCTATATATGTTGCTTTATTAGATTCACTGACCTCTGCTTTGATAGAAACTAAATTATCATTATCCTCTGTTGAAAAAAATGAATAAAACACCCTTTCCATCATCATATCAAAATGCTTCTCAAACCAATCTTGCATCCCCAAAATCAATTCATCCTTGACCTTCAACAAATCAAAATTTGAGACCAACTCAATATCATTTCCCTCCAAAATCTAATCACTCTTCATAGCTGTTGTCTCAATATCTTCATGTTTAGGAGTGGTTGCAAACTCCACATGCTTTTCTTCCTTTACCTTTATAAACTCTTTTCTTCACACCATCATCACATTATCTTTCTTAGTTTTCCCTTTATCATCTTTATTCAAGGGTTTCAAAGTAAAAAAGATTCCATCTTTGTTTATCTCATAAGTGTTATGCCTACCATCATACAAAGCATGCCTATCAAATTACCAAGGCCTCCCTAGCAACAAATGACACACATCCATAGGTAACACATCACATAAAATATTATATTTGCACCCTCCTATATTGAACTCCACCCAAGCTTGCTCATAAGCGAAAACATACTGAACCTCATTCAACCAAGAAACTTTATAAGGAGTATCATGTGGTATTCTAAGCAAATGAAGTTTCTCAACCATCTCATTTGAAACCATGTTATCTGTGCTTCCTGAATCAATAACAACTTTACATACCTTACCCATGCACTTACAAGTGGTTTTGAAGAGTGTACTTCTTTGTGATGGTTCCTTTTCCTTTGATGCTTTGAAGAGTGTTCTCCTTACCATGAGTGATTCTCCAACTTCTGAAGCAACATGTTGTGGTGTTGAATTCACACTTTCACTATCTTCTTCTTGCACCAATTGATTCCTACTTTCACTTCCATGTGAAGTAGAAGCTTGATATTCCTTGTACTGCCATACTTGATGTCTAGATTTATTGCATTGATAGTATCTCCCTATGAATCCTTGTGAACCTATTCCTTGTCCTCCAAATCTACCTCTAAAACCTTATCAACTACCTCTAAATTCACCTATGATATTCCCCTTGTTCTTGGCCCTTGCTTACATCTTCTTGGCTTTCATAAGATTGTCTTAGTGTAGAAAATGCACCCCTTCCTCTATTATTGCTGCCTTTGCCCCTGTTTTGTCTCTCTTGCCTTCTCTTCAACTTCTCTTCTGCTCTAACAGCTAATTGAAAGCACTCTTCCACTGTTCTAGGGTGGCAAGACTCATTTCATCTTGTATTTGGTACCTCAATCCATTTATATACCTTGGTATCTTCTAAACTTCATCCTCAACATGAGCTGCTCTGAGACTCAACTTATGAAACTCCTCTGTGTAGATCATGACATCCATCTCATGAATTGATTTTTTATTTTCCCCTTTTCACTCTCTCTTCTTGCACATAGCTCCACCAAGTTAGGGCAGGACCTTTCAACTTAGTTTTTGCAAACTTCACCTTTTGTTCATCTGCTACCTCCTTGTATTAAAAATAATTGTCTAGTGCATCAACCCAATATAACACTTCTTCACTATCCATTTTCCCACCATACATGGGAAATTCTATCTTCACCTCAGAAACATCTCCCTTGATAGCTTCAACATCTTAACCATCCTTATCTCTTCAAGATCCAGCTCTTGCTCATGCGATCCTCTTTGAGGCTTTTCATTCTCACCCTCTTCCTCTTCCTCTTCCTCTTGGTCACTCTAATTTGCAGTGGCCTTACCTCTTCTTTGGCTTATTTCCAATGTTTTAATTTTGTCTATAAGAGATTCCTAAGACTCCTTCATTAATTTTATTTCCCTAGCAATGACTGCACTACCCTTTGGAGGCATCTTGTTCCCTTCAAATTGCAACTTTTCCTTCTTCAAAATTCAACCTCTTTCCTTCAAATGATCAAAACCTATGCTCTGATACCAATTGAGATCAAGGGAAACTTCAAAGGTTTCTAAAAGACATAAAACATGATCTTTCTTGTTCATCCATTTGACTCACAACTTCCTTCACATGACACATGGCTCTACAAGGCTAAAAAGACACCAAACAATGAACTTAGGATAAAAACCTCTTATTGAACCCCTAGAATATCTTGAACATCATAAGAATGATAGGATTGGACCAAAGAAAGGCTCATTAAACACCGACCCTTCACTTTTCTACTGCTCACTCCCAAAGAGACCTATTCGCTAGTAGCACTCCCAAGTGATAAAACTAGACACAACTTCCCAAGAAGGTGGGTTCTCCAAAAAATAAACACATATTCAAGTACCCTTTATTCCCTTATAAAACATATCTTGAAACCAAATGGGGTTGTTTCGGAGATTAACCTCCAAATATTGATTATCTTGCTGCTACAAGGAGACCTAATTGTGCAAATGATTTTGTAGGCACTAGGGTTTGACACCAAAGGGATTCACAAGTCTTCCAAAAGGATTCCAAGGTCTTTAACATGTCACCAAGGACTTCACAAAACCTTTCATTGTCTTGACACTTTTGGACTCAACTCCTCTTTATCAAAACTCACCTACAACTAGGGTTTTAGATTGTTACAAAGAAAAACTAGTCCCTTCATCTTCTCCCTGCACGTGCCAACAACACCAACCCCTTCAACTTCATAAAAAAAAAACCTACACCTAAATCTGCCATTCCACTAGGTTTTAGCATTTTCTACCAGGTGGAATGGCTTTTAAATCATTTTTATTGACCTTAATACCTTGGCTTAGGGTTTCAAGCGGTCTACAGACAAATCACTCTATAATGCTTCAAACTTGATGAGTTCTCCCCAAACCTATTACATCAGAGATCTAATTCAAGTTTTCATCATAAAAAATTGAATTCTCAGTAGGAAATTCATGTATGGACCGATACAACACCTGAAATAGAGTAAAACACATAGAAAATGTAGAAAATTGGCAACTTCTCTATTGCAATTCACATCAAAAATGTTTCAACAACCTTTGCTTTGGCATCCCAAAGCCAATTTAACAACCATACAATAGTTACCAACCAAATTTGAAATGCCAACCAACTTCTTACACCATTTTTCCTTTGTGACCCTTCATTTCCTATTATTGTGTAATTTTTGCAATATGATAACTTTTGCAAAACTGACAACGTTTGGCAACTTAACTACCTATCACTCCTAGCAACCAAAACTGACTTCCAAACCATTAGATATGGTCTTAAATGACCTTATTATAAACAAAATTGACTAAACAACTTAAAAACCATCATTTAGCAACTTTTTAACACTATGACCTATGGTGCCTTGCATCACAATGTCATCTTAGAATCAGATGGAAAAGAAGTCATAAGATTGGATGAGAAATTATTTGATAATATTTTTGATGTGCCCAAATATTAATGATTATGTTGATATCACCATGGAGTTAGCACAATATCATTATGAAAAGAATACAAAAAGGTGTAAGAAAAACATCAACACTCGGTGGCTCAAGAGTTCTAGGCCTACAATTGTAAGGTGGCTAAAGAACATCTTTTAGGGTGATTTCATTGAAGAGGTGGGTGATCTAATAAAGGGATTGAAAAGAAAAGAGTCTCTGATGAAGCTTTGGAACAAGTGAAAAAGTTTGTTTCTATACTTCTACAATTTCCTACCTTCACCTATATCAAGGTTGGTTGTTTTGATGGGAAACCATTCATGTTACCAAGGTATCCAAGTGACAAAATTATACTAATGGATTTATGTAGGCAAATAATGGTTGTGCATAGAAAACAAGAAAAATTCCATAGAGCTAGTTTCAAGTTTCCACTCACCATTGGTAGGTATTCAATAACTACAAATCCACAAGAAAAAGCAATGGAAACTAAAATGCAGTGGGTGACTATGAAGAGGTATACGAAAAGGAATGACATTGATTACCAAGGTATGTAGGATAAGATTAAGAGAATCTATACTAATGTTCACAAGATTGAAGATATATGGGTTGAATGCAAAAATTATGAAGATGCAAGGAAGTTAGACTTCAGTTGACTTACCTGATAATAGGTAAAAATATTTGAGTTTATTGACATTCTTAAGGATATGTAGGAAGAAGATGATATAGTTGACTATATATGTGGAAAATAAAATTGTTGACACTCCTCTTACACCAATTCAATGGTCACATAAGGAGATAATTTCAATAAGAGAAAGGTTTCAACGTATTCTTCCTAACACCAATATTTGGCTGGATAAGAGAGGAATAAAGTTGAAGTCTTTCAAAATAGGATCAGAGGAAGAGTATATTGAAGGGCCTTTTGGTAAAAGTGAAGAATTGAGAACAAAGAATAAAGAAGATACTCCCAACATCAGCAAGAATCCAAAATTTATCTTCAAGATGAAAGGAGATAAAGACAAAAGGAAAGGAAAAGAGGGAACATATTTTTGGATGTTGTGGTTGTGTTGCTGATATATTGTTGTAATTGATATCAACACTATTAGCATTTTAATCTACTTAAGGCTGTATATGTCTAGGAGATTGAAAAATTTATAAAAAATATAGTACAAATAGCTAGTGGAGCTGAGAAGGTCAGAATGTTGGAAAGCTCTGTGTATTGAAGATCTGAAGGTGTGCTACAAAGGGTTTGGTGTTGAACCTTTCTAGTATGTTGTCCGAAATTTTCAGTGGTGCACATGAAGTTTTGTGGAAGTTATGATGATCTATATACCTACAGTTATTCAGTCTCTATAGATGGTGTTCTTGGTCAAATCAGATGAAATTATGGTAATCTACTGTGTTGCTCAAGTGCCTATGATGTTCATGGATGAGTCTAGATCGTGCTCTATCCTTGGTGTACGTCTGTAGTGATTGGAATGTTTGTCATCAAAGATTTTTCCGATATGTGCCCGAGTGTTCATGTTCTTGGCCGACATTGTGGTGTTAGCGTGTTGTGGATCCATGAGGATTAATATTTTATTGTTTGGAGATGTTTTTTTGGGTCATCACTATGTTATGGCTGACTTGTTTTGGTACACATTTAAATTTATTCATGTATCAAGGCTGACAATTGTAATTTATTCCTTATTTGTGGCTGACTGATTAGTGGATGCAAATCCGTGTAGTGGATATATATACAAGATTTTTTTCCTCATTTAGAGTGTGCTCAAGTGTACAAGTGATGTACAAGTGTGAAAAAAAAACAGAGCAGAGTGTGGGAGATTTTCAAGAAGTATTAGTGTGCCTAACTGGACCTGTAACCAGGCTTTTGTAGAAGGTATTTTCTTAGTTCAAATTTCAAATGGATTTTTAATCTGATTACTGTATGTAAGGCAATGAGCCTTCCCTTTGAGTAGTGTGCTCTAGGCAGTGTGCTTGAATGCAAGTGCATTCTCTTTTTATTCTTCATTATACTTCTAATAAGGTATAATCTTGTGGACTAACATCCACCATGGTTTTTCCCCTCACATGGTTTCCACATATAAATATTTGTGTTCACGTGTCTCTGATGTGCTATTTTTATGCTTGCATTATTAATTATTAGATTGGTGATATAAGGATTGGTTAATGTTGTATAAGGTTTATTTTGGTAGCAACTGATTCACCCCCCCCCTCTCAGTTGTCTATCCTTGTTTTGCCAACAATTAGTATTAGAGCTAGTTCCTTTGAAAGAAGCCTAACAACTTGAGGTGATCCGAGATGACATCATTTAAAAAGGATAGTCCTAGATTCGATGGTACAAAATACTCTCTATGGAAAGTCAGGATAAAACTTCATTTGAGGTGCATTGGTGAACCTTTCTGGCATATGACACAAATTGCATATAATATTCCTCAGAATGGTCCCTCCTCTGAAGATGAGATCAAGCAAGTAGAAATTAATACCAGGTCATTAAAAACACTAGTGAGTGCTCTGACAGATTCAGAAATGACTAATGTGATGGGTTTGAAGACAGCATATCAGATTTGGAAAAATCTGGAAACATTGTATGAAGGAGATGCACTAGTGAAAAGTGTTAAGCTACAAAGTCTAAAAGGAAAATGGGAGAGCTTGAAGATGAGTGAAGATGAGAACATCTTTTCCTTCTCGCATAAGATAAATGAATTGGTGATGGACATTAGATGTGTCAGTGGAACTATGAATGATGATGAAATTATGCATAAGATACTTAGATCTATTCCCCCTTCCTACAAGACAAAAGCTCATGCTATTGATGAACTCAGAACAGTGACGAATATTACAAAAGACATGTTGATTGGAAAACTTGCTGCATTTGAGTTAAGTGAATTTGGTGAGTCTACTCCTAAGACTGAATCTTCTTTCAAGGCAACTATATCTGAGAAAAAGAGATATGATTCAGGAGAGAGTTCCTAGAGAACATTCAAATATGAAGATGAGATGAAGTGGATTGAAGATGAAGAAAGGGAATTGGAATAAATAGAAGCATTGATTGTGTAAAGAGAATTAAGAGGTCATGGTAAGTACAAAGTAAAGTTACCTATTAAATGATTTTCTTGTAGTAAGATAGGTCATTTTGCTTCTAGATGTCTTGAAAGAGTTTCAAAATATAAGCTTGAGAATACTAGATTTCAAAGAAAATTCTATTATGTTGAAGAAGGTATAACTGATGAAGAATCTAAAAAAGAAACTGGAAATGAAGATGAATGGGTATTTATTTCTATCAAAGAAAATGGTCAGGTGTCCACTGAATCTACTAGTAATGTAAATGTTAAGAAAGCTCTTGCAGTGAAAGTTGAAGAGAAAGATGAGTGGGTAATTGACAGTAGATGCTCACATCATATGACTGGTGACAAAATAAAATTTGTAAGCTTGGAAAACTATGATGGTGGTGTAGTGAGGTTTGGTGACAACACTCCTAGTGTGATTCATAGCAAAGACACTATTTATTTTGGTGGTAAGCACAATATTGATGATGTTCTTTATGTATAAGGCCTAAAACATAAATTGTTGAGTGTTGGACAAATGGTAGACAAAGGCTACAATCTACAACTCAAGAATGGTAAGTGCAAAATAACAGGAAGTTTAGGAAATATAATTGCTTTAGGAATAAAGACAAAAGGTAATATCTTTCATTTAAGTACTGCTAGTCAAAGTTGTTTGATTGCTTAAATTAATGTAAGTTGGTTATGGCATAGGAGGTTATGCCATGTGAACTTTGATAGAATTGTCAAGATAAGTTCTACTCAAGCATTCAGAGATTTACCTAAGTTAGTGAAGCCTACTAACACTATGTGCAAGGAATGTCAGATGGGAAAGCAAAAAGGAAATTCCTTTTGGAGCAAACAGTACAGCTCTAATGGAGTACTAGATTTGATACATACTGATCTATGTGGTCCTTCTAGAATCAGAAGCCTACAAGGTGAAAGGTACTTTATGTTACTCATTGATGATTTTTCTAAGATGATATGGGTCGCTTTCTTAAGACAAAAACATGAAGCACTAGAAAAGTTCAAAAGTTTTAAAGCTATGGTAGAGAATGAGATAGGTCAAAAGATCAAATTTATAAGGTCAGACAGAGGCGGTGAATTTACTTCACGTTAATTTAATTCTTTTTGTGAATAGCATGGTATTCAAAGACAACTATCTACTCCCCAGACCCCTCAACAGAATGAATTTGTTGAAAGAAAGAACAAAACCGTTCTAGACACTTCTAGAACCATGATGTTGGAAGATAATATTCCTCATTTATACTAGAGAGAAGTTGTAAGTACTACAATCTATACTATTAACAGGGTGAATTTCAACAATAATTTTGGTAAGACACCTTTTGAGCTATGGTTCAGTTATTAGCCTACTGTCAAATACTTCAATTTTTTTGGAAGAAAATGCTACATCAAGAGAGATGATGATATAGGTAAGTTTGATGCTAGAAGTGATGAAAGAATCTTCCTAGGATACTCTACTAAAAGAAAAGCTTACTGGTGCTTTAATAAAAGGCTGAAGAAAATGGTTGAAAGTGTAAATGTTAAGGTTGATGAAGATATTGGTAAATCATCCAGAGTCAGTGATTATGATTCAGATGATCAACATGATGATGGTGACAATAATGCTCAGACACATAATCGACTTCAGATTGTTTCAGTGAATCAAGAAAATCAAGAAGCAGAAACAAGCGAAAGTGCAGAAGATCACAAGAACAAGAGGTAAGAGAAAAATTCAAAACTCCTAAGTATGCAAGAAGAAATCATTCTGATAGTCAGATCATAGGAGACAAAATCAAAGGTGTGCAAATTAGAATAAGAATTCTAGAAGAATATTGTCTAATTTCTAAAGCTGGACCTAGAAATATGAGTGTAGCATGCAAGGATAAACATTGGATGAATGCCATGAAAGAAAAATTGTTGTAGATACAAAATAATAATACATGGGATCTTGTTCCTAGACCTCAGAACAAAAATGTGATTGGAACCAAGTGGGTGTTCCAAAACAAGCTGAATGAACAAGGTGATGTGGTTAGAAACAAAGAAAGATTGGTTTGCAAAGCTTACTCACAGATGGAAGGTATTGATTTTGAACTAACTTTTGCTCCTATTGCTAGAATTGAGGCTGTTAGACTACTTCTTTCTTATGCTACTTTCAAGAACTACAAAGTTTATCAGATGGATTTAAAATTAGCATTTTTGAATGGTGAACTAGAAGAAGAATTTTATGTTGAACAACGAATGGATTTCAGTTGACTGATGAAAAGGACATGGTATGTCGATTGAAGAAAGATCTGTATAAACTAAATCAAGCTCCTAGAGCCTGGCATGCTAGATTGGACAAATATTTATTGAAGCTTGGATTTAGTAAAGGTACTGCTGAAAACAATTTGTATTTCAAGTTGGATGAGAACAAAGAATTGATCATTGAAGTCTTTGTTGATGATATTATCTTTGAAGGAGATGATGATTTGTGTATGAAGTATGTTGATGAAATGAAAAGTGAATTTGAAATGTTAATGATAGGAGAGAAAATTCTTTTTGGGATTGCAAATCACTCGGTTAGAAGATGGGATCTTTATATCTCAGTCCAAATATGTAAAATAGTTATTAAAAATTTTTGGCATGGAAGAAGCAAAGCCTATTGGTACACCTATGGTTCCAGATGTAAACTAACATAGAATCATGAATCCCCTAAAGAAAATCAAACAAGGTATAGATCGATGATTGGCCGTTTTCTGTACTTGACTTAGACAAGGCCAAATATAATGAATGTTGTGTGCATTGTTGCTAGATTTCAAGTTGATCCTAAAGAGTCCCATGTGACTGCTATGAAAATAATATTCAAATATCTAAAAGGGACAACTGATCTTGGTCTTTGGCATCCTAAGAATGGTGATCTTAATCTAAGTGCTTTTAATGATACTGATTGGGCAGGAGATATAAATGACAGGAAGAGTACCAGTGGTGGTGCATTCTTCTTAGGTAAGAAGTTGGCATCTTGGTTAAGCAAAAAGAAAAACTTAGTTTCATTATCTATTGCTGAGGTGGAGTACATTGTTGCTGTAAATAGTTGTACCCAAGTATTATAGATGAAGTAAATGTAGAGAGATGTCAAAATTGAGTATGAAGAACCCATTGCTATACTTTGTGACAATTCAAGTGCCATTAATATTTCTAAGAATCCAGTATTGAATTCAAAGACAAAGCATATATCTATCAAGTATCACTTCTTGAGAGACAAAGTAAGTGAAAAAGAAGTCAGATTGGAGTACATACCTACCAAAGAGAAAATTGTAGATATCTTTACAAATTCGTTGCCTAAGGATACTTTTGAGTACCTCAGAGGCAAGCTAGGGGTAATTTCCCCTCCTAATCAAAACTAAGATGCAAGTATTTGTATCAGTCCATGAATTCATTGCTATATCATATTCCGGATTGATGTTGTGGTGACTGCTACTCAAGGGGAGTAGTCAGATGTTTTCAAGATTGAAATAAGAGAATATATACCTTTTCCATTGATGTCAAAGGGGGAGAGAAGTAATGTGAAAAAAATGGGAAAGAAGAAGGAAACAAAAAGTGCACAATCTCAATGGGAGATTATTGAAGAAGAGTTAGTTGGGTTGATGGTATTATTTTTCACATCATGTGTTGCCATCAATTCCAAAGGGGGAGATTGTTGGATGTTGTGGTTGTGTTCTTGAAATATTGTTGTCATTTATGTCAACACTATTAGCATTTTAATCTGCTTAAGGATGTATATGTCGAGGAGATTGAGAAAATTGTAAAAAATATAGTACATGCAGCCAGTGGAGCTGAGAAGGTCAGAATGTTGGAAAGATCTATGTATTGAAGATTTGAAGGTGCACTACAAAGAGTTTGGTGTTGAACCTTTCTAGTATGTTTTCTGAAAGTTTCAGTGGTGCACATGAAGTTTTGTGGAAGTTATGATGATCTGTATACCTATAGTTATTCAGTCTCTGTAGATGGTGTTCTTGGTCAAAGAGGATGAAAGTATGGTAATCTCATGTGTTTCTCATGTTCCTATGATGTTCATGGATGAGTCTAGATCATGCTCTATCCTTGGTGTACATCCACAGTGATTGGAGTGTTCATGATCAAATATTTTTTCGATATGTGCCCTAGTGTTTATGTTCTTGGCCAGCATTGTGGTGTTAGCGTGTTGTGGATCCATGAGGATTAATATTTTATTATTTGGCATGTTTGGAGATGTTTTTTTGGGTCCTCACTATGTTATGGCTGAATTGTGTTGGTACGCATTGAAATTTATTCATGTATCAAGGCCGATAGTTGTAATTTATTCCTTATTTGTGGCCGACTGATTAGTGGATGAAAATCCGTACAGCGGATATATATACAATATTTTTTTCCTCATTTAGAGTGTGCTCAAATGTACAAGTGATGTACAAGTGTGAATAAAGGTCAGATCATTTAGAGCAGAGTGTGGAAGAGTTTCAAGAATTATTAGTGTGCCTAACTAGAATTGTAACCAGGATTTTGTAGAAGCTATTTTCTCAGTTCAAATTCATCATATGGATTTAATCTAATTAATGTATGTAAGGCAGTGAGCCTTCCCTTTGAGCAGTGTGCTCTAGGAAGTGTGCAAGTGCATTCTCTTTTTATTCTTCATTATACTTCTAACAGAGTATAATCTTGTGGACTAACATCCACCGTGGTTTTTCCCCTCACAAGGTTTCCACGTATAAAATCTTTGTGTTCATGTGTCTCTGATGTGTTGTTCTTATGCTTGCATTATTAATTATCAGATCTGTGATATAAGGATTGGTTAATGTTGTATAAGTTTGATTTTGGTAACAACTGATTCACCCCCCTCTCAGTTATCTATCCTTGTTTTGTCAACACATCTACTCAGGTAGATGAACAAAAAGAATACATTGTGGTCGGAGAATCACAAGAATATATTTTTACTTCTCAACTAGAGTCAATGAATAAATAATTTCCCTCCTCTTCTCCTATAGTTTCTTCATTGAAAATTCCTACTCATGTTACTTCACATGTACAAATTTTACCTAGTGTTTCTACTAGGTCAACCATCAATGTAATGACCAAAGAAACTATGAAACTATTACAACTACTAGAGTTTAGACCTACACCTACTATGCTATAGTTAGCAAATAGGTCTATAGTCAAACCTAAGGGGGTCATAGAATATTTGGTAATAACATTAGACTCATGGGAGTACCTTGCAAAATTTATGGTGTTGTAACCTAAAGGTAACCTTGTAGGATACCCCCTCATCTTAGGTAGACCTTTGTTGGAAACTACAAATGCCTTTATAGGTTGAAGGTCTAGTAACATGATCATTTCCAATGGAAATGTGACTAAGAAACTAGTCCTCTATCCACCTGCCCAACCACATGCATATTTGGAGAAAATTATATGACCTGCCCTAAATGAGGAAGACCAATACTCCTTACAAACTCTGATGACTATTCAATGCAATCCCTTGTTAGAAAACCAATATGAAGATGAACTGATTGCAAACAACATGCATAACAATTATGGTAGTTACCCTTAGCAACATGATTGTCTAACATGTTTGAAAAACCCACTACAAAACATAATTCTCGCCAATACATTTGAGTTTGTTTATCAAATATCCCACACCTTATTGCAACATCATTGTATTCCAAATATAGAAGGTCTTCACATTTCATATGTTCAAACATCATCCTTGACTTTAGAGATTATTTGAAACAAGATATTAAATGTAAGCAACCAATTGACTATTGCACAATAGAATTCATTATTGAATGTGTTGCAAGCACACACAACAAAATGTGCATAGGATTACCATGATATTAAAGGTATATATCCAAACCTGTGCATACATAGGATTTACATTAATGAAGGCTAGAAATTAGTTAGGAAACCCCAATGAAGAATGAACCTTGCAATTTGTGACATAGTCAAAGGAGAATTACAAAAGTTACTAGATGCATGATTCATATATCTAATCTCTGATAATCAATGGTTATCCCCAATAGTGATTATACCTAAGAAAGGAGGGAAATGGAGAGTGTGTATAGACTAATGTGAGTTCAATGCAACAACTAGGAAAGACCACTTTCCCCTTTGATTCATTGACCAAGTACTAGATTCACTAACAGGTAAGCAATACTTTTCCTTTTTGGATTGCTTTAGTGGATAAAATTAGATTAATATAGCCTCAGAGGACTAAGAAAAGGAAACATTCACATGCCCTTGGGGTACATATTCTTACTCTATCTTGTCATTTGGCTGTGTAATGCACTTGCCACTTTCCAAAGGGAAATCTCAAGCATATTCATAGAATTTTCTAATGATTCCATGGAAGTTTACATGGATGATTTTGGAAATAATGGGAATACCTATGAAGAGGCACTTGACAATTTGGAAAAAGTATTAAAAATATGTCAAGATCATCACCTATACATTATCAATAGAAAATACTTCATGATGATGACTGAGGGAGTAGTCTTGGGACATTTTGTGTCAAAAAAAGGAATATAAGTAGACCCTACCAAAATTGAGATCATATCAACCTTGAGTTTGTGGTAGGCTTGTGAGATGGTTACTCCTACTTCAGGAATTTGATATAACTATTATGGAAAAGCAAGGGAAAGCCAATTTAGTAGAGGATTTCCTCTCTAGACTACCAACCAAATTAGAAGATGTTGTAGATGATTCATTCCCAAATGAGTACCTATTTGATCTCTATTTGAATACACCATGGTATGCAGACATAGCCAATTATCTAGTATTAGGGAAAAAACCACCACACCTCTCACAAAGGGAGAAGAGGTAATTAGTTCAAAAAACTCTCCTTACTCATGGATAGTAGGATATTTATTCTACATAGGGCTTGACAACATATTGAGAAGATGCACCAGAGAAGATAAAGTATATGATATCCTCATAGCATGCCATGATGAACCTTGTGGGAGACACTTTGCAACAAATAAGACAACTCTTAAGAATTTAAATACTAGCTATTATTGGCCAACACTTCACAAAGATGTAGTTAATTATGCCATAATTTTTAATAGATGTTAGAGAATGGGAAGACCAACAAAGATAGATGAGATTCCATTACAACCAAAACTAGTCATAACACCATTTGATATATGAGGACTAGATTTTATTGGTCCCATCTCCCCAACATCAAATAACAAAGAATAAATATTGGTTGTACAAATTACCTTACTAAATGGGTGGAATTTAAAGCTTTTTAGTTTGCAAGAGATGGGAATGTGGAAAAATTTCTCTATGAAGATATATTCATAGGATATGGTGTTTTGTTAGAGAAATTGTCACAGATCAGGGACCATAGTTTAGATTAGATCTGATTTCAAAACTAGTAAAAGAATATGAGATCAGATCTAAAAATTCCACACCCTACCACCCTCAAGAAAACTACCAAGTGGAGGTCACAAATAGATAAATTAAAAACATCCTCAAAAATATAGTGCAACTCCATAGGAAGTATTGTGCAACTAGGTTACCTAAAGAAGCTTGGGCTTATAGGATAACCTGGAAGACACTAATATGTTTTACACCATATGAGTTAGTTTATGGTAAATAGATAGTACTTCCAATAGAATTTGAATACATGACTCTTAGGACAACAATCAAAGTGATCATGGACTTATCAATAACATAGAAGGATAGGTTACACAACCTCAATTCATTAGATGATATCAAAATGAAAGCCATACACCATAATAAAATCATCCAAAAACAAAGGATGTGTTGGCATGAATAATTTATTAAAGCTAAGGAATTCGGTACAAGTGATTGGACTTTACTATATGATTCAAGGTATAAATATTAGAAAGGAAAATTGTAGAATAGATGGCTTGGGCCATATTAGATTAAAATAGTTTTTCCAAATGGAGAAATTGATCAGTTACAAATAATTAATGATGTAAGGTTTTCATTGCTAATTAATGGTTATAGATTGAAGCTCTACAAATGGCCATTATAGAAGGATGACTTCATTTTAGCACTACAACATCAATTTGAGCCACAAATAAAAAATTCATTACCACCAACGAGTATTCCTTTAGGAATATCAGTAGATTAGCAACATAAATCACCCACTATGATTTCAAAGGTATAATTATAACACACATTTTACACATACACACTGCATAGGTGACATTTGACAATCTTCATTTTCTGAACCAGTAGCAAAAGCAACCTACAACATATCGTCGCTAGGTGATAAAACTATATAAGGGACCCACTACTACATGAGCCTGTAGCAATTATCTATTTTTCATTCTATAAACACCTACCTTAATTACATTTCCATCATTTCATAGCATATCATTTCACACATGTAGCTATACATATTCAACTTCATTACATGAAACCTATCTCTTCCATCCACACGAAACCATCATAACAACTTTTCCTATTCCACCATACCATGCAATTGATTTCAGCTCACCATAAGCATACTTTATGTATCTTTTCACCCATCATTTCAATATATTTTTCACATGGAAAATATATGCTACCATTGATCCTATACCAAAGCTGAACAAACTTCATAGCACCCATGGTGTATCATTTCAAATAAAGTTCAAGGTAGTATACAACTACTTCAAATGAGGTGAATTTAAATTCAAGTCATTCCAATAGGTACATTCAACATTAATTTATTATAATTATCATTGTGGATTATTGATTTTATGCAAATTTATCTTTCATTCATGTATGTCACATATCATGTTTTAATTGTCCACTATTTCTAAAAGTATACCCTTCCCAAACCATACACACTAAGTGAGGACAATTAGAAAATTTAGTTGGTGGTAGGGGTATTCATGATTATCTCTTAATTTTCTTGATTTTCAAAATTTTCTACAAAATCTTTCCATTGTTTTGTTTTCCATTTTCAAAAGACAAAGTTGAAAGAAGAGGAAAGAAGTTTTAAGTAGCTGAATTAAGGGGTGAATTTGAGTAATATAACATAAAAACATAGTAGAAGTAGTGTAATTAGGGTAGCAGAGCAAGAATATAATAGAGTAGAATTGTAAATTAACTACAAATTATTGAGGCATTATAATGGGAGGTGATATCATACAAAGAGAACCAGCAACACATAACCTGCTACTGGAAGACATGTAGCTGTATGAAGATATGCTACTAGAAAAAATTCTACTAGAACACATTTCAAAATGATGAGGCAATTTTTAGGGGTATGAAGATAGATGCATCAGAGGCAATTGTAGCTGAAGTATCTGGCTTGCCAAGAGTATGAGAGGAGTTTCCAATCAGAGCGGATGCCATTGCAACAAGAAATGAATTCTCCTTGTCAGTATAAAATATGGATTCTTCCTCACAAGGTACTAAATTATTATCTTTGCCTTGGCTTTGGGATAATGTGGCTTCTTACATAGTTAAATACTTGACATGTGATGGGCGATAGTCATTTCTATACACAATCCATTTTAAGTTGTTGAGTCATCTACACCATGGTAGGCATGTAAGTGTTCCCAACTTTTTGTATAATCTATTAAAAAGAATGTATTTTGAATATAAAAGGAAACTAAACAAGTCAAGATTTTTTCATTTCTACTTAGTTACATTATTGGTAAAGAGGAGCCTTAGGATTCAATTCCCAATTTTTTCTTAGGAAGACTTTCTTAATTGTAGCAATATCAACAATATTCTAGAATTGCCTAATGAAGAAAATAGAGGCTAAGAACAAATAATGGAAGATCTTGTCGTGGCTTCTCCTAAGGGAGAAATACCCTTTGGTTCCCCTGTTTCATCACCTACTAATAGCACATATAAACCAAAAGAGAAGAGTTTGTAGGAAATATAACTTGCAACCTCTGTTGAGCAGCCCACAACATAGAGCAATCAAGAAACCCCCGTTTCAAAAAAGCCACCAAAAGGTAAAAAGAGAAAGGGTGGAGATTCTTTGTCTACACCTATAATGTGGAAAAATAATCCCACACAATCTAGGAGGTGATTGCATTTCCTTAGAAAGAAGGGATCCATGAGAGAATCAATTATAAAGCATAAAGAGGATGTTGTAATGGTAGAAACAAATGTAGACTTAGAGGGGAATGCCCCTATTAATGAAACAAAAACACCAATTGTTTAGTCTCTTAATTTTTCCAACACCTCTGACTTAAATTCAAAAGATATTTTTGTAGCCAAGAAAAATGAGGAGATCTCCAAAGAGCCTTGTTTTAGAGGGTTATGAATACTCAAGTGAAATGGGAAATGAGCAGTTTTTAGAGAAGGATGAGAAATTTTCTATTGAAGAAAGAAATGTTAATAAGGAATTACAAGAAGCAATGTAGAGAATAAAGTAGTTGGAGAAATTGTTAAAGACATACCAACAAAAGGACAATGAGCAAGATGCTAAGATTAAACAATCAGAGGAAAGGCTCCACAAGTTTGAGCATGGGTCAAAATTGGAGATATTGGCACAACTTGCCATGGAAGAAGTGGAAGGTAAAAAAAATAGTATCCTAAGGTTGAATTCCTCAAATTAAAACCTCCACTGGACAAAATGTAGTGTCCCTGGGTTTTGAATTATGAAAGATAACACATGAATTCTCGTAGGAAAAGAAAGAATGGGGAAGTGAGAGACCTGAATTGATATCCAACCACACCAAGACACTAGAAAAGAAAGAAGAAAAATTAAAAAGGTTGAAGGTAAAGATTGAAGAAATAGAAAACAAGACAACACAGTTACTAAAGTGCAGACCACCTTCTAGAGTTTATGCTTTATTCTTATAAGAAAAAATTATATTTTTCAATTCAGCCAATTGATTAGTGATCTTCTTGTAGCAATGAACAAGAAATTATTATTTTTAGATACTTTCTTCAATTCCACACTAGACATGTAGGATGAAGTTTGTGAGTTCTATCTACACAATTATGTTTTTTTTCAGATGATACTACTTGGAATCCATTGATGTTTCTAGGTGATTTTAAAATAAGAGCATTGGCCTCTTATGTTATAAATGAGCATCAAAGGGGCACAATTCTACAAGAATACTATGAAAGAGAAAAAACTATTTCCTTACAGCTCAAGGAGTCAGTGGATCCAAATGCAATAATAGAATAATGGTTATAACTCTTGCATTTCAGAGGTGTTGGAAAGAAAATGATGGATATTAGAAATCATGATTATGCAAGGATGAAGGGATTAGCTATAGGGAATATTAATGAATCCTTCAAATTTGTTCAAAAAAAATGGGAAGAACTTTCACTAGAGCTAAAAAGAAAGGAGCCACACTCTGTTTATAACTATGTAGCTATGATTCATAGGTCTCAAAAGTACATATATATTTCACTGAACAATGGAGTTGCATGGTTTCCACTTTTCTTCCATCCTCCTATCCTCTTGTTTGCAGTACCACACTAGATCTAGGGAAGAAATGAAGGGAAGAAGAAGCAACAAAAAACAAAATATTGGTGAAGCTCTCAGATCAGAAAGGCTATTATCTAAATCAGGTCAAAGGAGTTAACATTGTAGCTGATTTCAAGTAGATAGCTCTATAGTATAACCTCCAACCTTAAAAATTTCTTGAGGAAAATAAATGGCTTAGTTAGAGGGAGTGATGGGCTTAATTTATGGCTAGATTTCCTTCATTAGTTTATGTCTTTATCATTTCAATCTGTCAAAGTTCATAGACATTCCTAAGACTTATACATCTTTTATACCTTTTACATACTTTAAGCCAAACTTTAGTATATGGTAATGCAAATATGATATGATGACATTTGCATGAGTGAATGTATGAATGATCATAAAATTTAGTATGATTATATGTTTAATTTATGATTTTTAATGATGTGTATTCCTTAAGATGAAACTAACATCTTGCAGCTAAGAAGAATTGTAACTGACAATAACTAGATTTGCAATCCCCGACATAAGGACCACATGTAGTTGCAGGGGAGAGGTCATAATTGTTAAAGCACAATAGTTCCATAAAAGAACAAAGGAAAATGTTAAATGGTCAAACCGTGAGTGACCATAGGTACACTAAATAAGATGGTAGGAAGAAGGAGTATGTTCTGATCAAGTTAACCCATGATGAGACATTCTTCATGAAACACGTCTCTATCATGGTGGTTAAATTGTTGGGACAAAGTTTTAGCTTAAGTTCTCTTCTTCTAATTTTCAATTATGGTTTTCTATTGCAAAGACTAATTCCTCTCCCTATTCTTGAGGGAGAGTGGACAAATACATTATGGTTTTGTTTTTAGTCCTAGGATTAATAAGAATCCTCACAAACCCTATATAGTGGGATTTGTTGTGAGGAGAAAATCTAGTTACCAATTTTTTTAGTTATTTGTTTTAGATTTTGCTAATTACTAGTTAATAATTACTCATTGTTAGTTTTCTGTTATCAATTGAATAAATTACAAGTATTATTGAATCAAAAATTTGGTGTAGATTCTTGTTAGAGTTCAAAATTTCCATGTAATAAAGGAGTTAATTCAGTATCATGATTTGTTGATCAAGTAGTAAGTGTTGATATCTTTTGTGGAAGCAGCAACTCAAGTAAGGGACACTTGAGGTAATGCTATCCACTCTATTTTTTTGTTATTAAATTAGTTCATGCATTATTGATTAAGATAGTTTACAGTTACATGCATGTGGAGTTCATGAATATAATTTTGTAATTGAATTAGATTTTGCAACTTAATGATAATTTCATACTCCTAGTGTAATTAGTTGTGGTTCAGTCTTAGAAGATAGTAGTCATAATCTTAAGTGATAAGTACATGTAGCATAAGTAACAGTTTATGTTATTTCTCTTATTTTTCCGGTTAAAATTTCATTTCCTTTTCCAAATTTTACTATTTTATGTACACATGTAAATCATTTATACTCATTGATATAGGCCATGCTAGAATCCATGAATGCACATATAGTACTAGCACTATGAAAAGCTTACAAATCCTTGGTTGATAATTAATGTAGCCTCTTGTAAAAGCTTTGGTGAACTATTTATTTAGGAATTGATCCTCTTAATTGTGTATCTACCTGTAGAACCAAATAAATCAAACATTATAGAAGCCATACATAGGCCATTTGTGCATGCTTTGTATTTGCATGAAATTTAGGAGAACTTGGGCCCTCCTCTAGCTTCTACTCCCTTTTTGGTGGTATCTTGGGAGTTGGGCCCTTCCATCAATATTTTTTAGATCTAGTAAGAGAGAAATCGACACATATTCTAGGAGTGTTGGAAGGTATCTCTTCAGGTATGGTATAAGGTGAAGAGTATCCATAAAGAAAATTTTGAATCTAAATTTGACCTAGGAGAGTCTATGTCTTCATCAAAGGGACATACAACTACTCTCCTTGAGATTTATTTACCCCTGGACCATCAGACACATCATGGAAAAAAATATAAACCTTCCAAGAAGGTGTATCGGTTAGGCAAGTGGAGTCCTCCTCTTGAAGGCTTCTTCAAAATTAACACTAATAGATCTTCTTGGGGAAACCTAGGTGGTTGGGATTAGATGAGCTGGATGGGATAGTAGGAGAGTTATTTAGTTTTTCTTCTCTAATTATATGGGAGTGCACTCTAATAATTAGATGGAGGTTAGGCTATTCTTAAGGCTTTGGAGAAAGCTTGTGAGTTGGGTTGGAGGAAGGTGATTTATAAAACGAATTCCATTATTTTGGTCTCTTTTCTTAACAAGAGATATTTTTAGGATTCTTCATGGATATTGGATTTGATTATGAAGAAAATTATCCATCTTTCTTCAAACTTTAATACCATTTCATTTTTCCATATCCTTAGGGAATGGAGAAAAGTGGCGAACTACTTGGATAAATAGGCCTCTGAAGTAGGGGGAATGGAATATGGTGGAATGGAAACAATTAGATCATGATACAAATTATCAAAAAAATTAGCCTCTTGTTATATTTGGATGGCTTATTTTTTGGTGGTGGTCCTTGTAGATTGGGTTTTCTCTTAGACCTTCTTTTCTTTCAGTCTATCTGGGATCTGGATGTGGTGTATTTTCTTATGACTATGGTCATCTGGTATTCTTGTTGTATTGGCTAGGTTTCTCTTGAATACAAAATTTCACCCTCTTTTAAAAATAAAAATAAAAATAACTATCAATGATATGCTAGTTCAAAAAAAATGGATAAACAAGTATCCTATATTTTTGTTACACAAAAAAATCATGATTTTTTAGGATACAATAAGATTATCATATAGTTTACATTAATTTTTACCCATTTCACATTAAGTGATGTGATTGTTAAGAACAACAACCTTAGCTTAACATGGGTGTGGGTGTTTTTAAGTTCATGAATCAAATTCCTCTTTAATTTTATATCTATATGTTCATGGATATCATAGCTAACAAAATCGACATGGACATTAAAATTGAAAATATATAAGTTGATACTCATAAATAAATCAATCAATCAGGTAATAATAAGGGGTATAAAATGATGGAATGAATGACTTCTTTTTTTGTGCCTTCCCCAACAATCTATGTTATCCTTCCTGCATCCAAAACCTTTTCATATTTTCTCCCTCCTAAAAAGAAAGATGGTCCTACAGAAGAGGCGCGCCTTGATAAAGTTAATGTGGGGGTTTTTCCCCTAGTCAGGTGGCAATACAGGTTTCTTTAGTCAAATTTCCATATTTCCATTTATCACACTCTTCATAGGATTTTGAACCTACATCATCTATTGGTTGTTTTGATGGTAGGCAAGGAAGAAATGTTGGTGCAAAGTGGCCAAACTACAAGTCTACGCTAGATATTGGGGGTTTGCGTTCAAATTTTGTTCTGCCCTCTCATGGTGGGGTAAATCAAAACCATTTTTTAGTCTTCCTTTCTTTGGATGCACTAGAGGTTTGTATGGATAGTTTCACTGGTGACAAAGAGGTATACTTAAAAGCCCATTCCCTTGTTTGTAGATTCACAAAGGTATGGCCAAAATTAATTGATACTCATTCATGGATAAGCATAAATTGGAAAGATTATTTGGAGGAATGAGTTATTATATATCCCTATGCAAATAGATTTTTTATACTAGAATTTGATTCAATAGAAAATAGAAAAATGATTCTTAATATTGGGCCTTGGTTTTATCAAGGAGATTTCTTCAGCCTTTATGTGGGTTTAGTTACCTTACCTTCCATTAAAGTTTTGGGAAATTGATTTTTTGAAGGTGATTGGCAATGGACTAGGCAAGTATCATAGTATTTCAAAGGAAATGATAAATTATGAAAATTTGAATTTTTCTCGTCTTTGTGTTAAAATGGATGTTACAAGAGGGCTTCCAGTTGAGATTTTTCTCAAAGTTGGAAAAAGATGGTGGTGTCAACCAATAGACAACAAAAAAATTACCTTCAGCTATAGAAGATGTTTCGCAACTGAACATGTTACTGCACAATGTGGCAGGGGTCAATCTAAGGAAAGCACGCCATCTTGGTGGTGTAGTGCCTCTTGTGTTCCTGTTACTCCTATGATACCTTTTTGTGTGTGCTTGATGTCATTCAGATACTACTTATACTTGATGCATACTCGAGACTATATTGGTGATTGTTTCATCAGGCTATTTGGTTGGTTGATAGTTCTGCTTACTGGGCTTGGTTGTTTATGATACTGTTATTTTTGATATGTGGACATATGTGTTTGATTTTATGCTTATGCAATTGTTTACTTATCGTTTATTGATGATGTTGTTTAGAATATGGTTATTGATTGAGGTTCAGGTGAGAGGGACGATGTGGCATCACTCATTTGTGAGTGCCCTGTCACACTGCAATTCTCTCTCATGGTGTGCATGGCATTAGATATATAAATATGTTATTTCAAAACTTGATTTTATGCAGGATTGCAAGTACCCAAGCCTCGATTCCACCTGCACTATCAAGACAGGGCGAGCCTCATAAATCCCAATGGGTATGAAGTTGAAAATGGATTTGACAAGAAAGTATCCCAATCCGTGTTCATCACCCCGTCATTGTTTGATGATGTCATCTATCAATACCCTATTTTGTTTGGTATTGTTTTGTCTTATGTCATTCATTTTAAGCGTTAATTTTAATATGTTAATTGTTGATTCTGATGTGTTATCGTAATTGTTAATTATATAATTTAATTTAATGATGGTCACTATTATGGTTGAAATTAATTTAATTAAGCATTAAATTTAATTAGTAAAGTGATTACCAAGAATTTAATTAAATATTAAATTAGTTTAAAAAATCTAAATTATGTTTGTAGATTTAAAAGAATATTATTTTAATTGTTAATTTTCTTAATTATAAATAGAATAATACTTTAATTGCAACTTTGTTAAAATTTCAATTAGCAATTAAACAATATTATTTATTTAATTGTTATCAAGGATTTATTCAAAAATAAATAATTTGTTAATTACTACATTCGGTAAATTTTAAATAAATAAATATATTGTTAATTACTTCATGGAATGAAATGGTTTAATTTAATCTAATAATTTGATGCTATATTTATCCATAGTAGCAATCAAACTTTAGTGGGCAGGGGAAGGTTTCTAAATTTTCTAGAATGAAGAGATTTCCTCCAAGTGGTTAAACGGGGTAAAAGGTAATTGTTGGGTGTTGGTGTTGGAATTGAAATTTGTGAAATTGCCACCCATCCCCTTAACTTTAAAGTATTCTTTAATTTATTTTGGTTGAGGGGGGAGGTAAAAAAATAAAAAATGAGAAATGGAAGAAAACATACCCAAGTAAAAAGGTGAAAAAAAATTACAGCTAGAGAAAGCTTGAAACAGAGCTCACCAATTTTGTTATCAAACAAAGACTTTCAAGTTGGTAGTGTTATTTTAAATTCAGATTTGATTTGCATAAAAATGTTTTGCTTGAATAGTCCAGTTTTTATGCATTTAGTTTGCCAAGCCCTAACTGTCTCGTCCCTGCTCCGCACCTTGATAAACCTCGATTTTATTTTATTTTTCTATGATGCCACAATGATATTTTTGGAATATGTATGATGAATTTTTTGAGTGAGTTTAATAAAATATACAATATGCATTGTGACTTGTCAAACCAGCCATAAAAATTGCCAAAACTAACTTGAATGAAGCTCCTAGATTTCAAACGCCTCTGCCTTTGGGTAAATGAGATATAATGAATACCCTAATGTAGAATTTACCAAATAAGAGTCATAAAATTTAGTACATAAACTTTCACAAAAAAAAATGGGAGAGAAATATATCCCCATGCCTTTAAAAATCTGCTCTAAGTAATAAGAAAATGCTACTCTCCATTCATTCCTCTTCCATCCCTTTTAAGGAAGAAAATTTTACACATATAAAAGAACTAATTTATGGTTATTTATAATTTCTATTCTTAAATCTTGATATTTTTTTTATAACAATATATATTTTCAAGGAAATCCTTTTAAAAGTTTTCTAGCCTCTTTTTAAATAATTGTGGTTATCTTTCTTAGGGTTTATTTTAGAGTCTTAGGAATTAATTCATTTATTTTAAGATTAAAAAAGATGTTATAAGTGGTATATATATTATCGTTGTTTGTATAGCTATTCATTGCATAATAAATACATTTGTTTATTTATATGTATATTTGAATACTTTTATGTAAATTTAAACAGAGTTGTATTTAAACGAATATCAAAATATATGTATATATTTACCTCGCTTCATTTAATCATATAGAATCGTATTTTGATTTGCATGGATTAATCGGGTTTATAATGTAAATGTTGTCAATTCAGATTGCACCCGAATGCTCGAATGTTGAAATTCAACAATCTGTTGAAACATGGGAACTAATTCCAGGTTGTGGGTACCTTATAAGGAATTAGACCTCCAAATTCTAGGCTGGTTCCTATTGTAATTTCTTGATTAATAACTGAAAAATTTGTTGGAAAAAGGAGAAAGACTAAATCTAAATTCTAAATTAAAAAAATTTAGACTGTGGTGATGCACCTAATTGGAAACTTAAGACAATAGATTAATTCACAACTGATTCTTCATGAGCCTATTTTCACAACTCAGATCGAACAAATCAACTGCATAAATGATTCACATAAAGGCTAGATAAATCATTTTTTATGAAGGAAAAATACTTTCACAACTTAAAGAAATGAATATATTCTGAGCACAATTTATGACCTGCAACTAAGAACATTTTTTTTGTGCACATGGATTCATGAATGTGACATAAATTTAAAGGTTTCGATGTGAAACACAATAAATTTGCATCCAAAACACTCATAAGACACAACACCTGAATCTAAGAAGGCTAATACTTGACTCACAATAATAACAGAAGGAAAAAACTCTGCAAATTATACGCTAACATAACCTGTAAACCTACTACTGTATTAATACAAAAAGATGAGTTACAAATAATTCACTTTGTAGAATGCAAAGGAGAAAAACAAGAACTAGAGGAAAATGAATAATTTTCCTCAATATATACAATAAGCCTTCAAAAAGGCATGGAGATGGAACTGAAAGTCAACCTCAGTGAGAAGAATGATAACTCCAAAGCAATCCACAAGTAGAAACAAATATCTCTGAAAAAGAGGCTCAAACCCATGCAAAAATGAGTTTACTTAGGTTCAAACTCGTTGTCAAGTCATAACTGAAACATACAGCACTCCAACTAAACTGCAAAATCCCTCAAAAGGTGGGCCCAAGCACGCGAAAGCTACCTTGTTTATATCAATCCGCCCATGCCTAACTGAAACTCCATCTTGTGCATACTTTTAACTTTTATCTCTCCATGCAACTTTGATTTTTCTTTAGAAAAAATCATAAAAACATAAATAATATCCACCATTTATTTTAATTGATTTCTTCAAAATCAATAAAAACCAAGGCAATCAGGTCTCATGCAAAAATAAATCAAAAGCTTAAATTAGGAATTTAGGCATATGGAAATAACTCAAAGTATTTGAACCTTTTGAAGTGGACGACACAGTTGCTAAGAACCTAGGCATGCATATGATATTGATCAATTAAAACCAAAGTATCAATTTAATCAAGGGTGAAAAGCCCATTTTCGGATTAGGGCAAGAGAGGTGAAACTAAAGTAAACCCTAATCATTCACACTTTCTCACTTGCTGGAGAAGTCTCTCGCTGCGCCGCTATGAAGGATACTGGTTTTTTCTGTTTTGAAGCACAAAATTCAATTGTTGCAGCTAGATTTCTCTTCTATAAGCAATGGTAAGTTGATTTTCTTTAAGCCTTTCATGGCCTCTCCTTACTGCCTTGAGCACGTTCTTGATCTTGAAGGCTGCGGGCCTTGCATTTCCTTGGTATTTTTGTGTCTTTGTGCTTGTCTTTATCTCTCCTAGCCACAGCTTTATTGTAAATAGCTACTAAAGAATTTGTTTATCCTGGCCATCAAAACTAGCCCGCAACTTGCAAATCTCGGCCTGTGAGTTACTTGGGCCACCATGAGAGCATTACCAAAGTTAATACATGAAAGGTTTTTTGGAATTAAGTTAAAAAGGCCCGACCCCTATAATTTTATTTTCCTATATGCTTCTTTATCGTGACTTTCCTCTTTTTCCTTTCTGTTTATAAAATGAGGGCTTTCTTTTCTCTTCCGTGCAAACACTAATTCATAACAGAAAAATAAATGGGTCTGATAACCCTTGGTCTCGTCTTTATTAGCTCCACTTGATTGAAATTTGATCATTCTACCTGAGTGGGTAAGTCCTTTTGTCTTGAATTTGTCTGAGATTGGATTTCTTCTTTACTGGCGTGTATGAGAGCTCCTTTGTTTACTTTCCTATATTTCTCTACCAAGCTAAAGCTTTATAAAACTTCTATGCAAAGAGAAGATTATTGTCTTTTATTGAAAACAAAAAAAGACCTATGCAGGCCATGCCATGAGTATGAGCTTGATTCTATGTTGTTACTATTTAAAACCCATCATGGGTATGGCAGAAAAGTGGAAAACTTGTAATTGAGTAAAAACCCTCATGTGGGTTTTTCCATTGCCTCTGCCATCATTTTTCAGGCATTCAAAACCTGCCATGACCATACTTTGTTGATTTCATTCCTTCAAATGGGAGCTATTGTTGCTTCCTTCATTGCTTATTTGTATTTCACAGTCACTATATCTTCGAGGCACTAATACTGATTCAAAGTATTATTCACTGTTCTTTTAAGACTTGTATATGAATTCTTTTGTACTCTAAATCTCTCAAACGACAATGATTTGAATTGAACGGGGATAATGGTGAATGTATTCTCGTGATCTACAAATTTTTCTTCCATGGCATTTACCATAATGTCTTTTTTACTTATTAGAAGCCTGAATATGCTTGATTTGATACATTGAATCGAAAGAAAATTATTACGCTGTGAACATGATAACATGACAAATGTGATTGCTTAGCTTTACAAGCTTCCCATATATCAACTTCTTGTATATGGATGATTTCCCTTTGAAGCATGTCTGTCCTTATACAATTTATCATGCCTCTTTGAATGTGAAAAACTTTGTTTTGACTGTATTTACTTCATTACTGAAATTTTCTAACCCTTATTTCAAGTATGATGTTGGTCCACCTGAAGAATCATTATTTCCTCTCGAGTCAAAATCACATTTTACAGTGACCCTTATGAACATGTGATTTTGATGCTTTGATTGTTGTCACTGAGTGTTGTTCATTTCTATTGCCGCTTTACTGAGTAGCTTCAACTGTGCATTTATGTAGTGGCTTCATTAAGTTTCTCTCTTTGAAGTTCTTGGAACAATGTTGTACCTATTCACCATACTATTATGCAAGTTTCCTCCCTGAAATCTTATGATGATTATGACTATTCTGAAGCTATAAACTACATCATGTAGGTAATATCAATGTGTTTTCTCTCTTACTAACTGTCATTTAAGGCATATAGCGAATTGTATTGAAATCAATGCCCCTATCAAATAAATGATTATCCATTACCATGCTTTTGTAAGATTCTTCTGATGTATGACTATTCCTTTTTGTAGACTGTTATATGCTTTTTGAAGCTATGAAAACACTCCAATGAAAGAGTACTCTTCTTCTCTTCAATGTAAAGAGGCTCTATACTTTATTTAGATGTAATGTGAAATGTAAAGTAGAGCTGAACAAAATATCAATGAAAATGATGAGTTCTTCACACTATTTTTTCCGAATCTCTTTGAAACAAGGCTGCTTATATGATTATAATCTTAGTTTCAGCAGCTCTCTTAATGACTGTTATCCATGTTAATGAACTCTCCTATGTAACTTGAGAGTATGTCCTCCTTGATATGCCAAGCTCAACAGTTGCGGGAGCTCGTTTTACTCCACATATCTAATAAAATGATCATGAACATAATGAACCTGTTCCTGCACAGTGAACAAACACGTTATCAAAATAAAAGAAACTGAAAAATTCCTCTTTTCCTTATGCTCTTTGAATTTTGTAATCATTTGATGGATGTCTGATCAACTGTTTTCCATATTTTTGTTGGTAGCGTAGACATATGATAGGATTTTATTTGTATTACTCTAACCATAGTTCCAACAACTTGCAGGTATGCTGGAGCAATTCGGAGTCACAACTGAAGACCTCAACTTGTCAACGATTCGTCATTCTAGGCAATGACAAATCACTTTCTACCCTATGCTTTCTTTATTCTCAGTTGTATAGTCTACTTTATTTCATGTACCCCTTATTTGATTATGAAAATCAAATTGAGTTGCTCCCATGACTTGTGTGGGATTCTGGTTTGTACATTATGAATGAAACAACAAACATTATGCAATCTTGTGATATCATTTTGAGATGCTTTTGCATAATATTACTGAAATTTATACTGTAATGAAATATTGCACAATAATGAGTACTTTAGAATAAATTTCTGAACAACTTGTGTACCTTCGCTTGAATTTATAATTTAGCTCTACCTGTTTGAGCTAGTAGTGAAAAATAGGTAACAGTAAATAGATATAAATTTAAAATAGTTGTATTTATTTCCATGAAAGGTAACATCTCTATTCTATATTTTAAAAGTAGAGTATTAAACTAGCATGCCTATATTTAAAAAATATATGTAATGTACGCCGAGAGATATCTTTTGGAGGCACACATCTTGCTAAAGGAGTACTTATTCAAAAGTACAAACTAAGGCTGATGACTGTTTTCTATTACAAACCCAACCTCCATGAACATGTGTTGATGTGTGTATATATATGTACATGGTTTGTAGCCTATTGTGTATACACTTTGTACATATTCACTAATCCATAGCATGAATGAATTGAAGATTTTAATGACACCCACAAGACTAAATAGTCATTGAAAGCAGATAAATTTATCACAGTTACGAAGTAAATTTTTTATGTACCCTCCTAATAAATATATCTAGGATAGAGACTCCCTAGAGGGGCTCTGAAAGGTATACCCTTTCTTTTTCTTGTTGTTCTGTAATTTGTTATCATGGGTGGAGGAGTTTGGGGTGAGATGTCCTATGAAATGTTGCTTTTGGGGCTGCAATTGATCATAGTTGTCTCTTCGCTTGAGTTATCACCACGGCCAGCTTGTTCTTGGCCTTTCTTATATGCATTGATTAAATCCTTGACATTGAAATTGTTCCTGAAACTCTTTTGAATCTTCTGTCTCTTGTAGAAAGTTGAATTTTGATCAAATTCAACCCCTCCTTGCTATTGGTGTTGCTATAGTTTTGGCTGTAACAAAAATGCCATGTTGCAAAGATCATGTCTTATACCTACTACCTAAATAAACACAAACAATAGACCTAATTTAGTAGTTCAATTGGTATGGTAAAAAAAATACAAAATCACACTCCCCTCATAGATTTCTAAATATTTCCTATGATTACATTATGGTAGGAAGATCTTCGTATTTGTTCATAAGAAAAGGAATACAGTACATGACATGAAAAAGTATCACTTAACCGATTATAGTTAGCTTTCACAATTCACAAATTATTAAGGTTGGGAGTAACCCTTGTTCATGCATCATCAACATTTAAAATATTACTAATTTGATTGTTTTCAAATAGATAACTTTACAGCTCTCAAATTCCTAATCCAAATGCATTCTTCACCCTAATGATGATTCACTAAGGTAACCCTTGACATAGATAACTTCACAGTTCACAAATTCCTAATCAAAATGCATTTTTCACTCTATCATGATCCACGAAAAATAACCCAAATATTAAATTAAGAAAAATCTCATATTTTTGTGAAAACCTCTTCAATAACACCACTGCAAAACCTAACAGTACCCAAATTGAACGAAAACACCATGTAAGATCAATAGGATAGGGAAACTCAATTAGGCAAATACAAAACAATCTTCCACTCTTAAATAGACAATTATACAACAAAAACATAGGAAATTACTATTCATTGTCTCAAAATAGGTATAGGGGTCGCACTCTATTCTTGAAGATTAGTCGAACCACTCCGCTTGATGGGTTTTTTGTTTCTAATTATTTCCTCAAAATAGGTATAGAGGGGACATTGAATCCTTGAAGAGTGGCTTAAACACCGAGCTTGATGGGTTTTACATTACTAACCATTTTTCTCAAAAGAGGTATAGGGGACACTTTTAAGCACTGAGTTTGATAGGTTTTCATCTTTGTTATATGTAGGAAAGAGCTAAAGCCATTTCAACATAATCCTTAACTGATATTATTTCAACACTCAAGCACATAATCATACAATGTTGATAAGGTTCTCTAATAACAATTAGGCTATGCAAGCTCTTAAACTTTAATGCTTTTAACAGAGACTATTATACCTTAACAATGTGATGATCATTGTGATGTTCAAGGCAATCGGTGCATAATCCACTTGCCATACAATCAAGGCAATACACGTTGCACTCGGATCGGTTGGAATCTCCATGAATTTTGTAGGGAATGAAGAAGCTTGTGTGCAACCACGACTTCAACCATGGAGGCCCAATTTCATTCTCCTCTAAAGTCAATATCCCTCTTACGTGCACGTACCCAACTCAAATATAAACCAAATTTTATCACCCATATCAAGTATTAACATTTTTTTATCAGCAAAAATAGTATTCCAAAAACAACTTATTCCACCTCAAATACATATCATACAGAACAAACACAGACCAATATACTGCTACTAATGCTAACACACTCTCCCATATATCCACTCTATACTATCTAGAATTTGTCCCATGCTCTAACAACAAACCATGTAAACCAAATCAAGAACAAACAAAAACCCACCAACCATTGGAAGACAAAAATAAAATTCAATAGAGTGTTGGATGAGAACTAATAATATAAACTTGTAGAGGAGTTGAAAAAGACAAGCCGACATGCATACCATGAGTTCTTACATTCTTTTAGTTTTGCAAAGACAAGCTTTCATGTGAGTCTCTTTAGCCAATTTTCTTGCTATGGATGTGTGGAATTTGCTTGGTAGACCTGCACTAATGATGGAAAACCCAATTTTCTTTCTATAAAAGGATTGAAATGAAAGGATGGGGGAAATTCATGTGCAAAGGGGCTTCTAGGAATAGGAGAGAATTTTGAAAAATGGGTTACATTGAAACTCCTCTTTCTCTAGGTCCTATAAAGCCATAGCGATTGATGCTTCCACAAATTCCACTCTGCCATAATTGCAATCGATCTCTGGTCTGCTCGATATTTTCCCAATAACCAACTATCCTGCAAATGGATAGAAATGCACCGGAACCCTAAAGAGGCTTTTCTTTAGGTTGCGGAAGAAAAATCGTTTGCAGGCAACAATCTGTAGAAAAGAAGCCTTTGTGGTTTGCTCATGGGTAGCCAAAAGAGGTCCAAGTTGCAAACACACATGTGTTGCATGCACGATGTGATCATCGGAGCCACCATGGAAATTTTGAGCACTTCAACCTTCAGATCTTCCATTGCTGCAACTCATGAGTATAATCACAAACAAACCTTGAGATCTTATCAATTCCTAAATATGAATCATAAATTTTTCAAATAAAGAAAGCCCTAAAATGATAACCAAAGGAAACCAAAGAAAACATAAGAAAACAATTACCGACCCACGAAAACCAAAAACCTAATGGCAAAAGCATTTTCGGGCATTCAATTTTTTGGCGTCTGACGAATTTCGACGTCTTATGGTTTTCGGGAGCAAAAACAACACATGACTCCCACCTGTTTGTCATTTTAAATGCCGCTTCAAAAAATTTACACTCGTTGCTTTCACTGTATAACGCCTTTTGGTGTAATAAGGGAAAATCAAAATTATACATATATATATGTTATTTGAGTTGGGATTTTGGTCAATTATCATAAAATAATGAAATATGACTTAATTTAGTATATTTATAGAGTTAGTTGTTTTCCAGAGTTACTATATCATCATTTAATGAATCTGTGTATCTATGTTTGTTTTTATCTAGATAGGTTAATTATCATATTGATATGGGGGTCTAAATCAATATTGTGAATAGTGGTCGAGCATTTAAATTAGATATATTCTCAAGTACGTTTAAAAAAAAAGAGTTATTTTCAATAGTATTTAAAATTTGTTTTATTAGATACGGGTAATTTCATTATCTTATAAGTTACTATAATTAGTAAAAAAAAAAAAAGTATATTTAAAATTTGATTTTTTTTAGAATTAGATTTATTTAAAATTTGACTTATTTAAAATTTTTTTTATTAGATATGGGTAATTTCATTATCTTGTAAGTTACTGTAATCAGTAATTTATTTATTTTAGTATATTTAAAATTTCATTTATTTAAAAATTATATTTATTTAAAAATTGTTGCATATTTAAAATTTGTTTTATTAGATATGGGTAATTTCATTCCTTTCTAAGTTACTGTAATCAGTAATTTACTTTTTTAGTATATTTAAAATTAGATTTATTTTCAAGTGCATTTAAAATTAAAATTAAATTTAATTACAAGTTTATTTAAAATTAAATTTATTTTCAAATACCTTTACTATTAGATTTGTGATCAGGTGGAACGTGCTACACACCCCATTGGGTTCCCAAGATGTGTTAATGATGTGGAAGCAGATGCAAAGTTTCCAAAGCTTCACGTTGTTGAATACTTGTCCTCACCTTGTACCTTAGCCTTCATTGATGTAATTGTTCTTGTACTTGGTGTACTCTTCCCGTTGTTATAAGGGAAGCATTATGTAATGTATTAATGTAATCATGATGGATTGTATCTATGGAAATATGCTCCATAATTGTATTATGGAATTATGAGTTGAAATGTAATACATGATGAATATCTCTTCCTCTCTTTTTTTTGTGGATGGTTGTATGTCATCATTATGTAATTTTAGTTTTTATTTGCTTTCGTCTTGGTAAAAGTTTAGATTTTGTAATGAACATTTTGTGTACCCCAAAGGACGTAGATGACTTTGTAAAGGTATAATTTATTTCATGTAATGAATGTACAAATTTATCTTATGCAATGTTTCGCTTTCAAAAAAATAAATTAGTGAGGTATTTTTTTGTCCTTTGGGGTTCACACAACGGGGCATTACACCATTGGTATCAGAGCCTAGTTCATACACTGGGCACTCTAGTTTCATATGATCCCATTATGTTGTCCTAGTGAATTTGTTAAGTGAAGTTGTTAAGTGATCACGATGATCATGACATTGACTTTTAGCATCATGTGATCTATGGAAAAGAGAAGGGTGAAAAGAAGAATTGAAAAGGGTTGTGGAAAGGATGTAAAGATATGAATCACACCGTTGATGGAAATAAGTGTACTTATGGAATTATGTATGTAATTATTTTCCCCTGTAAATGTGAGAAACCAGTAATTGTGCATTGGTTGAGTGTTGTGAATACCCTATACTTGTTTTGTGGGCCCATAACCCACAGGGCCCATGGGATAATGATACAGTGTACCCATCTATTCAGAATATATTGTATTTGGTGTGGGATTAACCATACCATTATGTGTGTTTGTATGTTTTTTACCTGATTGAGGGCCAACCCACGTGTGGTTGAAAATCTATATATAAGAGTAACCCAAAGGTAGTTCCATAGATTCTTTTCTTTTGGTTCTCTAGCCCCTCAATTCGTGAAGGGGTAGTAGCAGCCACAAGTTTCTTGGGTGGAGTGTGCAACATATGCACATTGTGACACAGAGCAGTCTTAGCTCAACTGATCTTGAGGAAACCTACTCACTACTTCCCCTTATGATAGATCAGGGTACTTGATCCACATGTGCTAGCCTAAACCCCATAGTTTTGAGTAAAACAAAATTGGTTTGTTAGTTCATGCCTAGCCCTCCATAGGGATGATGAGCTGGCATTAGCGAGTCAACCTTGTTTGTATGAAGCTCAAGTAGCCCCATATTGATATACTCATATATGTATTGTATACATCGTATTCGCACATGTTCTGACATGATGTAATGGATACAATGCCACACCCCACTGATGTTCCGACACAGTTTGGTGATGATGTCATGTTGCTGATGGTAGCGAGCTAGGCTCGAGGAAATGATGCCACGTGCATAGACATGTGAAGGTGCACTATGAGATTGTGTTATGATAGCCTACTTGTGTGATGAGCGTAATGGGGCCTCACACACTTGTAGAGGGATACTCATGTTTTCTTTCAACAATGTTTGGGTAAGTTAACATATGGCTATGTCCTATCCATGTATACCTTTGGCGACGGTGAGTGCCTGCATGTGCCTTCTCCATGAGGTATCACTATGCAGGGTGTGTTCAATGCATGCCTACTTCTATGGAGCCACAGACACACTGCCATATGACATACGTCCAGTGCGTGCCCTTTTCAGCTAGCGTATGACCATGTCGCATGACAACATGAGGTAGGGTGTAGCTGAGGAGCACACTTTGGGTCATGTGGATGGTGTACTCACTCCACACCACTTGAGGACTACTGTTATAGCCTGATGATGTTCCATCCTTCCTCATTTGGTGGCTAGTATCTAGTCTCACAGTGTTATATTGTGCATTTGAAGATTAAGGACTTCATATATGGTTATTGATGATTTTTGATTGACTTTGAAGTCTGACATTTTGTTTATGTTTGATTGTAATGGTTTAGCTACACTTTGTGATCGTATTCTCTTGTATCCCTCGTGGTTACATTTGATTTAGTGTTGACATTGCACACATTTCTTTCTTTATTTCTGAAATTGAATCTTATTTGATGTTTATTTGATGACTATGGTGGCTAAACTAGTTTATCCTTATTGTTTTCAAAGTCGATCATGTGTCGTATTGTGATTCCTCTCCAAGGATGTATGAGGCGACTTGGTGAGTGTATACGAGGAAGCAGGCGTAGGGAACCTTGAGGATGGGGTTATGTGAGGCTGATATATAGCTAGGACCCACTACCCACCTATGTGCGATGACTATCTCTTGGAGGCTAACCACCTTATACAATGAAATATAGGTCATTGTGGTCTTGCTTGGATGGTCTCACCATGTGTGTGTGGCCTAACACCATCAAGCCACTAAGTGTGAGGTATGAATTATGTGAGATGGATATTGGCTCTTGGCTAATGTATTATGTATCATGGATTAGTATGCTGCTTTCCGACATCCATATGGACCCTTGTTTAGCCTTATGATGTGATTCCTGGTGATGTGAGTTTGTGTGTATGTAAAAAAATGTCTGGATATAATACTTAGATTCTTGAGATTTTGTTTACCTCCCTTCTGTTCTTCTCGTCTAATATATGGGACTTGTTCTACGGTGGTGTTGTGTAGGATGATGCCTAGAGGTCATGATCTTGATAAGGGTCATAGTAGAGGTCAAGGAAGTGATTGTAGGGTTGGTTGTCAGAGCACTCCTTTTATGAACTCCCACAAGGGTGATCATGATGAAGACCTTGGCCCTCAATTATGCCCCTCGCTTGAGGAAATTCTTAGTCGGCTTGGCCCAAGACATGAGAGCAATCAACAAATGGTTAAGGAAAGAGAAATATTCCCTAGGAGAAGAGGTGTTTCAGCTGTATCAAGACTTATAATGGACCTCATAAGGGAGTGATCTCCCGCCTTCCATATTCTTAGTGGTAGTTTGGAGGATGAGACTTGGATGATTAGTGTTCAGATTAGTGGTCGTCTTTTGTCTAGGAGAATTCAAAGTTGGTTGCAAGCCCAACTTTATTGACTTGACCAGTCATCTCAAAGTGCTAGGACTACAGCTAGCAGGGTTGACTTTGGTAGATTAGTGCACCTCCTCGAGGTAGAGGAAATGGAAAAAATGCAGGATCTTTCTCTTGCAGCTAACAAGGCCACATAGCTAGGCAATGTCCTCAGAGGAGCACACCTGAATTCAGTCAGAGATCGGCAATCACAGAGCCAACAAGGGATGATGCAGGTAGGTTCCATAGAGTGATTGCAATAGTTGATGACCGCCACATAGAGCATCAGGGCACATATGTGGAGACTGTAGGTAGCAGACAGGAAGCTGACTCAGGAGCCCGTGAGAATTCTACCATATAGGAGACTAATGTAGTGCTTCTCATGTTGCTTTTCCTGCACTGATACTCATTATGATATATTATGTACCTTGAGACCTTATTGGTGCTTGTTTTACCATTTTGGATTGGTTTGGATGATAGTCTATCTGGCTCTAATGGTCATGACATTATTGATTTATGGTTATGTTATGATGGATCATCAGTCATGTTGGGAGGATGTATTCCTCATTCGAGAGACTTTTTTCCCTTGTTGTGTTTTGGCTTCCAGGAGTAAGCCTAGTTCTAGGGGGAGGATGTAGTGCCTCTCGTGTTCTTGTTACTCCTATGATACCTTTTTTTGTGTGCTTGATTTCGTTCAAATACTGCTTATGTTTGATGCATACTCAAGACTATATTGGTGATTATTTGATTAGGCTATTTGGTTGGTTGATACTTCTACTTACTAGACTTGGTTGTTTACGATACTATTATTTTTGATATGTGGACATATGTGTTTGATTTTATGCTTATGCAATTGTTTACTTATCGTTTACTGATGTTATTGTTTAGAATATGGTTATTGATTGAGGTTCAGGTGAGAGGGACGATGTGGCATCACTCATCTGTGAGCACCCTACCACACTGCAATTCTCTCTCACGCTAAGCATGGCATTAGATATATATATGTTATTTTGACACTCGATTTTATGCAGGATTGCAGGTACCCAAGCCTCGATTCCACCTGCACTGTCAGGATAGGGCGAGCCTCATAAATCCCAATGGGTATGAAGTTGAAAATGGATTTGACAAGAAAGTATCTCTATCCATGTTCGTCACCCCGTCGTTGTTTGACGATGTCATCTATCAATACCCCATTTTGTTTGGTATTGTTTTATCTTATGTCGTTTATTTTAAGCGTTAATTTTAATATGTTAATTGTTGATTCTGATGTGTTATAGTAATTGTTAATTAGTTAATTTAATTTAATGATGGTCATTATTATGGTTGAAATTAATTTAATTAAGCATTAAATTTAATTAGTAAAGTGTGTAGACACTAAAAATTGTCCCAGACTTGTGATTTCTAAATTCTCCATCATTTCCCCTTTTGTCCTTGATAATTAAATAATTTTAATTATTTCATTATTTTCTAAAGTCATAATTCATCTATTAATTAAATAATTTTAATTATTTAATTAATTCATTTTCTTTTATCTTTATTCCTCCTCGATTAATTAAATATGTCACTAATTAAGTCCTCTTCTTTCAAAAATTAAATTAATTCTTATTTATTTAATTTTTGTCCACTTTCCACTATAATTAAATAATTATTTTTAATTATTTAAATAAATTTTATTTATTTAATTTGGTCCACTCTCTTCAATTTTGAATTAAGTCATTATATTTAATTCAAAAGATTCCCTTTGTCACATTCTTCTATAATTAAATAATATCTTTATTATTTAATTATTCATTAGCCACCTAAATTAAATAATTTTTATTATTTAATTTCTTTGTCTCTCTCATTTTAAATAAAATTATTTATTTAAAATAGTCCCACTTTCAAATTTTCCTATTTTCAGTAAATAATTCAAATTAATTATTTACTCTCATGTGACCCCACTTTTGAATTAAATTAAATTTTTAATTCAAAATAGTCTTTGTCCTCCAAAAATCAAATAATTTATATTATTATTTGATTCTCCAGCCACCTCTTTTTTTTTGTCAATCTCCACCTTTTGAATTAAATTAAATTTTTAATTCAAAATAGTCTTTGTCCTCCAAAAATCAAATAATTTATATTATTATTTGATTCTTCAGCCACCTCTTTTTTTTGTCAATCTCCACCTTTTGAATTAAATTTAATTTTTAATTCAAAATAGTCTTTGTCCTCCAAAAATCAAATAATTTATATTATTATTTGATTATCCAGCCACCTCTTTTTTTTGTCAATCTCCACCTTTTGAATTAAATTAAATTTTTAATTCAAAATAGTCTTTGTCCTCCAAAAATCAAATAATTACCACCTCTTTTTTTGTGTCAATCTTATCTCTTGTCACATGCATTGTCAACCATTGATTTGATTTGCACTCTTGTCATTTGTCATAGGCATGTTTACATTTCATTTGGCATAATTTAGACATATTCAGAGGCTTACTAGTTGCATTATAGCATAGTATTGCATGTAATCACAAGGTATAATGGAGGTCAGCCATGGAGAATGAAGACATTTTGGTAAGATTGTTTCATTTGTTTTCATTTTATTCCTTTGCACTTCATTATCACTTTGGGTTTTCATGTTTTGCATTTGATTTGCTAACCCTAGGAAAATTCCCTTAGTTACAAAGTGATTACCAAGAATTTAATTACATATTAAATTGCTTTAAAAAATTTAAATTATGTTTGTAGATTTAAAATAATATCATTTTAATTGTTAATTTTCTTAATTATAAATAGAATAATACTTTAATTGCAACTTTGTTAAAATTTCAATTAGCAATTAAACAATATTATTTATTTAATTAAATAATATTATTTATTTAATTGTTATCAAGGATTTATTCAAAAATAAGTATTTTGTTAATTACTACATTGCGTAAATTTTAAAATATATATAAATATATATTGTTAATTACTTCATTGGGTAAATTTTAAAATCTATATATATAAATTTATTTATATTTAAAAATCATTCTCTGGAAAGAAATGGTTGATTTAATTTAATAATTTGATGCTATATTTATCTGTAGTTGCAATCAAACTTTAGTGGGGAGGGGAAAGTTTCTAAATTTACTAGAATGAAGAGATTTCCTCCAAGTGGTTAAATGGGGTAAAAGGTAAATGTTGGGTGTTGGAATTGAAATTGTGAATTTTCCACCCATCTCCTTAAATTTAAAGTATTCTTTAATTTATTTGGGTTGAGGAGGGCGGGAAGAAAAAAAAGAAAAAATGAGAATTTAAAAAAAAAACAGAGATTTGGGGAATAAAGGAAAACATTCCCAAGTAAAAATGTGAAAAGAAAATTACAACTGAAGAAAGCTTGGAATGGAGCTCACCAATTTCATTATCAAACAAAGACTTTCAAGTTGGTAATGTTATTTTAAATTCAAATTTGATTTGCATAAAAAAGTTTTATTTGAACAGTCCAGTTTTATATGCATTTTATTTGCCAAGCCCTAATTGTCTTGTCCCTCCTTTGCACCTTGATAAACCTCAATTTCATTTTATTTTTCTATGATGCCACGATGATATTTTCTGGACTATGTATGATGGAGTTGTTGAGTAAGTTTAATAAAATATACAATATGCATTGTGACTTGTCAAATCAGCCATAAAAATTGCCAAAACTAACTTGAACGAAACTCCTAGATTTCAAATGCCTTTGCCTTTGGGTAAATGAGATATAACGAATACCCTAATGTAGAATTTACCAAATAAGAGTCATAAAATTTAGTACTTAAACTTTCACAAAAAATTGGGAGAGAAATATATCCCATGCCTTTAAAAGGCTGCTCTAAGTAATAAGAAAATGCTACTCTCCATTCGTTCCTCTTCCATCCCTTTAAGGAAGAAAATTTTACACATATAAAAGAATTAATTTATAATCTTGATATTTTTTTTATAACAATATATATTTTTAAGGAAATCTTTTAAAAAGTTTTCTAGCCTCTTTTTAAATAATTGTGGTTATCTTCCTTAAGGTTTATTTAAGAGTCTTAGGAATTAATTCATTTATTTTAAGATTAAAAAAGATGTTATAAGTGATATATATATTATCACTGCTTGCATAGCTATTCATTGCATAATAAATACATTTGTTTATTTATATGTATATTTGAATACTTCTATGTAAATTTAAACAGAGTTGTATTTAAACGAATATCAAAATATATGTATTTATTTACCTCGCCTCATTTAATCATATAGAATGGTCTTTTAATTTACATGGATTAATCGGGTTTATAATGTAAATAGATATAAATTTAAAATAGTTGTATTTATTTCCGAGAAAGGTAACATCTCTATTCCATCTTTTAAAAGTAGAGTATTAAATAAGGAAAATCATAATTATATATATACTATTTGAGTTGGGATTTTGGTCAATTATCATAAAATAATGAAATCTGACTTAATTTAGTATATTCATAGAGTTAGTTGTTTTCAAGAGTTACTTTATTCTATTTAAAAAAGTAGAATATTAAATAAGGGAATATAATAATTATATATATACACTATTTGAGTTGGCATTTTGGTCCATTCTCATAAAATAATGAAATCTGACTTAATTTAGTATATTCATAGAGTTAGTTGTTTTCAAGAGTTACTTTATTCTATTTAAAAAAGTAGAATATTAAATAAGGGAATATAATAATTATATATATACACTATTTGAGTTGGCATTTTGGTCCATTCTCATAAAATAATGAAATCTGACTTAATTTAGTATATTCATAGAGTTAGTTGTTTTCAAGAGTTATTCTATTTAAAAAAGTAGAATATTAAATAAGGGAATATAATAATTATATATATACACTATTTGAGTTGGCATTTTGGTCCATTCTCATAAAATAATGAAATCTGACTTAATTTAGTATATTCATAGAGTTAGTTGTTTTGGAGAGTTACTCTATCATCATGTAATGAGTCTTGTATCTATGTTTGTTTTTATCCAATAGGTTAGTTATCATATTGATATGGGGGTGTAAATTAGTATTGTGAATAGTGGTCAAGAGCATTTAAATTAGATATATTCTCAAGTACGTTTAAAAAAAAAGAATTATTTTTAAGAGTATTTAAAATTTCATTTATTTAAAATTAGTTTTATTAGATATGGGTAATTTCATTATCTTGTAAGTTAATGTAAGCAGTAATTTATTTATTTATAGTATATTTAAAATTTGATTTTAAAAAAAAAATAGATTTATTTAAAATTTGACTTATCTATTTAAAATTTGTTTTATTAGATATGGGTAATTTCATTATCTTGTAAGTTACAGTAAATTTTTTTTTTTTAGTATATTTAATTGGGGTTTAATTTTTATTAAATCAAGGAAACATTACAAAGCAAGGGCATTAAATGGCCCTATCAAGCTCCACCAAGCGATCCAATTGTTGAGATAAATCTGGGGGTAATTGGCCCCAATCCACCAAATTCCAATCTTGAATATGATCCGACACCCATTTAGCCAAGCAATTAGCCACCCCATTCCATTCTCGAGGAATATGAGTGAAAGTAATATACTCCAAAGACGCATAGAGGGTGAGAATTTGTTGCACAATCAAAGTCAGTTGCTAGCTCACATCATCCAAACACTGCCTTTTCAGCAAGTTCACCACAACCTGTGAGTCAGACTCACAAATGATCCTTCGCCAACCCAGTTGACTGCCCCGCTCCACAACCAATAAAATGGCCCGAGCCTCCATAAGATTATTAGTATGGAGGCCCTTATACACAGAAAAGATAAACTGGACCTTGCCATAGCTATCCCTGCCAACACCCCCAATCCCAGCATGCCCCTGGTTTCCCCGAGAAGAGCCATCAGAATTGATTTTAAGGACACCATGAGGGGGAGGAGTCCATCTCCCCTCCCTATTCACCTTCGGGGTAGGATGTCTACATGTGTTATGCATGAGATGACACTGCGGAGGAGGAAGATGAAGACGATTACAACAATCAACGTCATGAGGATCCACCAGCACAGTCATATCACACTTAGCCGCAATGGTTTCCCCAAGAGAATGTAGAATTTTCCACCAGAGATGAGGGGCCCTCAGTAGCAAATCCTGAAAGATCCGCCTATTCCTTTCCAACCACAAGTTCCAGATAATAAAGGAGGGCCCAAGAGCCCAAGCAGCCTGAAGAAAGGTGGTAGAAATAGGGGCCTTACCCCACCGTTCCCCAAACTCTACCAAAGAGGAAGCATGCCAGCAAGCTGTATTCCACACCCCCCACCAGAAATGCCAAATCTCCCTAGCATAGGCACAATGAAAGAAGAGATGGGAAACACTCTCTTCACTACCATGACATAAAACACACATAGAGGGGCCATGAAAACCACGCTTACATAAATTATCCCAAGTAAGACACCGGTTTTGAGCCACTAACCACATGAAAAAATTGCACTTGGGCCAAGATAGCTTGTGCCAAACTTGCTTCCACCAAGGGACCTCAGTGTCCCCAAACAATTGTCTACCCAATTTCTTATAACCAACTGCCACAAAGTACTTTCTGGACAAATCTGAGCCATCCCAGGCCAAGACATCCAGGCCCCTCAGAGAGTTACAGGCACGGGAAGCCAAAAGCTCAAACAGCTCCCGCCTATCCCCCTCAGACCCTCCAGGCGGCCACTCAGAAGGGTGCTTCCAGCGAAAACTAATAGCCAACCCACCATGTTGTGCCACCTTATAATTCTCCACAGTATCCCAGTTGACCGCAATAAATACATCGCATAGGGATTGGAGGTGAGGACAAGAAGAGAGAATAGAAGGGTGACCATCCCAAGAATCTGCCCAAAAAAGAGCCTGTGACCCTGAATGACAAATCCAAAAAAGCGCACCCTTAATCAGCTACTCCCCCACTTTCAAAGTATGCCAGATCATAGAACCACTCCCTTCCAGAGCATACCGAGGAACCTCAAAAGAGGTAACACCCCGAAGATATTTATGGTTGAGAATACGAGCCCATAACTGATGTTGATTGGTACACCATCGCCAATACAACTTGGCAGCGAGAGCTTTCCCATTCAAAATGGCAGAGTGTAAACCAAGCCCACCCTCCTGCTTCGGTCTACACACAGAATCCCACTTAACAAGGCTCCACTTGGGGGACAACAAATTGCCGCTCCAAAGAAATTGGCAAGAAAGAGCATCAAATTCCTTAAGGAAATACATAGGAGTTGCTTGAACAAAGCACCTATAGGTGGGGAGGGCCTGGATAACAGACTTGAGAAGAGTCACCCTAGCAGCAGTAGACAGCCAGCGATGAGTCCAATGAGTAACCTTCCTTCGAAGCTTATCAAGCAACAACTGCCAGGAGGACCTAGGCTAACGGCCAACAGCAAGAGGAATGCCCAGGTAGACAAAGGGAAGAGACCCAATTTCAAAATGCAAAATAGTAGCAATCCATTGTTGGATGGCAAGAGGAGCATTAAAGAAGAATATGGATGACTTTTTCTCATTGACTTTCTATCCCAAAGCTACAAGATAGTCATCCAAAGCATTCCTGAATGATTCAGCCTCCCTAATACGAGCCAATCCCATAAGAGAGGTGTCATCCACAAATTGAAGATGGGAAAGCTTTGGCAAGTCCATCCCCCACTTCCACCCATGAATCAAACCATGAGAGACCTAAGATTTAAGAAGCTAACCAATCCCCTCAGCCATAATAATAAACAAATAAGGTGAGAGCAGATCTCCTTGACGAAGGCCCCTAGTAGCCCCAAAAAGCTCTGAAGGTTCCCCATTCACAATAACTGAAAAGGAGGAAGAGGTCACACAACTCAAAACCCAACTCACCCATTCAGGGGAAAAACCAAAGGCCAAAAGAATCTTCTGAAGAAAACTCCATTTAACTCTATCATGAGCTTTGGCCATATCCAACTTGATAAACATAGACCTATCCTGAGAGGTAGCCATGGAATGAATGGCTTCAGACGCAACCATCATCCCATCCAAAATTTGATGACCAGCCACAAAGCCTCCTTGCTCCTCTGAAATGATCACCAACAGGCAAGATTTGAGCCTCTCAGCAATCAACTTCATAATAATCTTATACACCACATTACAGAGCGTAATAGGTCTAAAGAAATTGAGTCGATTAGCCCCTTCCTTCTTAGGAATGAGAACAAGAAAGGTAGCATTCATTGCACGAAGCATCTGCTTACTATGGAGAGACTCACAAACCACTTCCAACACATCAAGCTTCACAATATCCCAAAACTCTTAAAAAAACTCAACGGGGAAACCATCAGGACCAGGGGCTTTTCCCTTGTTCATCCCAAACACCACCTCTTCAACTTCTGACAAAGTCATAGGCCGAATAAGAGAAGCATTCAAACCATGGGAGATTAAAGAGGGAATGCAAGCCAGGACCCTATTCTCTGCCGCCTCCACAGGGAGTGAGTCCTCTTTGAACAGATTAGAGTAGAACTGGCGAGCCTCTCCAGACAAAGCCTGTTGTGAAGAAATTGAGAGACCCTCAGAATTAACAAGAGAAGTGATAAAACACTTATTTTGACGAGCTTGCACTGAATGATGGAAAAACGAAGTATTCATGTCACCCTTTTGAAGCCAATCAATTCTAGCCTTTTGTTTCCAAAAGATCTCTTCGCGAAGCTCCCATTCCTCCACCAGTTTTAGGGCCTGAGCCTCAGCATGAACAAGGGCCTCTGAGAAACCAAAATCCCAGATCTGGCGGGTAATAACAGCAAGGTGATCCTGCGCCTCTCTTTTCCTGGCCCGAAAATTACCAAAACACAACCTATTCCAATGCTTTAGGTGATACTTGACATATTACAGCTTCTTAACCAGGCAATACATGGCAGTACCATACGCAGGGGCGCCATCCTGCCACCACTTAGCAATAAGATCTCCCAAGGATGGGTCATGTAGCCACATAAGCTGGAATTTGAAAGGAGGATTCTTTGGACTTGGGAAGGCAGAAGTCGAAAGCTTTATTGGCCAATGATCAGAGCCACACCAGTCCAAAATCTCAAAAGAAATAACCAAGCTACCTCTAACCCAAGATCAAGAGACAAGGAAATGATCAATCCACTGGGAGATCGCTTCAAGCCCACTCTGTCTATTATTCCAAGTGAAAGTTTCGTTAAAGGGTTTAACATCCACCAGAGCAAGAGAGTCCACATTAGCCCGAAACAGGTCTGAAGCAGGGCCAAGCCTAGGCAACCCTCCCCTTTTCTCCTCTAAGCTCAACACCGCATTGAAATCACTAGCTAAGATCTAGGACAAAAAGGGTGCACAAGACCTAACATACCTGATATGGTCCCAAAGCTGGGTTTTACCCCAAATGTCAATCAGAGCATAAACATTACTGACTAAAATAGTCTCCCCAGATTCCAAAACAGAAGCCACCACAAAAATAGCAGACTGACTTGAGATCCACCAGTGAGGAATAACCTTACGAGGGTCCCAGAAAAGAGCCAAACCCCTAGAGGTTCCCCTAGACCCAATACACTGGCACTGGCCTGTAAACCAAATATGAGGGGCTTGTTGAAGTATGAGATCCACCCAAAGCTTAATTTCCTGGACACAGAAAATATCAGGAGAATGCACCATAATCAAATCTTGAATAGCCTTTTGACAGGGGGTGCAATTCAACCCCCTTGCATTCCATGAGAGAATAATCATAAGGAAGGTTGAGAGAAATGGGCCTCCATGGTCTTAACAAACCCAGATTCCACCAACAAATCTCTAGTAAATTTAAGCTTGTCAGCATCCTTCTTACGACCAGCTTTCAAAGAATTATCAAAATGGCCCTTCTTGAGAGGGCGTTGTTGGATCCCCAAATCAAGAGACGCTCCCCTACCTTTACCTGAGGAAAACACTTCCTTAGCTAAATTTGCTAAAACAATATCATCCTGCCCATCTGCAGAGGCCCCAGGAGGCTCAGAAATCCGCTGCTCTAAAACTGGAGAGATATGTTGAACAACAATTGCCTGCTCCAGCTCTGTGTCTAGCCCACTAGCTATACCTGTGTCCCCAGAAGAAATCTCAATAGGGATCCCTTCCTCCAGAGACTGATTGTCCAAGGCCTCAAACCGATTAAAACCTTGGTCACTCTGCCTATCCTTATGGGCTCGCTTCTGACCCCTCCCTTTGTTTCTTTGCTTAACAGGAATAAATCCATCCTTATCCGGCCCCCTCTTAGCCACAGGCACCTTGCCTTTATCCCCTTTATCCATCGAAGGCCCAGAAGGAGGCGAAGAGGAAGCCCCAACCGCTTTGGGTGCCCGAGGACACTGGCGCTGAAAGTGTCTGTACTCGTGACAAAAGCGGCAACGAAAAGGAAGGGACTCATAATCTAGAGATTGAATCCACGAGGCAGAGCCAATACAAATCTCTAAAGAATCTGGCAGAGGGTTATTTAAATCAATTTCAATGCAGATGCAAGTATAAAAGAATACCTTTTTATCCAAAGTATTTTGGGCGATGGCAGCTGGCTTCCCCAACAAGGCAACAATCCGATGCAAAATATCCTCTCTCCAGAACTCCAAAGGTAGCCATGGAAGACGAACCCAAATAGGAACTCGTGTAGGAAGATCCTCTGTCGCATTAAACCCTATATGCCAGGGCTTAATGAATAAGCCCACATGATTGTAGAAATATGGTCCTCCCTCGAAAACACGATTGCGATCCGAGATGCAAGAGAAATCAACCATAAAATAGCCATTCCCAGCCACCAACAACTCGAAATCACCCTCAACCTGCTAGGTGCGATGGATCCAGGACTCCAACGCCAAGAGGTATACACAAATGCCAAAAAACTTACAAATCAGAACGTGTTGACTCCAATAAGAAATGTCCTCCTGAACCGATTCAGGAGAAATAACCAGAACATGATGATCATGGCACCACGGCAGGCATCCGTTCACTTTCTTGAGCTTAGAACTCTCTCCTACAAAAGATGAATCCATCTTGTGTGCATGCATGGCTTTCAAAAACGGCTGAGATGGCTTTGGCCCAGCAAGCACCATGCTATTGGTAACCACAGCCATAGCCCACCCCCGACATTATCTTGTAAGTTATTGTAATAGTAATATATCTGTTTAGTATATTTAAAATTAGATTTATTTTGAAGTGCATTTAAAATTAAAATTAGATTTAATTACAAGTTTATTTAAAATTAAATTTATTTTCAAATAATTTTACTATTAGATTTGTGATTGCGTATAAATTGTATATGTTAGATTTTAATTAAAATATATTTAGTTTGAAGTCAACAAGGTAAATGTTATATTTTAATTAAAATTGATTTACTTAAAGTAAACAAATGTATAATATACTTTAATTTTAAATTTATCTATTTTGAAGTAAACATATGCATATGTATATAAGAATCATAAATTAAGAAAGTTCTGATGGTTTACATATAGTAGGTTTTCATAGTTTTCTATTTAATTAAATATTTTCAGTATAAATGTGTAAAATAGACATAAGGATTATGAACTTACAATTAGGAGCTTCAAATTGGGTAAGGACTTAAATCACATATTGTAGATTGTAATTACATAATTCTTATCTATTTAAAAGATCTTATGATGCGAATGCATTTAATTATAGTCGATGATTTAATTATTCTTTACATTATTATTAGTAAGATTGGATTATGTTTACGTTTAAGCAAATGGATACTTATAGTTGACCTTGAACATGTTAGATAATTATCTATCTATTTTGAATGCTCCTTGGAATTGATTCCTTATGCATGCTAGTGGTTCCTTGATTGTTCATGTTCTTCTCTTGTTTATTTCGCCATTGAGGTAATTTTAATGAATAGGAATGTTTTGGATAAGTCAGGAACCGTAATACTTAAGTTACTTTCTTTTATTAGTTATGGGTGGTAGGCTGCTAGGTTTCCAGAGGCAACGAGAAATCAGTTTTGTGTTGAATTTATTTTCCAGGATAGGACCGTGCAATGACACTCTCCCATAGTATCCCTTGCTTTTCCTTTGTATGTCGTTGGAAGCAATCACCTTGTAAGTAGTTGATGAGATTGTTGCATGTTATATTTTGGTTGACCTTGTGGTTTGGTCTTGTGATCATTTAGTTTGTCTGTATGGTTACGGGTCTTTCTTGTCAACTCCTAGCATGGGGGGTAGGCCCTCGAGTCCACATGGTCAGGTGGAACGTGCTATACACCCCATTGGGTTCCCAGGTTGTGTTCATGATGTGGAAGAAAATGCAGAGTTTCTAGAGCTTCACGTTGTTGAAGACTTTTCCTCACCTTGTACCTTAGCCTTCATTGATGTAATTGTTCTTGTACTTGATGTACTCTTCTTGTTGTTATAAGGGAAGCATTATGTAATGTATTAATGTAATCATGATGGATTGTATCTGTGGAAATATGCTCCATAATTGTATTATGGAATTATGAGTTGAAATGTAATACATGATGAATATCTCTTCCTCTCTTTTGTTCGTGGATGGTTGTATGTCATCATTATGTAATCTTGGTTTTTATTCGCTTTCGTCTTGGTAAAAGTTTAGGTTTTGTAATGACCATTTCGTGCACCCCAGAGGACGTAGATGACTTTGTAAATGTATAATTGCTTTCATGTAATGAATGTAAAAATTTATCTTATGCAATGTTTCGCTTTCAAAAAAAAATTAGTGTGGTATTTTGTTGTCCTTTGGGGTTCACACAGCAGGGCATTACAGGTGGGATGGTATGGAATACCATCACTATGTAATTTCCCCCTTTAAGTAGATTAATGTTGTTCCTTCCCCTATGTTTCAAGAAAAGGTTCCAAGCTCATCGCATGCATCTCAAGAGGTAGTGCCCGATAAGAAGTCAATCACGATGGCTTCTCCAACCCCTTTGGAGAAAATAGATTTGTAGTACAAGAACACTAAAATTTCTTCTATTTCTTCAGTTGTAGGTGTTCATAATGAAAATTTGAAGGTGGAAAACAAGAATTATCCTCTTGAAACTGAACAAGAGTGGATAGAGGTGAAGGGAAAGAAAATGCCAACATCAAAACAAAAGCATTCGATGGCACTAAGATCCTCTAAAAAGGTAGAAAATATGTAATACATTATATATAATTTGGGGTTGACACAAAATTTAGCCTAAAATATGTAATTTGGAACTTCAAAGTAATAGAAAGAGTGTTATCCTCTCTAATAACAATTTTCCAAAAAAAAGGGTGTAACTAAAATAGATGTGGGTTATCTACTATCTCAACCCATAAGTAGAGATAAAATAATTTATATATTTCATAAAGTTTTCATAATCATATGGATCCTATGATCTAATTATTAATTGACCTCCTTTATTTGACTCATAAAAAGATTGTTAGTAGAGAAAAAAATCATATCTAAGATGGGTCTATATCTCTATATGAAAAATACTCACATAGAAAGGGACTCCACACTTAAGAATTATAAAGTAGAATGCGAGAATCGAGTAGGATATTAATTTTGAGACTAAGTGGAATTATCCAATAAACATATCTAACTTTTCTTGGCAAGGAAAGAGAAAAAAATAAACTTAAATTAGGAAATATTTAATTTGGGGTAGCCAATCAATCTAATAGGCACCACCTAAAAGGAAATTTTTTCCACTATTCAAAATAATTCTATTTAATTGATCCAAAATTAGTAGTAGCAAGTCACTACCATATACCAAGTCATCAAAAAAATATCATAACTAACATTTATTGGTGTGGGTAGGGATATTACCTAGTTATCTCACCTCCTAAGTTCTATTCACATTAGTGTAGATTAGTTTACTTAGGATGGTTGTATCTTTGTGTATCGTGTCATATCTTGTGATATCATTATCCTCTTACCTTGCCCATATAATAAATACCTCACTTATACATTATGTATTATTGATACATTTAATCATTATATTATTTTTATGTTTTGATAAAATAAAATAATTCTCTCGTGTTCATTCTCTCTTGTTCTTTCATTGAAGCTCCTAGATTTTAGGTTTGGCTACCCCCATATAAAAACATTGTATGGTTTATAGAACATTATATACCAATTCTTACATGGTATCAGAGCTTGCCACATTACTTCTTGTTGGTATTTATAAGAGATCTAGGTTGCAGGTATTGGTTCTCTTGAGAATTAGAATGCTCTTCTCTTTCATTGAATGATGATTAGAGAAGAAGACATCTGATAGAAATGTCAAGCTTTGGGGGTTTATCCTGGTGGATTTATATTATAGGTTAATTTTGGAGCATGTTGAGGCAAATCTAAGCTCACCATTGAGTTTAGGGTGTCCAAAAAAGTCAACTTATCCTTTTTTTTGTTTGAATTGGCGATTAGATGCCTCATCTACAAGGATTTAAATTTGGGAGCAATGATAAGTTGAATAAACTCCCCCACCCCAAAAAAAAGATATAAAATATTGGTGAATCTTTCAGTTTTTTGGAAAAAACATTGATTTCTATTGGTGAATCTTTCCCTTTTTTGAAAAAATATTAATTTTATTGACATTTTTCACGTCAATACAATTTTATAGAAAATCTTGGCAAATCTTGGGATTTTATAGGAAAATCCTTCAATTTAAAAATAAATGAATTCACTTAAGGGGTAGAATCTTTAATATTTTTTTTTTTTATAAAAGGGGTAAAAACTTTATTGAAATTTAGAAAGGAGCATTGCAATGAAATCAAAGGACCAAAGTCCTAAGAACTAGCATAAACATAAGAAACAAACTAGACCAAAATCACCCAATTCCGTAACCATCCCTATCCTCAACAAGAATTCTCTCCAAATCATGGCGAAGCACTAGAGGAACCAACTCCCACTCCTCAATTCTCTAGCCATCTAAATGCTCAGAAATCCATTTTGCTAAGCAGTCAGCAGCCCTATCCCACTCCCTTGAAATATGAACAAAATTCACCATTTCCATCAATGAACTAACTTGCAAAATCCGTTGCACAATCATAACCAACTACCAAATGACACCCACCACTTTTCGCTTAACAAGAAAATTGGTTAAGGCCTAAGAATCAAACTCACATATAATCCCTCTCTATCCCAGGGCATGAGCCCTCTCAAAGGCACATAGAATTGCCAACCCTTCCACAATGTTGATAGTATGCGTCCCCTCATGGAATGAAAAGAAGAAGATCATTGAACCTAAATAATCCCTTCCAATCCCCCTAGTACCAGTAGGCCCAAAATTTCCCCTTGAGGATCCATCAGTATTAATCTTCAAAACCCCATCAGGAGGGTGTTTCTACCTACCAACTCTATGTACTTTCTGCTTAACCCTCTGTCCTCTCCTGACACACACAAAAGTCATGAACAACCCTTGAATCCCCAATCTCTTCACCACCTCAACATCCCTTCTTTCTAATGGAAAAATCACTTCGCACTTAGCATCCACTTTCTCTTGAATCATGCCCAAAATTCTCTGCCAGATTGTTGCACAACCTTCTTCTCTCCACAAAAAAATATGTCGATTCTATTCTAACCAAATCTGCCACAACATGAAGATAGGCCCCACAACCCATACATACTACAAAAAAGAATCCAATAAGGGAGACCTACCCACACCATTCCAAAATTCAACCAAGTAAGAAGCATGAGCACAAGGGATCTGTGAAACACCCCACCAAAAATGCCAAAGTTGAATAGTAAAAGGACAATGGAAAAATAAGTGAGTCAAGTCCTCCTCGGCAGTCCCACACAAAACATAGACATAAGGGCCCTAGAAACCCCTATTCTGAATATTATCCCAGGTCAAACACTTATTCCACAACAACATCTAGACAAAGCAATTACACTTTGGCCAGGAGAACTTGTTCCAGACCTTCTTCCACCTTTGAACTTCCTCCCCATCCACGCTATGAGACAATAACATCTGGTATCCCAAGGCAATTGTATAGACACCCTTAGGATTAGGAGACCAAGCAATCACATCTTCATCTCAGAGAGAATTGCACTAATGACTAGATATGATACTTTTCAGCTTAGCACAGTCCTCTTGCAAACTAACATTCGACCAATCAACAAGAGACTTCCATCTTCCCACCTCCAGTTGCCCGCTAGAAGATATGGATTTGAAGTTGCTTACCCATGACCAACCAGCCTCACATAATCAATGGAAGAGATTCAAAAAATTAGGAAATTGAGAGATAATGGGAAGAGAGCCATCCCAAGAATTGGACCAAAAATGGACCTCGGCCCCCTTTTTAGAAATCCAAAATAAGCCCTCCTTAATAAGAGAAACCCCTTTTTAGAGTGCCCCAAATCACTGAGCCTTTCCCCACAAGGGGATATCAAGGAATATCAATTTGAGGGATCCTCGAGAAATACTTCTGAGAAAGAATCTTGACCCAAACCTTATCCTTCTCAATGCACCACCACCAATACAACTTCGCAACCAAAGCCACCCTAGTCAAAGCCGGTTGTCGTAATCCAAGACCACCATACTACTTTGGGGTATAAACAATCTCCCATCTAACCACACTCCATTTGGAAGAAACCAAACATCCAACCCATAAAAACTACCTTGCAATAGAGTCTAACTCCTTAATGAAGCCTACCGAGGCAACCTGGAGCATGCATCTATAAATGGGAAAAACCTACACTAGAGACTTGATTAACTGAACACGCCTAGAAAAAGATAACCATTGATGGGTCTAGTGATTAAATTTCATGCAAAATCTATCCAAAATATTTTTCCAAGACTCCCTAGGTAGTCTACCAATTGAGATAGGAATACCAAGATAGGTCAAAGGGAGAGCCCCAATCCGAAATCTCAAAGTCTACACAATCCTCTATTGAATGGGGCCTGGAGTATTGAAGAAGAAGATGGAATACTTATCTTCATTAATCAATTGACCCAAGGAAATCAAGTAAACATCCAACACCCTGTGAATATTAGCAACTTCTCTCATTGTAGCCATACCCATCAGGGTCGTATTGTCCACAAACTACAAGTGAGATTGTGAAGGCAAGCCACCTCCCCATCACCAACCTTGAATGAGACCATCCTCCACATTTCTTCTAATCAACCGCCCCAAACCTTCAGCAAGGAGAATAAAAAAATAGGGAGAAAGGGGGTCCCCCTGATGAAGCCCCCGAGAAGCACCAAATAGCTCAGAGTGTTCCCCATTAATCATCACAGAGAAGGAAACTAAAGTAATGCATCTCATAACCCATTGAATCCATTCTTCCTCAAAACTAAACGCACTAAGAACCTTCCAAAGGAAGGACCACCGAACCCTGTCATAAGCCTTAGCTATATCAAACTTAATGAACATTGCCTTTTCTTTGGAGTTAGCCATAGAATGAATAGACTAAGTTGCAATAACAATCCCATCCAGAATTTGCCTACCTACCACAAAACCACTATGTTCCTCAAAAATCAGCTCCCTAAGCCCCTTTTTCAACCTATCAACAATACGCTTAGAAATAATTTTATAAATTACATTGCAAAGAGAAATGGGTTGGAATTGACTTAACCTCTCTACCCCATCACACTTGGGAATGAGAGAAAGAAAGGTAGAATTTAAGGCCCTTAGCATCTACTTATTCCACTTAGATTCCTAAACAATGGCCAATAAGTCCAACTTGATAATATCCTAGAATTCTTGAAAAAACTCAACCGAGAAGCCATCGAGACGAGGAGCTTTTCCCTTCTTCATTTGGAAAATAGACCCCTCCAGCTCCTTAATCGTGATACCACTCATAAGATTTTCATTCATTTCTCTAGACACCAGAGAGGGGATACAAGAAAGAACTTGAACTTTCTCAAGAGACCCCTCGTGCGAGTCTTCCCTAAAAAGAGAGGAAAAGTATTGCATTGCCTCCCCCAATATTTTAGGAAAGGAAGAAGTTTTCTCACCCCTATCATTCACTAGAACAAAGAGAGAATTTACCAACCTCCTGGATTTCAATGAATTGAAGAAAAAAGAGGTATTTTATCCCCTTCCTAAAGCCACTCTATCCTGGCCTTTTTCTTCTAATACATTTCCCCCCTCAGCTCACACTCTTCCAGAGCTTTCAAAGCTCGAGCCTCATCCCGAAGTAGCTCTTCAGTCACCCCATCCTCCCTTTCAATCTCGTGATACCATCCAATTCAACTTGAGCAGTTGCCTTAGATTGAAAGACATTCCCAAAGCATTTCTGATTCCAACCCTTGAGCTGATATTTCACATGTTGAAGTAATTTGGAAAAGGTATACATTGTCATACCATAAGTGGGCCTGCCACTCCTTCACTAGTTAGCCATAAAATCATACAGAGACGAGTCCCGCAACCACATGAGCTGGAATCTAAAAGAAGGAGTATGAGGCACATGAGTTGACTCAATATAAATATTGATAGGTCAGTGATCGGATCCTCTCCAATCCAAGATTTCAGAACAAGAAGACCACATACCACCAACCCAATAATAGGAAACCAGGAAGTGATCCAATCTCTTAGCAATATAGTATTCTCTAGCACTATGATTTTTCCAAGTAAACTAACCATTGTTGGGCTTAATATCAACTAAATTCAAAGCATCAATGCTTTCACACAGGAGAACAATAGAGGGATCCAACCTCACAATACCACCATGCTTTTTTGCTAACTCAGAAATAGCATTAAAATCTCCATCCAAAATCCAAGGATGGAAAGGAGCCAAACTGCGAACAAACTTGATATGGTCCCACAAAAGCTACTTACCCCAAAAGTCAATTGGTGCATAGATGTTAGACAGGAGTAAAATCTCCCCCATCCCAAAACTAGAGGCAATCATTGACATAGCAAACTTAGAAGACAACCACCAAAGAGGATAGATTGTTCATGGGTCCCACAAACAAGCAATACCCCAAAAAGACCCAAGAGCACCAATACACTGGCAATCCCCATTCCTCCACAACTTAGGAGTCAAACTAGACAAAGTCTCAATAGATATCTTAGTCTCCTGCAGAAATAACACATCGGGACCTTGATTTCTAACCAAATCATGTATCATTTTTTTTCTAGGGTTTTTGTTCAAGCCCCTAACATTCCATGATGGAACAATCATTTCAAGGGGCTCAAAAAATGAGAATCCAGAGTCTTTACTAACCCTGACTCCACCAAAGTCTCACCTATCAATTTAATCTTTTCCAGATCCTTCTTTCTACCAAGATTAGCATATTTATCTACCCCACCTTTCTTATGATCCTTTTGCATAAGGCCCAATTGAGGAGAAGGCTTGTTGCCCCTAGCCACTTTTGAACCCACGATCCACCTAGGATGAGAAGAAATCCCACCACCTTTCGAAGCTTCAACAAAAGGAACCACCAACTGTTGATCAGTATCCATGTGCAAAGTATCATCACCTTGTGGATCCAAAGAAGCACCAGAAATATGACCCTCCTGAGTTGAACCCACAACCCCGTGATCCAAAATCATCAAACCCAGGTTTACCTCTTGTTGGTTGAGATCATCCAATACCTCAAACCTGTTAAAAGTGTCCTCATCTTGTCTTTCCTTTAAGGTCCTCTTTTGACCTCGGTTCCTATTACGAGCCTTGACCGAAACAAAACCATCAGCCCCAACCACCTCACCAGGGGCAAGGTCCTTCCCCTTGTCAACCCCAGGGGGGTCGCTAGGAGGTTGTGAAGGTTGAGACTCCCTAGGATTAGATATTAGACATATACACTACAGATGACCATATTCATGACATATACGACATCGAAAAGGAAGGGTCTCGTAATCCAGCTGTTGCACCTAGGAGAAAGATCTTGAACACATATTCACCGCATCGGGCAAAGGCTTACTAAGATCAATTTCAAAAAATTTGGGAAAACGTCATTACCTTTTTACCCAAGGTCTGCAATGAAGACCCAACTGGTTTTCCAAGAAGCGAAGCAAGTAGGTGCAAAGTATCCTCCCGACAACATTCCATCAGAAAATGATGTAAACAAACACACATCGATACATGATTTGGCAGCTCCTCAGAGGGGATAAAGCCAACATGCCATTGTTTGATAAATGACTTCACCTAGTTATGAAAATAAGGGCCCCCCTCAAAGACCCTATTGTGATCAACCATGCAATTAAAAGTAACCATAAAGTAGTTATTGTCCAACAACATGATCTCCATTTCTCCCTTCAATGCCCAAGTCCTCTGGGCCCAAGACTCCAAGGACTGCAGTGAAACCCTCATCCCCAAGAATTTGCAATATAAGGAGTGGTTTGAATAATATTCAACATCTTCAACAATCATCTCTGGTGGGATCACTAGTTTAGGCCTCTCCTTGAAGCGCTCAAGACAACCATTAATCTTCTTGAGCCTCGACCCATAAGACAAACCCGCACCAACAAGCCATGTATCTGAAGCAAATAAATTATTATCAAAAGTTTTCATCCCCTAGTTTGGGGACTTCAAACCAATCGTTGCCTGAAAATCCATGTTGGGAGACTCCCCAGAAGTCTCACCCATAGATAAAGACATCAAGCCCAAGATGATCATGCAAAAACCCTAACCCCAACCCCCACACACTACTCCACTCGATGTACCACCATACACCGCAACACCCCAATCAACCATAGCTCTAATCGCCACTACCCACTCACCAGGCGCACAACCAAGAACAACCTTGGGTCCCCACGAACAACACCAACTCTTCTCCGCAAACCCCACACAAAGGAATAAACGACCCACACCCCTTTCTGTGAACAACGACTTCACCAAGGCCATGGTACAACATCCAATGGTCAGACAACACAACACCAAATAGAGACCGGTGACCAAGCTCTTCCACCAACAACCAGGCACTCACAATGGGGCGAAAAACCCATGCAACAACAAGCATCAAGTAAAACATACCCCCCCACACTACACCAAGACCCACACCTTTGCATGAACACTGAAAGCCCAAAGACGGGCTAAGGCCCGTGTGCCCTAGCATGACCGAGAAACATAGAGCGCCCGATCATCGTTTCCATCTCTTTTTCTTTTAATGAATTTATCTCCTTAACCAGAATCTATAATATTTAGTTGCCACTATTGATTTACAATATAATCGTATGACCCTTTTGTATTCCATGCTCAGTCAAATGTACATGTATTTTGTAATGCTCATGAAGCTCGAAATTGCTTTTAGATCATTGATCTCCATTGAGATCAATGATCCAAAATGAATTTTGGGCATCATGGAGATCAAAGATCCAAAAGAAATTTTGGGCCACATGAGCATTGCAAATAGAAAGTATATTTTAGCTCGTGGAATGCAACAAGGGTCATTAGATTATATTAATAATTAATGGTTACAACTAAATATTGGTGATATGGCCCTAAATTAACTAATAATTATGATATATTATTGGTGAATTAATTTAGATTTCTACAATAATTTATAAAATTTAGGTGAATCTAATCTCATCATATATCAAAATTTGTGGCAATTTTTTGAGTTTTATGTTTTAATAAAATAAATGCTTTGGGGATTTTTTTTTAGATTGCAGTGCACCTAGTAAAATGTTTAACTTGATTGGCAGTGCTAGTGCGACACACCCTTTAGTACCACGGGGGTGGGGGAGACTAGAATTTGTGACCAACCTCTTGTAATAGGAAAGCTTTAGCCAACCAAGCTAGGGCCCTGCCCCAATGGTCTAGGGGCTTAAATAAGACTTAATTTTTATTTTTTTGTAAAAATGTGGTAATTTAAGTCACCTTATAGCTTGAACTATTAGATGAAATTCGATTCCAAAATTTTAACTATTAGCCAATTGGACATTATTTTCCACTAAAAGGTTCACTACTTGGGAGGTAATTTCCATATCCAAAAGTTAGCTAAGTTTTTAGAGGATTTTGGATCAAATTCGGCCCTTATTTTGCATCTAAAAGGCCTAAGATCATAAGGATCAACTATCAATTCATCAAAACCAAACTCTTTTATCTTGGCCCATTAAAGAAAATCTTGCCCTTGGCCATATGGATCATACCACAAAATATTATGTGCATAAGTGTTGACATAGACTAATTCCTTATTGGCACAAGTTGCACAAGTTTTTAAATATATATTTTATTTAATTTTTTAATAATTTTTTAAAAAGTAAAGAATCTATATATAAAATCCACCCCTCTAGTACTAATTTTTTGTTCACAACAACTACCACTTAACTGACTAATCATCTCCCATCTAAGTTATAAGTGTTGATTTCAAGACCCCTACATTCACTATGGTGATGAAAACTCAACATCACCACTTATATTCTTACATTCAAAAGTGCTAAGCTCCTACGATTGGGATCACCCCTAGACCTAGACCTAAACCTTGAGGGTTCATGATGAACCTACCTACGTATCCCCTCATGGTAAATCAGAGGCTTCATAGTTCACCCACCAATGCTAGAGGAGTTCATTCTCTCCTCTTGTATGGGATATTTGATCTCACCTTTAACCATGACTATTCATTAAGCACAAGCTATCAACTTAGTCTAAATATAATATAATGATTAATTTTCCATCAAGTGTTGGGTCCATTTCAAACATCACCAATCCTTAGTGTAAAAACATGCACAGATACACAAGGGGTCATATCGTGCTATAATCCCAATACATAATGAATGCCTCGAGCATACATCACATATATAGAAGGTGACTAGCTCATACACATCACAAGTACAATAGTGACTAGATCATACATGCATAAGTACAACAATAACTAAATCATACATACATCACAAGTACAAAAATGTTTGGATCATACAAAAACCACAATAATAATGGTGATTAGCTCATATGTACATCACAAGTACAATTGTGGCTGGCTCATTTTCATATCACAAGTATAATTGTGGCTGGCTCATTTTCATATCACAAGTACAATAGTGATTGGCTCATACACATATGACAATTACATTAATGACTAGCTCATACACATCAAAATTATATTAGTGAGCGGCACATACACATATCACAATTACAATAGTGACTATCGCTAGCATTCATCACATATACATAGTGATTGGCCGACACATCCATAATGGCTAACACTTTCCCTTAGTGCATCCCAAATAGAAAAAGGGAATATCAGTGCATTGTGCACTACACCATGGGTCTCATTATTTCCTTTGGTCTTTAGCACTATTTGACAACTAGGAAGAGGATTCAGTGTATCCCTTACTACACCAAGGGTCCATCCTCAATCCAACAAGTCCAAGTATACCATCTGACAATCAGGAAGGGGGTTCAGTGCATCCCATACTACATCGTGGGTCCATCATCCATCGCAAAATTTTCCACAAGTAGTGAACCTATCTAGCCCAGTGGATTCCAACTTCAATTGCCTATATGCCATTTGTTGGTGTAATCAATTGTTTTGTACCTTGTCCTAGGTCATCATTACACCTTAGTTAAGTTTACTTAGGGACCACATAGGAGTTGTTGGAGATTTTCCACCTTTGGTGGACTTATCATGTTATCACTTTATTATTTCCACCTTTCGTGGACACATCATGTGATTCTTCTCCACCTTTTGTGGTAGATCCACCTTCTGTGGTGGTTATCACATTATTACTTTCCCACTTTAGGTGGAGTGATAGCTTTTCACAGTTGTCTCATGTCATAAGATTACGACACTTGTCATAATCTTATGCCCTCCTATGTTCTCACCTTGGCTATATAACCAAGGGGTCTCTACTACATTTGTACATTGATACATACATTATTTCTATTTGCATTATTGGCAGAATACAGTTTATTCTTGTCATATTGTTTCTATCTCTCTTATGCTTGTGCTTCCATTAGGGCTCTAGATCTTGGGTGGCTACCTTCATAGCCAATTCTTACATGGTATCAGAGCTATTGGAGTGCCTTTGGATTGCCATTTTGGAGAGATCTTGAGTGCAATCTTGCATTTTTTTCATAGAAATATCAGATTCTGGGGGTTTTCCATTTTTGGATTTGTATTGCAGGTGCATTTTGGGAGCTTGTTGCATCAGATTTGATCTCACCATTGTGTCAGGAGTGTCGAAAAAGTCAGATTTGCCTTTTGTTTCGTCTCAGTTGGACATTGGAGGCCAAATCTACAAGGGTTTGAAGATCGGAGGTGGTTGCCAGATCCATGAGGTAGCCATATTTTCAAAGCATTTTCAGCCAAAAAGGACATTGCCATTGCGTCCAGAAGGGCCAAAAACCCTAAGATTGATTGTCAATTTGTCAAAATCGGACAACTTTGCCCGGAGCCATCTGGTAAAAATTTCTCCTCCTCGGCCGTACGGATCGTCATAATTGCAGGTCAGTACGATTTTTCAATAATAAAAAAAATTGAAAATCTTTCGAAATTTTTGTTTTAGAAAAATTGATTTATTGTAAAGTTTTTTTTGAAAAAATTTGTATTCGAAAAAAAAAAAATCACAAAAAAAATCAATCAAAAAAAAAATTTTAAGTCTGCGACAGCAGACCGTACCTATAGGTATTGTGGTACACGCGGTACCCTAGCCACCAGCAGGTGTCCATGTGGCAGGCGGCCACTGGCCCACCCTACCCCCGTCCTTCCCCTGCGGCCCCACCACCTACCGGCGCACATTCCACCGGCGGCACAAAGATTCCGACAGACAGGGAGCATATTCCTGACACTCTTTCCAGCGAGGACTGACGGCATCGGTGATGGCCCCCTGGCCGTCAAATTTAACTTCATAGGTTGCTGATGTCAGCAATACGATTTTCAAAAGTTTGGCAGACCCCTCTCCATTTGCAGTTTTGAATTTGCAGTTCATTTTCAAACGCAGATATCTTGCTCATTTTGTGTCCTTTTTTCGAGCAATTTTTTTTGATTTGGGCTATTTTTTCGTGCTCTACATGGTGGTGTAATCAGTTTCTGGTTTTGATGCACGGATTTTTCAGAAAATTCAGTTTCTCACAGGTGTAGCTGAGTTGTCACCGTTTTTGCAACTTCCGGGGCTCCGTTCAGACTCATACGAACTCCTTTTTAGGTGCCGTTTTTTTTGAAAGTGCATGATTTTTTCTGAATTTCACAGTGGTACTATCAGTTTGTAGTGATTGTGATCAGAAATTTTACTTTCAGCACTTGGTCCGTTTTGGCCTATTTTGGCATTTGTAAGGACAAGATCTCAGTTTGGTCTTTTGTATCAGTTATTTGAGTCTTTTGTGGCCTAATTAAGGCTGTTGTAAAACAATTTCAAATCAGAATCCCACTTTGCTTGGCTTGCAAGTGGCCATTGTAAACGCACTAAGTATAAAGTGCCAAATCATCATTTTTTGGGGGGGTTCTTTGATTGAGTGAATTTGGGGGGGTGTCTTGTGTGATTGTGCCTCTCTATCTCTTGTTATCTTTTCTGCTATGGGTTCTCCTAAGTTTCCTTTGTTAACTCCACATAACTATGCTTCTTGGAAAATTGATGCTTGGAGTAAGTTGATGGAAAAAGGATTAACTCATTATATTGATGGAACTATTGTTGCACCATCTGATCCTCATGCTCATTTGGATTGGCTCACTAAAAATACTATGGCTCTTGGAACATTGAGGAAATATGTATCAAAAGATCTAATCTATCAAATTGAAAAGTTTACAACAATTAAAGAAGCTTGGGAAAAGTTTGGTCAATTGTATGGCCAAGTTGATGAGATTAGAGGTTATCAGCTTGACAATGATCTCACAATGTTAGATCCTAAGAATTTTGATACAATCCAAGACTATGTCACTAAGGCAAAAGAGTTAAGATCACAACTTAAGGATTGTGGAATTGACAAAAAGGATGCACAATTGGTCTACAATTTGTTGGGAAAGCTTCCATCAGAATATGCAGCATTTGTTTCTAGCTTCCAAACCCATCGCTTGACAGTGGGTAGTTCTTTCACTCTTCCATCATTTGATGCATTCACAGAAATGTTGATGTTAGAGCAAGCAAAATTGATAAGCATGGGGATTCTCAAGTCTTCAAAGTCCAAAGCTTTGGTGGCTAATCAAGGGAATCAAGGGACTCAAGGAAAGACTTCCAAGCATAAGTAGTTTAAGCCAAACACACAACAAGATAAAGCACAATCATCCTCTCCACAACAAAGGAAATTTTCACCTTTTCCTCAGAAGGGAAATTCAAGCAAGAAGGAAAGACCAACTTGCTCATATTGTAAGAGATTTGGTCATGATGAGCATCATTGCCATACTAAGCAAATTGATGAGTTGACAAACATCATCAAGAAAAACAACATCAATTTGCCATCTGCCTACAAGAAGAAGGATTCATCTCCTTCCACTTCCTCACAATCAAAAGGAAAAGGGCAAGCTTTTATGGCTACTACAGGTTCTTCACAACAATGGATACTTGACTCAGGTGCTACTCATCACATGGGTTCTACAAGGGAGCAATTTTCTTCTTTGGAGCCATCTAAGGTACCTCACATCTTTATAGGTGATGACACTCAAGTGGATGTTGAAGGCAGAGGTTCGGTTGTCATGGATGATGGAACATTTGAGGATGTTCTCTATGTTCCTAACTTGAGCACCAATCTTCTTTCAATCTACCAAATCACTCACTTTGGAGATGGCAAGAAAGTTGAGTTTCTACCAAATTCAGTTGTGGTCAAAGAACTTAAGGATGATGCCTTGGTTGCAGTGGGACAAGCCAATCCCAACACACAACTTTACTCATTTTCCCACTTTATTCCCAAGTCTCCTTCTATAGCATTGCTCACTCATTCAAATTCAGAAAGTAAGTTATGGCATGAGTGGTTTGGACATCTCAATTACCGCTATCTTCAGCAGCTTAGCACAAAGGATATGGTTTCAGGACTCCCTCAAATCAGATTTTCAGAAGGTGTTTGTTTAGGTTGTTCCTTGGGTAAGCATCCAGAAGAGAAATTTGACAAAGGGAAGTCTTGGAGAGCTTTGGAAGTTCTTCAATTGGTTCATAGTGATGTAGCAGGTCCATTTCTAGTGCCATCATTCAGCAAGGCCTACTATGTCCTCACCTTCATTGATGACTACTCTCGCTTCACATGGGTCTATTTTCTTGTTCACAAGAGTGAAGTGTTTGACAAATTTCTAGCCTTCAAGGCTCATGTTGAGAAGCAATCAGGGAAGCAAGTCAAGATTCTCCACACATACAATGGAAGGGAATATGTGAACAATAGACTTGAGGAATTTTGTACTCTTGAGGGGATTGATATTCAGCATTCCATTGCGTACACTCCACAATAGAATGGTGTTGCAGAAAGGAAGAATAGAACCCTTAAGGAGATGGCTAGTTGCATGATTCATGCTCGTTCTCTTGGTCCTCAATTTTGGGCAGAAGCTATCAGTTGTGCCACTCACATCCAAAATCGGGTTCCCCATAAGGCTTTGAAGGGTATGACTCCTTTTGAGGCTTGGTGTGGTAGAAAACCAGTTGTGAGACACTTCAGAGTTTTTGGTTGTCCAACTTGGGCACGCATACCTCCAGAGAAACGCAAGGCATTGGAACCTCAGAGTAGGCCTTGCATCCTTGTTGGATATCCTGAAGGTGTTAAGGCATACAGACTTTTGGATCTAGAGACACATGAGTTATTCATTAAGAGGAGTGTTCACTTTGAGGAAAGCTCTCCTAGCTTAGCCTCTAATCCTCCTCTTCCTTCCTCCATAGTGGAAAGTGACGATAGTGACTCAGATGATGATTCTCCCTCAACTCGACTCACAAGATCACACCTTTGCAGGGTCCACTTGCAATTGAGGAGCCTCATCCTTCATCTCCTACTAGGCCTTGTTGGGCTCGATAGACTCTTGAGTTAGCGGGTTCTCTTGTTGGGGATCCTTCAGATACTCGAAGGACTCGGTCACAAACATCAGGATGTTCCACATGCTTTTATTGCTACTGCTTCCGATCCACAGTCCTTCAAGGAAGCATCAGGAGTTCCAGAGTGGGATTCAGCAATGGAGGAAGAGTATAGTTCCTTGATGAGGAACAACACATGGGATTTAGTTCCACTCCCCAAGGGGAGAAAGATGGTTCGATGCAAGTGGATCTATCGGACCAAGTATGTAGTGGATGGAAGTGTGGATAAATATAAGGCTCGGCTTGTGGAAAAAGGTTTCTCACAGGTTCCAGGTGTTGATTACACAGAGACCTTTGCACCCGTTGCTAAGATGAACTCCATTCGCTTGACACTTGCTATTGCTGCAGCTCATGGTTGGGTTGTACATCAGATGGATGTGAAGAGTGCATTTCTTCATGGGGATCTTCATGAGGAGATTTACATGGAGCAGCCATAGGGATTCATACACAATTCTTCTTTGGTTTGCAGATTGAGGAAGTCTCTCTATGGCCTCAAACAAGCCCCTAGGGCTTGGTATGCCAAGATGGATTCCTTTCTTCTCTCTGTCGGATTCACCAGGTGTCATTCAGATCCAAATGTCTACATTTTGCGATAGGGTGACTCTCATTTACTACTTGTGCTCTATGTTGATGACTTGATCATTACAGAGAGTACCTCATCCATCATTGGCAGTGTCAAATCTGCTTTGCAGGATAGATTTGCTATGACTGACTTGGGCCTTTTGCACTATTTTCTTGGGATTGAGATCAAACAGTCAGCTTCTGGGATATCTCTCTCTCAGCCCAAGTATTCTCTTGATCTTCTAGCTCGGTTTCACATGGCTGATTGTAAGCCTGCTTTGACTCCCTTTCTTTCAGGAGTCAAGCTTGAGGCTAAGTGTTCTACTCCACTTGTTGATGCCACTTTGTATCGTCAGCTTGTTGGGAGTCTCATCTACTTGACTCACACACGCCCTGATATCTCCTTTGCAGTTGGCATGGTTTCACGCTTTATGCAGGAACCACATGAGCTTCATTGGAAGGTAGCCAAACGCATCTTGCATTACATACAAGGTACACATCATCATGGGATTCACTATGTAGCAGGTACAGGACTTACCTTGGTGGGATATACAGATTTTGATTGGGCTGGCGATATTGATGATCGCAAGTCCACTTCTGGTTATAGCTTTCATCTTGGTTCTAGCCCCATTTGCTGGCAGAGTAAGAAGCAACATGCTATTGCTCTTTCTTCGACTGAGGCTGAGTATCGAGGGGCTGTTAATGCAGCTACTGAGGCTATTTGGCTTCAAAATATTCTCACTGAGTTTGGCTTCACTATTCCACGTCCTTCGGTCATTCATTGTGACAATCAGAGTGCCATCCAGATCTCGAAGAATCTGGTTCACCATTAGAGGACCAAACACATCAAGATTCATATGCACTACATTCGAGAGCTGATATAGGAGCAGGTCATTGATTTGCAGTATTGTCCTACGGCAGAGCAGGTTGCAAATATCTTCACCAAACCTTTCACTGAGAGTACCTATCATCATTTGCGAGCTCTCTTGGGGGTGCGGGATGTTTCATCTGAGGGGGTCACTTGACTTCTTCTTTCTCTCTTATGGGGGGGACTTTTTCCTCTTCTAGGGGTTTTGTCCTTCTCATACATTTGAGAGCATTTTCTCTTGTTTTTCATCTCTCTTTTGGGGGGGAGTTTTTTCCCACGTGGTTTTCTCCTTTTCTCCACTTTATGAGAGATTGCATTGCATTTGTACATGGGTACCTAACATGGCCCAGTTGCCGGGACCCATCTTGCATTGTGTACATTCTCCCTAAGTTGCACTTAAGGGGGGGTGTTGGTGTAATTAATTGTTTTGTACCTTGTCCTAGGTCATCATTACACCTTAGTTAAGTTTACTTAGGGACCACATAGGAGTTGTTGGAGATTTTCCACCTTTGGTGGACTTATCATGTTATCACTTTATCATTTCCACCTTTCGTGGACACATCATGTGATTCTTCTCCACCTTTTGTGGTAGATCCACCTTTTGTGGTGGTTATCACATTATCACTTTCCCACTTTAGGTGGAGTGATAGCTTTTCATAGTTGTCTCATGTCATAAGATTACGGCACTTGTCATAATCTTATGCCCTCCTATGTTCTCACCTTGGCTATATAACCAAGGGGTCTCTACTACATTTGTACATTGATACATACATTATTTCTATTTGCATTATTGGCAGAATACAGTTTATTCTTGTCATATTGTTTCTATCTCTCTTATGCTTGTGCTTCCATTAGGGCTCTAGATCTTGGGTGGCTACCTTCATAGCCAATTTTTACACCATTGACAACAAATTTGTACATCCAGGAAGAAATTTTGATATATACCACCTTCAGACCTTAGTGATATTATCATCTATCTTCTTCATAATCTTAGGTAGCACTTGGCATTGGTCACTCCCATACTACATATGATTGTCAGTGTACCCTCTTGATACAACGGTTAGTTCTAGTTGTTGTTACCTACATGGTAGGGTAACTACCTAGGCTACATGTGACTGCTAGTGTACCCTCCTAATACAATGGATAGCTCTGGTTATTATTACCTACATGGTATGGTAACTACCTATGCAACTGTTATCATATCAAATCCCAAATAACCCCTAGAAATCCACCTCCATGAACCAGGTGAATGTCAAATAATCCAAAATATACAAAAATAGTTCACCATTGGCATGGTCCAATGACAACCTACTATCTATTATAGTATCATAACCAATGTAGCCTTTAAAAATCCACCTCCATAAATTAGGTGAATGTCAGCTATTCCTTAGTAGTAGCCTAGACATTGATCATTGGCATAGTCCAATGATTACCTATCACTACTCAAATATCGAATAGGTTCACACTTGGGTGGTTCATACATAACATGATTCACAATATTAGTCAGGTGACCTAGATAAATATTACAATGAACATATCCACAAGCCTATACATGGAGTCTTATAGGTCTAGAGTTGAATTACACAAATACATAAGAATCACATTGGACCAACACAAGATGGATTGAACTCAATATGTGCACATAGACAAACATCGACTAGAAAGTAGTCAATTCCATTCAACTTACTATTCAAAAACACATTTTTTATTAAACAAAAGTTATTAGATTTCCTTAACTCATTAATATCCATCCAGTACCCATTTCAACCTCAAATTAAAGCTTATGGAGGAGGAAAGGTCAAACCAATTAGGAACAACCCCAACCCTTAGAATTATCCCTCCCCCTAAACCCTCCCCTTAAATACTTGAGGTCACAGGGACATACTTTTCCCAAGGACCACCTATGTACCCACTTCCAAATGGATCAAAGTCATAAGTAGTTCTCCTCACAAGGTCTCTCAAGGACTTACACATAGGTTCCCATAAATAAGGTGTCATTATTGATTCCCTTCAATTACTAACACTAAATTCATAGTTTAGCAACCCATACAATAACACTCTCCCCTTCAATAATATTGAGGTCCTAATTCAACTCCATCCATTATTATTCATAAACCAGCTTGATCGTCCCAAGGATTGTCTTATCAACATAGGGGCTAGGCTCATTACTCAACACAAAATCACCTTGGTTCACATAAACCCATAGGAAAACATTTCCATTTTATATTTATATATTAGATTCAATATTGAGGTTCTTATACTCAAGGGGTCAATGAATATCTTTGAAGGACATCCAATATTATTTATAAGTTTTTTTTTAGTTTAATCAATGCATGAATCCTACTTAAGAAAGATGGAAACACAATATATTGGACCAATATATGAAAACATAAACCATTAATAATATTCTCGATCTTATAATCTCATTTAATCTACGGTGCAACCCCATATTATTATGATAGTCTAGTTCATAAACTGGGTAATTTATTTATACTAACTATAATCATGATGGTCAACAGTAAGGTCTCAAGAGATGTTGGATAACAAGATCTCATAGGATTATTTGTTAACTTAGTTTCAACAACATAATCAAATTAAATGATAGTTACCTTCCATTTAGTAAGCAATCAAATTATGGTCCATTATTGTTATAATATTCTTCCTTCGACCATATAATATTTCCATATCAAGGTTCTAATATTTAAGAGGTTGATAGAAATTGCATAGTCATATTAAGCTTTTACCCTAAAATCGAAAGTGGATTACCAATAATATCAAGTTGTAATATTTAAAATATGTTTAATACTGCGCGGTTCTAGTACCACTAAATGAAATCCTAATCCCTTAAATTATTGTGCAACTATAGGCCATAGCTCATATTAATTATCTTATTTTGGGTTCATATTATAAGGTTATATTATAACTAAATATTTTACTTATAACTCTTTTCCATCTTACTTCCCTTAAGACACAACATAAATTTATTCGAATAATTAAGCTTTGATTGTAATAAGTTCTTGGTTTATAAATTTCTCCCAAACTCGATTCTTTCACCTACCAAATAATCTAACATTCATGATTAGAGACCTTTCTTTCATTTCATTTTTGCAATCAATGTTGTTATAAAATATGGTCTAAACCCATTCATTATCAACTATACCATATGAATTTTCACTGAAGTAACCACTTTCGTAATAGTCATTTTGCATTCATAGCAATCAAGACAAAATACATGCATGGAGTTTAACATCCTAAAAACCTTATTGCTGCCATAACTATTCATTTAAGAGATCATGAGGGTTGGATATAGTCTTTTGATGACTTCCTAAACAAGGACATGACTGAAGTTTTTATGTTTATATAATGATAAAGATATAATTTAGCTATTTTCTTAAATATTTTATTATTATTTCCTTGAAAGAAAATCTTTAAATCCCTAAATAGTTTGCAAACATATGAAACCAAATATCATATTCTTAGAATGACATAAAGTAGCTTATCTCAACTCCAATCATTGAAATAACTAAACCCTCATTTTATTTTCAATCCACAAAAACAAGATAAGAGACAAGGAGATATTGAGAGTTCCATACCCATGTGATTTGATATCATAAAAGGTTTGGAGAAGAAGAGGACTTGAAAGTTCAATGACATTGTTGTCAACCTCTATTGAAGTTACAAGTCCTCTCCACGATCTCTCAACTATTGGGGCTATTCTACATAATAATTTTATGCTGTCACATGCTTTACTTTCTTGATGAATGAGGCCATGACAAAGAGTGGAGCAGAAGAAATGTCGATCTCTTAGGTAGACAAATTCCAAAGAGGGTTAATTGTATGGGGAAACAACCATGGCTTCTCATCAACCTTAAATTTGGATATGAGGGAAATGGGTTGAATCTTGGCATACACGTGTTCAATATCAATGCAATGATAGATGATTTAGTTGAGGAAGTGCCTGCAGCCATTAGAGACTCAACATTTTCACCATAATAGTGTGCCTATAGTGTAACAACACTTTCTATGAAAATACCACTTCACACTTTTCTCCCTTCGAGACTCATCACAACTCAAATGCCATATTCATTCCCTTTCATGCCTTTCTCCCACTATCTCCTTTTGAACTAGACTTTGAACAGGCTTTAGAGGATATAATAAAACCTCTCTCTTATCTGCATACCCATGCCTTGCCCCTAACAAATTTCCTCCATCTTTTAATTTTAATGGAAAACCATCACCTGACCACAAGCTCTCACCATAGCACAAGCATGGAGAATGTTGAGAAAGGTTGTGAGATCTAAAATTTCACCAACCTATAAAACTTTTCTCTTGATCCCATTTGTTCCTATCCTCTCTTCTTTTTTCCTTCTCTCACATTTTTATTTCCAAAAACCCATGAGCATTTGTAGGCATGAGTAGTAAATAAGGGAGGGACACCATTATGTAGGTCTCTTATTATTGATGGATATCCATACCTTCACATGGTTCTTGCATTGGAACCATCCCTCTTCATTCCTCCATATCATTCAACCCTTTCTCCCTGCATTCCTTTGCATTACTCTCTAAAACAAAGCCCAAAAATATCAATTTATGGAGGATCATAAATCCTTTTCTTTCCTTATGTTCTATACCTCATCATTGCCCTACAATTCTTTTATGATAAAAAATGTGAAATTCCATGCTTATTGATTGTGTGACCATTTCATAGCATACACACAGCATTCCCATTTATTCCAAGTTGTCTCTTGTCATAAGAGGGATATATGGCTCCATAAATGATGCCTTATGCTTGTTGGGTTATTGGTAGAAAATGCCACAACCTCATCCAAATTATCTTTATTATTTTATTTGTTTTGTTGACCAATCAATATTCATGTGATGGTCCTTTTGATAGGGATGTGACACCATAGATTTTCAATAGGGGTTCATACATTGCACAGACCTGTCGTAGTAGGGTAAGAGTTGCACAACAAGTGACATGTGGTAGCTAATGTATTTTCCCCACTAATTATCAAGAATCTAAGCTAGTTGGTAGCCTTACCACCAACAATACAAAATATTTGTCACCAAACACCTTTCTACAAAAACAAACCACTTATGTTTCTCGTATGGCATTTTCCAACAACAAACAATCACTTTAATAATTTTAAGAATTATTTCTGAGAAATCAATAGCAATTTTGTGGTTGAAGAAATATTTTGGCTATCTTACGCATATTTCCTTTTCTATTTTTCTAATGTCAACACCCTCCCCCAACCAATCTCTTACTCTATTTGCATTTTGGTTTAGGTCCCTAAATTTTGTATGCTCCATTATTGATCATACATGCACTATTTTGTGAGAATTTTTTCTAGTTGGAGTAAAACTTCATGAGCTTCGTGGTGGTGCATAATATTTTTTGAATTTTGTGTTTTTTCCTAAAAATTATAAATTCTTATAGATGTTGAATTTTTTTCATTTTGAGAACTTTCGAGGGTTCATTTGGGTTCATACAGTAACATTTTTTGTGTCTTTTTTTGAAAGTGCAAAATTTTTCCTATAATTTGTAGTAGACTTATCAAATTTATATTATTCTATAAAAAAATATAATTTTATTTATGTGGAAAAATTTAGCATCCATAATGTACTAAGATCAAGACTACTTCTCTAGTTTGACAAATAGTATTTGTAATCACTAATTATAATGTACTAAGATCATATATTATTCTCACATATAATTGTAATCACTATAGTAGCCCATTTGGAAATTTATAGAAGCATCTTCACCATATCTTCTCACTCATCCAAACACCCTAAAATACTCATGTCTAGGCCTAACTAACAACCAAATCTCCTTAGAACACCCCAAACTCCTCTTGTCCAAGAAAATGACCTAGCTAACCATCAAACCTCCTTAGAACACCCCAAACTACTTGTGTCCAAGAAAATATCCTAAATTACCAATAATGCTCATGAATTAAGACACACTTGAATGAATATAAGATTGTAGGTAGAGCCATTTCAAATGAAACCCACAAGGAATAAGATTGGGTCGAGGGATTTCTCATGATATGAGAGCTTATTCTATGTAGTGCAAGAATATAATATTGTGGCATAAAGTTGCTACCATTGCTATTGTTTGATAAGGGTTGTAGCACTTCTATTAGAAAAGAAGTTTCTTGATCAATTAAGATGGTACTTAAGATGCAATGAAATTGATTTAAAAAATTGGTAGTAACCAAGGGTGCTTATTACACAAACTTTTAAAATAAAAAATTCTCAAAGTGCAATTATATTTTTTAAAAATATATTGCATATAAATTATCTTATAAAATATTGCATTTCTACTACTAAGGATTTCAATTGTTGCTCTACCTACACAAATCACCCTACACATACTTGTTCACAAATTCTCCATGTTTTTGCATCCTCAAATGACAATAAATGAATCTAATATATCATGTAAAAGGAGGAAGGGTTTGAATTTATTACCATGCTCTACATATGGTATCCCTTACCACCTACTATAAATCCCTTTAACCAATTTCAAGGTCAATAATAATAGAGGGTGGTTACTCCCAAGGGTCACAAACTTTTATGACACAATGTATTGCACCAAAATGTATGTTGTTGTTTATTTTAATTTTCATGGCTCTTGATTGCTTCTATGAAGCCAAAATTGACCTTGGTTGTAAACTTGAAAAATATTAGAAAATGATCCAAACCTTAACCAAAGATGGACCGGTCACCAATAGGGTTGGTAGCTTAGTGGTAGAGCACCCTAATAGAAAACAAGAGGTGTTAGGTTTGACTCCTAGTTGGACCATGAGATTTTTAAAATAGTTTTAGACATCTAGTTAGTAGAGCCAATCCAAGCTTGGATCCCTAAGCACTTATATTGTGGCTCAAGGGGGGTTTTAGAAAATAAGACACTATTGAACCAAAGATGAACCAATCACTAAAAGGGCTAGTTTGTTAGTGGTAGAGCACCCTAATAGAAAATGGGAGGTCATAGGTTCAACTATATTGGAAAAATAAAGAGCATCTACATTTTTACAACAATGAAAAATCTAACTAATGATGTATTATTAGTTCTCTAAGGTTTTATAATATATTGTGCAAAGTATTATAAAGCATTTCATTCTCATAAATTCCCCAAAAGTACCTAGAATACCTATCATAAACCGAGTCCCAATAAATTAATACTTTAATGCTAAAATTAATTCACTAAGGTGGCTTTATTACAACATGTAAACCTTAATTTTTACAAAACCCCCTTGAGGTTTACATTAAAAAAAGAAAAAAAGGAAAGAAAAAAATACTACAACATGAATTGACTATAACAACCCATTTGGAAATTTACAGAAACATCCCCGCCATATCTTCTCAGTCATCCAAACACCCTAAACTACTAATGTCTAAGAAAATGTCTTGACTAACCACCAAATCTTTTTAGAACACCCCAAACTATTCATGCCCAAGCAAATGTCCTAGTTGATCATCAAACCTCCTTAGAATACCCCAAACTACTTGTGTCCAAGAAAATATCCTAAATTACCAATAATACTGATGAATTAAGACATACTTGACTATTCACAAGTGCACCACCATTCTTATGAATAGAAATGCATTCAATTGTCCACAAAAAATATCAACCAACTAAAATACCAACCAAAATTTAAATCAAGACTTACTCCACTATCCACAGTAATACTCCTACCTATGTTGACTAAGATTCGCTTAATTTCGAACTAAAATACCAACCAAAATTTGAATCAATACTTACTCCACTATATAGTAACACTCCTTCTTATTTGGATTGAGATTCACTCAATTATCCATAAATACACACATACAAGTCTATGGATTGAGACATACTCAACTATCCATATATACAAATCACTTCAACCATCCATAAATTATAAAGTTTCCAAGATCCCTCTTGCTTCATGAAGGGACACAAAACATAAAATTTCCAAGCCCCCCCCTGTTTCATAAAGGGACACACAAAATATTGATGCTTATCATGCTATGCATCATCTTTAAGTGAGAATCTAGTGCAAGATGATAATATTCCTCCAACCTCAAATGCCTCCAACCTCCAATAAATATCTTTGTTAAATTTTATCCATTTTATGTCTCATTAAATTCTTTGATAGTACAAGCATGTCAATCTCTAATATCTTTGTCAAAAATAACATGGATGGCTTGGAGAATGCACATATTTAGTGACATAATAACATGTTCAAATTACATGTCAATTTCTACTGGTAATGTATCTTTTACAATGTCATATAAATAGAGAGATATCCTTGTAATGCCTTATTTTTATTTATAAAACATGTTAAAATTATCACTCCAAAGCATATAATTTCAATTTCAACAAAACTTCATTTTTCTATTTCTCCAAAAATCTTATATAAAAATTTAATTGTGATTTTTTTTCTTATCTCTCAAACAAATGAATTAATAATTGTAAGGATCTTTGCAAGTATCAAGCAATTGACATCCAACAAGATAGGATTTTTCCCATAGATAACCAAACCTTTTATGATACACTTACATGTTTTGAAATAAAAACATATAGTAATTCCTTATATTGAACATACTACATCTGATTATAATATGGCATTTGGCTTATTATTTTCTACTGGTGATAAGTTGAACTCTTGCACACCTTCGAGAAATAGAGTTATGCGGCTACTGAGCCTCTTTTCTTGATGCCTTAGTTAGTTCCACCTTTTCTTATGGGTTTCAATATTGGAACAAGTGATGGCAATGCGTTTAACTCAACACTTATTTATGTAAAGATAATACCCTAGGCATATGAAAAACTAGCAAATGGTTTTGAAATCACTTGTTGTAAGATAGTTAACATAAGGAATAAATATTATACACAACACCAATGGAGGAGGAGTCAATTCTATGCAATTAATTTTGATATGCAATCACCCTAATGAATAAATCTCTTGAATCATTTACATAATATTTTACCCTAAAATTTCATGTACGCTTCCCTTTATCATGATTTATGCACCACTATTCTCTTAAATCTGGCTTCATGTTCCCTCCTCTATGATTCAACAAACCTCAAAATGGACTAACATGGCCATTTTCAATCAAATCACAATTTTTGATGTCAAATCTCTAATTAACATATCATTTAGACTTGAACCATGCTTAATTTACAACATTTGTTTTACATGATTTCATCTTCACCAAAGCCTCCATAGTGTTTAGTTTCTTCACAACCATCAGTTCCACAAAATCACATCCTCACACGCCATTCTCATAGGAGCACTCCAAAATATCCTCCCTGGTGCTTTGATACCATATTAGATAAATCAAGAGTATATACATTTGCACAACAATACAAACACAAATAATGATGCATTATTAGTTCTTCAATATTTTACAATATATTGTGCACATGCTTATAATGTATTGCATGCTCGTAACTTCCCAAAAACTCCATAAACTACCTATGAGAAACTAACTCACAACTAACCAGTTTTTTAATACTAAAATTAAGTCACTAAAACGACTTTTTTACAATATTTAACCTTAACTTTTCAAACAAATTTCTAACTAATCCATTAAAAAAATTAAAAAAATGTTATTCAAAGAAATCACACCCAACAAAAATAAAATAAAATTGGAACAAACCTCAAAGAACATGTTGAAAAGAAGATAAAAACATTGCATTTCATTCTCATAAATTCCCAAAAAATACCTAAAATATCTATGAGAAATTGAGTCCCAAAAAATTAATACTTTAATGATAAAACTAAGTCACTAAGGTGCCTTTATTACAATATGTAAATCTTAATTTTTCCAACACCCCACTTGAGGTTTACACTAAAAGAAAAAGAAAAAGGAAATAACATAAAATATTGCAATATGAATTGACAATATAAACTCATTTGAAAATGTACAAAAGCTTCTTACTCATCCAAACATTCTAAAATACTCATGTCTAGGCCTAACTAACCACCTAATCTCCTTAAAACACCCCAAACTACTTGTGTCCAAACAAATGACCTAGTTGACCATCACACTTCCTTAGAACACCCCAAACTAGTTGTGTCCAAGAAAATATCCTAAATTACCAATAATGCTCATGAATTAAGACACACTTGAATGAATATAAGATTGTAGGTAGAGCCATTTCAAATGAAACCCTCAAATAATAAGATTGGGTCTAGGGATTTTCCATGATATGAGAGCTTATCCTATGTAGTCCAAGAATATAAGATTTTGGCATAGAGTTGCTACAATTGCTATTGTTTGATAATGGTTGTGGCACTTCTATTAGAAAATAAAGTTTTGATCAATTAAGATGGTACTTAAGATGCAATGAAATTGATTTAAAAAATTTGGTAGTAACCAAGGGTGGTTATTACACAAACTTTTAAAATAAAAAATTCTCAAAGTACAATTAGGATTTTTTTAAAAATAGATTGCATATAATTTGTCTTATAAAATATTACATTGCTACTACTAAGGATTTCAATTATCACCCTATTATTTTTTCCCTAGACATGCTCGTTGTTCACAAATTCTCCACATTTTTGCATCCACAAATGACAATAAATGAATCTAATATATCATGTAAAAGGATGAAGGGTTTGAATTTATTACCATGCTCTACCTATGGTATCCCTTACCACCTTCTATAATTCCCTTTAATCAAAGTGAAGTTCAATAATAATAGAAGGTGGTTACTCCCAAGGGTCGCAAACTTATATGAGACATTATATTGCACCAAAATGCATGATGTTGATTTTAATTTTCATGGTTCTTGATTGCTCCTATGAAGTCAAAAATTGACCTTGGTTGTAAACTTAAAAATATTAGAAAATGATATAGACCTTAACCAAAGATGGACGAATCACCAACAGGGTTGGTAACTTAGTGGTAGAGCACCCTAATAGAAAACAAGAAGTCCTAGGTTTGACTCCTAGTTGGTCCATGAAATTTTTAAAATAGTATTAGAGCTCTAGTTAGTAGAGTCAAGCCAAGCTATGGTCCTTAAGCACTTATATTGTGGCTCAAGGGGGGTGTTAGAAAATGAGCCACTATTGAACCAAAGATGAACCAATCGCCAAAAGGGCTAGTTTGTCAGTGATAGACCACCCTAATAGAAAATGGGAGGTCCTAGGTTCAAATTTATATTAGAAAAATCAAGAGAATCTACATTTTCACAACAATAAAAAATCTAACTAATGATGTATTATTAGTTCTCCAAGGTTTTATAATATATTGTGTAAATGATTATAAAGCATTTCATTCTCACAAATTCCCAAAAAATTACCTAAAATACCTATCATAAACCTAGTCCCAACAAATTAATACTTTAATGCTAAAATTAAGTCATTAAGGTGGCTTTATTACAATATGTAAACCTTATTTTTTCCAAAACCCCCCTTTGAGGTTACATTAAAAAAGAAAATAGGAAAAAAAGGAAAAACATAAATACTGCAATATGAACTGACTATTGCAGCCCATTTGAAAATTTACAAAAGAATCTCCACCATATCTTCTCACTCATCCAAACACCCTAAACTACTCATGTCTATGAAAATGTCTTGACTAACCACCAAATCTCCTTAGAACATCCCAAACTACTTGTGTCCAAGAAAATGTCCTAGCTAACCATCAAACCTCCTTAGAACACCCCAAACTACTTGCATCCAAGAAAATATCCTAAATTACCAATAATACTCATGAATTAAGATGTAACTGACTATTTAGAAGTGTACCACCCTTCTCGTGAATTGAGAAACATGAAAATTTCCACAACAAAAAATATCAACCAAAATTTGAATCAAGACTTACTTTGATATCCATAGTAATACTCCTACCTATGTGGATTGAGATTCACTTAATTTCTCAACTAAAACACCAACCAAAATAATACTCCTTCCTATGTGGATTGAGATTCACTCAATTATCCATGAATGCACACATACAAGTCTATGAATTGAGATATACTCAACTATCCATATATATAAATCACTTCAACCATCCATAAATCATAAAAAAATTCCAAGATCCCACTTGCTTCATGAAGGGATGCAAAACATAAAACTGCCAAGCTCCCCCTTGCTTCATGAAGAGACATACAAAACAATGATGTTTATCATACAAGGTATCATCTTTGAGTGGGAATCTAGCTCAACATGATAATAATCCTCCAACCTCCAATAAATCTCTTTGTTAAATTTTATCCATTCTATGTCTCATTAATTTCTCTGATAGTACAAGCATGCCGATCTGTAATATCTTTGCCATAAATAACATGGATGGCTCGGAGAATACACATATTTAGTGACCTAATAACATGTTCAAATTAGAAGGTGTCAATGTCTACTGATAATATATGTTTTACAATGCCATATAAATAGACAAAAATCCTTGTAATCTCTTATTTCTATTTATTAAACACATTAAAATTATCACTCCAAAGCATACAATATATATTTCAAAAAAACTTCATTTTTCTATTTCTCCAAAAATCTTATATAAAAATTTAATAGCGATTTTCCTTCTTATCGATCAAACAAATGAATATATAATTATAAGGATCTTTGCAAGTATCAAACAATTGATATCCAACAAGATATGAGATTTCCTTTAGATAACCAAGCCTTCTACGATAGACACTTAGATGTTTTGAAATAAAATCCTTTACTAGTAATTCCTTATATTGAACATACTACCTACTATTGTAATATGACATTTGGGTAATTATTTTCTATTGTTGATAAGCTGAACTCTTGCATGCGTTCGAGAAATAGAGTTATATGGTTACTCAACCTCTTTTCTTGATGCCTTAGTTACATCTACCTTTTCTTATGGGTCTAAATATTGGAACAAGTGATAGCAATGAGTATAAATCAACACTTATTTATGTAAAGATAATGCCCTAGGCATATGAAAAACTAGCAAAGGGTTTTTAAATCACTTGTTGTAAGATAGTTAACAAAGGGAATAAATATTAGTTTCTTCATGGCCATCGGTTCCACAAAATCACATCCTCACACACCATTGTCATAGGAGCACTCCAAAATCTCCTTCTTGGTGCTTTGATACCATATTGGATAAATCAAGAGCATATACATTTGCACAACAATAAAAAATACAAATAATGATGTATTATTAGTTCTTCAAGATTTTACAATATATTGTGTAAATACTTATAATGTATTGCATTTTCATAACTTCTCAAAAACTCCCTAAACTACTTATGAGAAACTAACTTCAAATTAACCAATATTTTAATACTAAAATAAGTCACTAAAATGACTTTATTACAATATTTAATCTTAATTTTTCAAACAAATTTCTAACTAATCCATTAAAAAATTAAAAAAATGTTTTTCAAATAGATCACACCCAACAACAAAATAACACAATAATGCAAATTCAGAACAAACCACAAAGACCATGTTGAAAAAAAGATAAATGCCTTAAAACTAAACTTGCTTGGAATTCTACTGGCATGTAATGCTCGTGTGTAAATATTTAAATGTATTGCATAAATCTAATTCCAATATAACATTTAAATTAAATTTCTGCATTCTATTGACTACAATATGTATTAATGAAAGGTGTATAGTATAAAAAAATGATATGAAGTTTTAAAATTCATAGCATATTAGCATGAATAAATATATGAACTAAAACTAAATGAAGACTTGCGAATTCAAAACATTACGCAGGTAAGTTATTGTAGGAAATAAAATGTCTAAAACGAAACATGACAATAGAATAAATTTCAATAAGTTTTTAAGCTTTAATGCAGAATAAAACTGCATGTGCAGTAACTGTATAATGGTAGGCGCAAATTTTGTTTTAACTTGCTTTTATAAACATAGTGCTTTAATTTTGCAGTTAACACTATTTTTAACTTTGCTTTGGAATTGGCTGGCGAGGGGAGCGTTGGAGCATGACAGCTGGACTAGTCGTTGGGAGAGTAGCATAAAAAGGGTTTCTGGCCGATCCTTTCCTGTCCAGCCATGGCCAACAACATAAACTTCCTGTGATGGCCAAGAACATAAACTTCCTGTGATTTCTTTTCAGTTTCTGGCTATTCATTTTGTAACCTGTGTTCCCCATTTTTTGGTTTTAGATTTCTTATACTTTTGTTGTGGAGAGGGAAGCTTCATCTACTTCAAAAGTTAATCTGGGTAAGTACTTAAACAATTTTGTAAATTTATCTTCTTCTTTTTTCAGAATTTTAGAATGAAAGATTGTTTTTGTTTAATTTGTTTTTCTTTGTGTGTTTGTTTTACTATTCATTTACTTTTAAGGGTTTTTTAATCTGCTATAGTTGCTGAAGAATAACATTTATCTTTCTTTCAACATCGTGAATATCAAGAAGCCGAGGAAAATGTCTTCATTGAAGTGAAATTGATGCTTCCTTTGAATCTTGATCAGCCATAGCTTTATAAGTTTTTCTTTTTTACCATTCCCTGTCTGTCTTTTGTTTGAATAAAATATTTATTGTTTTGTTTTACAGTACCAGCTGAAGATCCAAACATGCAATATACTACTTGGTTCGTGAAAGCATTGTTCCTTAAAACGAGTAGTTAAAGGGCTTGACAGTGAGCTAGTTGTGATCAATCAGGTATGCCTCATGACCTCAGACTTCTTGGTTTGGAGAATTTAGCTATTTATGTGCTATTAACCAGGCACTGAGAGAGATATGACAAAGAAGCAGAACTACAGAAAAATGTCTCCCACTTTCAAATAATCTAGCCTTCAACTCTATATTGCCTAGTAACCAACTGTAGTATAATTAAGCTTGCTGTTGAACCGTAAGGATGTCAATTATAAAGTATATTTCCTTGTGGGCACTTGCCTTCCCTGACAGAGCAAATATTGTTTTCTTTTCCTTAAATGCAATTCAGACATAAGCTTTTGCTCAAAATTCGTATTACTGTTGTTGTCCCCTAGCGGGAAAAATATTACCCTACTAGAGAAGACAAAAAGGTAGGGGTCCAACGTTTACAAAATAATTGTGGGTATATAGGGGTTAATGAATTTTTAAATTAGCATCTTCATCTATATCAAAAATGTCTGTTAATTCACAACATCAGTTCTCAGTGATGATTACTCCATCAATTGTTGATTAGATATACAACAGAATAAGTCTGGAGGCAGCAATCAATGCATTAAGAGTGGGATAGAGAAGCACTGCAGAGAGCGGAATCATTTGGTTGGCAAAACAAATTGAGATCATGAGCTAATAGAGGGTGATAAATGATTTGAGTAGATAGCTTCTGTTCAATCCGCATTCTGATGTGTGCATGCATTGTAGGTGAGACATTTATTGTCCTTAAATGAGGTGTTGGTAAGACAAATTGCAATAGCAATGGTTTACCCCACAGATAACCGTAATTTAAGCATCATCCTCGCATAGAATTTGTATTTGATGTGGGTCCTAGAACAAACCCTCTCATTTTGGTCCTGTCACCTGTACATGAGTTTTACTCAGGAGCCAAGTTTTTCTTGTTGGGCTGGCAAGGCCACCCCAATATTTTCAAATTGAAAAAAAGATCAAAAACCGACAAATATTGAACCTCCTTTACTGCTATTAGACTATTAGTTATGCTTAATTGAATAGTGCCCTTTGTCCTCCCTGATCCTAGTTTGGAGAGAACTGGCTTGTAGTGTACCACTGAATGCATCTGTTAGCACATATTAAAGTTGTTATTTGGCATGGCATCACCTATATTGGCCAATGCGTGTGATGTGGCATTCATCCACATTCCTCAGTACATGAAAAGATCTAACAATCATAAAATCCTTAATCACACAATGGCATCATCATAAGAATGTTATATTTGCATATAACAGTGCTTTAAGAATCAGGTTCAAGTAGCTTGTTGATTGATTTGAGGACACCCTATAATACTATTATAAGCCTTCCTTGCAGACTATTTGCTATCTGCAGATCCCATTATGCACCATGAAATTCACCTTCATGGTTAATCTAAGTTTTAGGATAGGTTTTTTGTATGTCACCCGTGCATAACTGCTATTTCAGATCTGGTTTCCAGATCTGGTTACATACATTGTGATGCATGAGCAAGCGTACCAGATTCAACTTTACACTATGCAAAGCATATTAGATCCACCACAGAATCAAACTTGAGTTTCTCAAAAATATTTGATATTCAGGACCATGAACACATCCACAGATAAAGCCAGACAATATAATGGCTTAAAATAAGGACGATGGATTAGGTATGGCTTAGGTGGGTAAGGTTCTCATTAGCTTCTCGGATGAGATGGTCAAAGAGGAAATGACTGGATTACTTTAAAAAGACTTTAAATATCTTAAACCTGTGCATTTATACCAATGAGCTCTTCTTTGACATAATCTGATACAGTACATTATTTGTAATGTAGGTCAGAATTCTGAATACTACTTAAATCTGCAAAAACTCAATCTTGTAACATATGCAGCTTTTAAATATTTGTATAAGAGATTTTTAATCTCTACTCTTCAAAAACCACATAAAACAATAAGAATCACAACATAGAAAGAAATTTGACCCATTCTTACTGAATGTTAGGAACAGCCACATCAAGGAAACGTCTCCACCGATATATCAAAGAAAAGAATGTTAAGAAATTTCACTGAAGAGGAAAGGTCTCAGCTTTCAAAAACTGTAGGTTTCTCATCCAATAAAATAAAATATTATAGAAGTAGTAATTTCTAAGTAAGATTCTCTGCCTTCTGCTGTATTGAGAATTACAGATAACGGACAAATAAAATGTCTAGCTCTCTCTTTAAAGCATTTTAAAGTATTAAATAACTGGAACCAATGTCAAATCTAAGGCATGAAATCTTACTATCACATCCAACTGCTCAGGTTTTGAGGCAAGTTGCATGCAGTAGTTATAAAAAATGATCTCATTATACTTGATCTCTTTTTATTTCTTTGCGATTTCACGGTAGGATTCCAAAAATTGCCCATCTGCAAGTTTCATGATATTGGCCTTGTGCAAAGCTGTCACTGTTTTTCTATTGTTAAGATATGCGTACTCAAATGCATACTTGGCAATCCGTTCTGAGTAGAACTTCGTTGTCACCTAGCAATATCACGGAGTCAATAACATAAAATATAACACTGATGTCTCTTAAAATAAATGCATTAAAGTATATGTGCTAAAAAAAATTTAGAAAACAAACCAAATTTTTTATAACAATATGGGCAAGCACATATCATGAATTGCAAACCCAAGCATTCTCTTAAAGTAAGAAAAATATTTAAATCACTTAGCTTTCTGCTTCTATACCATATGATACAAATAAACTCATGTTCCACCAAGTCTCCTTTGGGCTGAATAGGAAAACACAAGAACACAAAAGGGGGGTGCCTAGAAGCACCCACAAAATCCTAGAACTGACATTTGAATAGAAAAATATAAAGGAGATATGAATGGGAAAGGAGTGAAGCACCCAAGGGATGAAGAGATATCCAGGTGGAACACAGGAATAATTAATAAACAAAATATCTAATGGGTAAAAGGGATGTTAGCTTTAAGATTATACTTTAAGAGTAAAAATGACAAATACGAATACAAAAAATACTGTGCTTACTCTGACCTCACAATGCTCCAACCCTCTTGAGATCAGCTTTGAAATTATCATGATTTCTAATGGTTTACAGCTTGTGAATTGGTAAAGGCCCAGTATTTTAAATATTATGATATAATAGTCTCAGAATAACCTCCACTTAGTGTCAACAAGAAGGAACAGGAGGTTGAAGCTATCAATCAAATCCAAAAAATGCACCTGTAGGATTGTGTTTGGTGTATGGATTATCTACACATCCCAGAGATCAACTGTCTCTGATCTGTCAGAACAGAAAGCAAAAACCAAATAGTTAAAATTAATTGCAGAAATAAAAAATTGTTTCTGTGGTGGTCACTCTAGACATGGAATTTAATAATGGTCACATAACAAGGCTTATTTGGAGGAACAAAAGCATACCCACAGTTCTTATGTTCTTGATTTGATAGTTAACAGCACAGGATTATGCATTCCTTATTACTATGATGACCATACTAGATGGTAATACATGAATATGCCAAAGAATGAATGTAGGTGACACTGTATGGCAAACATGAACCTTAACAATTAACTTTCTTCCTTAAGTAAAAGCTTTAATTCCGAGTTTGCTAATCATGCCTATAATTGAGAGTTATAATATCAACTCAGTGACTCATGCTGCCGATGTTGCTGTTGCACAACTTATCAGCCATAGAAACCAGTATTATTCTCTAGCACTCCTAGCACTCTCATCAAGGAGCACCAATGATCCTAGCACATCATTGAGAGTTAAGTAAAGGTTTTAAGTCTGAAGTTGCTAATCATGCCTATAATTGAGAGTTATAATATCAACTCAGTGACTCATGCTGCTGATGTTGCTGCTGCACAACTCATCTGCCATAGAAACCAATGATCCTAGCACATCAAGGGCGTGGAGAATGCTTTTGTATGTTTTATAGACCGGTGCCCCAACCATCAGCAATCTTCAAGAACTTAAAGCTCTAGAACCAGTAAAATCATGCAATGCAGAACTCAGAGGTTTCATGCAATAACATGTGAAAAGGACAATCAACCACCCAAGTTTCCTAGACAAGAAAGAGAATGGCTGCTACCTACAAATGAAAAGTCCTCCGAAAGTACAACTCACCTTTTCCCTCAAGGAAATGGAATAAAGCTTATGCATCTGTCAATATGTAGGAGCCTTCCTGGGATCCAGGATACTCAAAACCTATAGGCTATATTCAAGAAAAATGAAAGCCCTTAGGTATAGGGAAAACATGGATGATGGCCAAAGGATAATTCGTGGCAGTCTTCAATTCAGATCCAAAAAGAGAGAATTTTCCAGGGAGACCCATGGTTCTTCAAAAACTCCAGGCTCTTCATGAAACATTAGGATCCCACATACAACCCAACTGAGGATCTCCCAAGTACAATTCTTCTCGGGGTTCCTCTTTTACTCCTCCCAAGTGAACACTGGCTGAAGAAATCCCTATTTAAAATTGTGAATAGCAGAATATATAATGTGCTATGAGGTGACACCAAACCCCTAGGAGTACTAAAATATGCACAAATCTGTCTAAATCTGGATCTGGATAAGCTGCTTCCAGTTAGTATCATTCTGGGTCTAGATGGACTACAATGGGAATGTCCCTTTTCAATATTGAGATTGCCTTAAACTAGCCATTTGGAAAAAGCTTGCCTGTTCCAAGATATCCAGCACGCCCACTTGCAGTGCCTCCCACACCAATTACTCTGCTGATACTACGCAGAACAGCTCCCTCCCCCCATGGCTTTCGATTGCACTAAGCAACAAACACCGCCGTGAAAATTGATTATATGCAGATGAGGACATTGCAGAGCGTGGAGAAAACAAAGCAAAACATAAGTGATAGAAAACAAGGGCATTCTGCAATAGATGTAACTTAGACTCTCATTGGGACATGGCTTTGCAAGCCGCGGGTGACACCTCTTGAACATGTGTCAGGAAAACATCCATCTTCTCTCTTGCCTCATAAGTGCAGAGGAGTTTGACTATCTGCAACAGCCCTGTTTTGATGACCTCACACCTCAATATCCACGCCTTCTCTTGCCTTGTAATATCTGCAGAGCCTCTAACAATATCTGCACCCCCAATCCGAGAGTGCCAAAAAACCTTCAACCAATATTTCCGGTAAAAATGTGCAGGTTCAGTGATGCAAGTAACATACATAAAAGCAAATCTTGGAAAAGATTAAATATTGATTGGCTGTTATAGCATGGATTACTCACTGTTTAACATTTGAAGCCTCCGTTATATTTCCAGGCAGGTACTAACGAACATATACAACCAAGGGAGGTAGAGATGTTCCCCCAATATGAATTTCCCGTTATGAAATAAAGGAACCCATTAAAGTATTTTTCAAGAATATTCCTAAATTTTGAATGATGAAAGGGTCTCAGCTTAATCTGGGACCTTTCTGTTCGAAATTTAACGGCTTACTAACCCCACATATTGACTCACTCGTACATAAAAGCTTATAAATAAACACATACTATTTAAAGAAAACTGCAAGATTGGACAACAGAGAATGTCTGAATCTGTACCAAAGAAATGGGAAGCAAGTGAAATTTGTTTTCTAGAAAAGAAGATTCTCTCAGAAGAAACAGAGTCTATCCCCATTTTCATCGAAAACTCAAACCAAAACATCTACTTTAATGATTTTGCCCCGACCAAATATGTTGATAGCAGTAGCATTAACAATGTGCTATAACACAATCATTAAATCTGGACCAATTCTCTAATCATGGGACATTATCACCCGAACACGAGACGATATCTACTGTAAATTTTAGAGCTGGGCATAAATTTTATGTAGTTTTCAGCGCGGTGTCTTAAATCATGTACAAAGATATTTATACAGTGCACAAAATTTTGCAAACAGGTAGACAATTTTTGAACTCAGTTCTCGCCTGTGTACAATGTATGTGCATAAATGACCATCATTGAAAAACCAAATGATGATTATAGCCATCCCCTTTTTCTATGATGGGTAATCGGAGTTTACAGCTAGGTAGCGTAGATGCAGCAAAGTCCAGTGAATGTCACCTTTCCAATTAACGTTACTCAAGCTTAGATAAATCAGCCTCTTCAACCACCGAAAGGCAAGTCCAAAAAAGTCAGCCTTCTCAACTCTCCAATATCGAAATCATGGCTGCAAGTGACACCTGTCCACGTGCAATTGATTGATAGACGAGTAGAGATCAGCGAGATGACTGACGATGGCGTAACATTCTTAAAACGAAGTTTATATCTATTTAATTTAGTTATCTTTCTGTGTTTGTTTTAGTATTCATTTATTGTTTGAGGATTTTTTAATCTGCTGTAAGTGCTGAATAATAATGTTTATATCTTTCTTTTAAACATTCTGAATATCAACAAGTTAAAAGGGAAAGTTTCTTTCATTGAAATGAAATTGATGCTTTCTTTGAATAAAATGTTTGTTGTTTTGATTAACAGTCCCAACAGAAAACCCAGACATGTAATGAAGAGAAAACAACCACTATAAACTAAATTAATGTCATGTCTTGACATACAGTGGATATTGAAGTCTTCTAATATTGCTTTCAGCAAATATTTTCATTTTTATAGAATCCAAGATATTGAGTTATTAGTCTCCAAAACTAGTTCTGTTGGTAAAGATAATAAACATAGTTTGGTTAGATGTTGTGGACTGTGGTTATCAACATATAAAATATGATATATGATAAAATTATTCTCATCTACGAAATCCCTTATGTTTCATTGAAGCTGAAATGACAAAGACAACAGGATAAATACAATAAAGTTCAGCTGAGTCTTCTTCACTACCGTCTCAATTGTAGCAGTAAAAAGACAAGACATCTATAGTTGGTACACATATATTGATAAATACATCCAGCAACGAACCCAAATCAAACTGAGAACAACATCAGCCCTTTGAGATTAAGATAAAAAGTGCCATAGTTAGCACCCCCAACTCAAAAAATTATTTAAATAATCAGAATAGATAGAACATTAGTTTAGTTATTAGTGGGAGATTAAGATAAAAAGTGCCACAGTCAGCACCCCCAACTCAAAAATTTATTTAAACAATCAGAATAGATAGAACATTAGTTTAGTTATTAGTGGGCTCATTAGAAGCTACTATGTCACAAGTAGAGCTGTTATTATTGGGGGACATTGATTCCTTAGGAACAACAGGGTTCATTTTTATATATAAAGACTTAAAAAATGATTACACCCAATGATCCTGTAAATTGCTTTTATTACAGGAGTTCTCATCAAATAAGGTAGAAGGTTATGACTCTATATTCTATTCATTTAGCATGCTTGAAATCATAAGCATGATTATTAGTTTTTTTTATTGGTGGTCAAATAATATCAATTGTCTTTAACCTCTCTCAACAATTGCTATCAACTATATCTATTTTTCAAGTTAAGTAAGAGAAATTTCATAACATTTCTCAATGTATTTTTTTTGGATTATTTATTTCAGGAGGTATTTATTATGATTTTATTTGAATTATATGAAGTGAAATTTTATTCTTTTGAAGTATCTTTATGTTACTTTGCGTTTATCTTCTACAACATTCAAAAGAGACTTTGCACAATAATAAGAAAGTTTAGAGTTGTATTGGAGTTAAGTGAAATTTTCAATGCACGCGATTTTATTTAGATTATATAAGTTAAAATTTTCTCTTTGGAAGTTTTTTATCTCTTAAACTTACATTTATCTCATACAACATTTAAAGGAAATTGAGTTTGCACTAGTGAAAATTTTAAGAGGTTTATGGGTTATGAAAAATTAGTACAATATGCAAGATTCTACTTGAGTTGTATGAAGTAAATTTTAGACTTGAGAAGATTTCCATCTCTTAACTTGTGTTTGGCGTAACAGTGAGAATTTAAAAAAGGTTTGGACAAGTGAGAAATTGAACGCATAATTCTTTCATTTAAATTGATTACTTATATTTATTGTAAACGTTCTTCAACAATCATAATTAATAAAGCTATACCGTTTTTTTGAGGAGGGATAGAAATATCCCTCCAAAAATTCTCAAGGATGGCCATGGACATCCTTGAGAGCATCTCTTGTTTTTCTACCATTATTAATTTGTTTTTTTTTTTTTTTTTTTTAAATTAGTGAGATATTATTATAATTTAATTAAATAACAATAAGTTTTATGTTAATCAAATGCATATGTTAAAAGTTAATGACAACATTTTATTTATTTCCAATTAAAATTATTACTTTAACATTAAATCCCCATCAAATTTGACATTATTTTATTTCATAATTAATTCATATCTCTTTATTAATATTATATATTTTAATTTTTAAATATTAATTAAATTAATTAGATATTTGTCAATTAAATATATATATATTTTTTTATTGTCAAATAATTCTTATGTATTGTGGTTTATTCACCATAAAACAACTATAGATATTTTAAATGTAGCCCTATTATGTGAATATTGGATTTTGAAGTGAGTTTTGAGGAAATATTTATTGGAAGGAGAGAGTATAAGAAGTTAGAAGTAAATCCTAGTATATACATTAGTAAGATTATGTTATATGTAAAGTTTATTGATATATTGACTTATTAGTTTGTTTGGAGAAATATAAGGGTTAGAAATAGAAATATAAGAGTTACTCTATTTATAATTGTCTATTTTTATTATAAATATAGAGTTATTTATTTATTATTTATAAATTTTATAATGTGCATTTATTTAAGTTGAATAATGTGCATGTGTAACATGTGGTGAAATTGCATGATGTGTCTAATGGGTGTGCCAAGGTTACATGACATACATGTATGGTGTGCTCAAAATGTTTGTGTGTGTTAGTAATGGTAGTATATATGTTATTGGCTCACACACATTTGATCGATTCATATCAAATGCAGATTTTACTAGATCATATTATGCTTGAATGTTATGTATGTCATTGACTTGTGCATAATACTATACTTGTTGGGTACATATGACTAATTTTTATTAAAGTTGTATGGTGTGCTAATGTGAATTAAGTTTTGACATGTATGCAATTGACTTGTATACACATCCTTCTTTGTATGGAATTTATGTTATGATTACACCACACATGTGAATTGAATTTGTATGGTGTATATTGTGTGCTTGTATCCATTAGGATTGGATGGTATTTATATCATTGAGTTATGTGATTAATTTGTATGTCATGTGCATAAGGATAGTTCATATTAAGTTTCTATTGTATGTGCAAGGTATATATATGCATAAGGCTTTTATGTATGGTATGCTTAGAATGCTTGTGTGCACTAGTGTTGGTGAAATTTATGTCATTAAGTCATATACGTGTGATTGCTTCATATGGAATGTAAATTGGTCTAGTTCATATTTGGTTGAATGTTATGTACATGCCATTGAGTTTTGTGCATAACACTCTCCATGGTTGAATGATTATGGTGTGCTTGGTGTGGTAATGTGAACGAGGCTTTGACATGTATTTAATTGACTTGTATACACGTTATTTTTTATATGGAATGTTGTTCTAATTACATTACATGTGTGAATTGAATTTGTATGGTGTACCTTGTGTGCATTTTGATTGAATGGTATTAATACCATTGAGTTGTGTAATTGATTTGTATGCCTTGTACATGGGGATAATTCATATTACTGTTGTATTGTGTGTCTAATGTGTATATGTACATAAGTCTTTTATGTTGGTGTTGAATCAAGTGTGAATCGAACTTGTATGGCATGCTTAGAGTGCTTGTGGGCATTAGTACTGGTGGCAAATGTCATTAATTCATATACATGTAATTGAGTCATATGAAATGCAAATTGGTCTAGTTCATATTATGGTGGAATGTTATATGTATGTTGTTGAGCTAGGTGCATGCTACTCTCCATGGCGAATACACAAAGCTATTTTTTATTAAAGTTTTATGGTGTGCTAATGTGAATTAGGCTTTAGTATGTATGCAATTGACTTACTTGTATGTATGCAATCGACTTGTATTTATATCCTTGCATGAAATCTATGTTACATGCTTATATCACATGTGAATTGAATTTATATGTATCTTGTGTGCTCATGTGCAATAGGATTGAATAGTATTTATATCTTTGAGTTATATGTGATTGATTTGTATTCCATGTACATGAGGATAATTCAAATTAAAGTTGTATTGAGTGACTATTGTATACATGTGCATAAGGCTTTAATATTGGTGTTACATCAAGTGTGAATCAAGCTTGTATTGTATGCTTAAAGTGCTTGTGTGCATTAGTATTGGTCACATTTATGTCTTTAAGTCATATGTACATATGATTGATTCATATGGATTGTAACTTGGTCTAGTTCATATTATAGTTGAATGTTATGTTTGTCAATTTTTTTATATAATACTCACCATGGCATGTACATAGGGCTATTTTTTATTGAACTTGTATGGTGTGCTAATGCGAATTAGGCTTTGGCATGTATGCAATTGATTTTTATACACATCCTTGTTTGTATGAAATTTATGTTATGATTCATATTAAGGGCGTATTGTGTGCTCAATGTGTATGTCATGTACATGGTGTAATTCAACTTAAGGTTGTGTTTTGTGTCCAATGTGCATGTGTATAATAATTTTATGTTGGTGTTACATCAAGTTTGAGTCAAACTTGTATGGTGTACTTAGAGCGTGCTTGATCTATATATGTGATGATTTGTATCCCATGCACATGATGTAATTCATATTAAGGTTGTATTCTTATTTATTTGTATGTCATGTACATGGTGTAATTCAACTTAAGGTTGTGTTTTATGTCCAATGTGCATGTGTATAATACTTTTATGTTGGTGTTGCATCAAGCGTGAATCAAACTTGTATGGTGTACTTAGAGTGTGCTCAATCTATATATGTGATGATTTGTATCCCATGTGTACATGGTGTAATTCATATTAAGGTTGTATTGTGTGTCCATTGTGCATGTGTATAATACTTTTATATCGATTGTGCATCAAAGTGTGATTCAAACTTGTATGGTGTGCTAAGAGTGCTCAAGTGTACATTAATATTGGTGGAATTTATGTCATTAAGTCATATGCATGTGATTATTTCATATGAAATGTAAATTGATCTAGTTCATATTATGGTTGAATGTTATGTATGTCATTGGGTTTTGTACATAATACTATCTACGGTGTGTATGTAAGGTTTTTTCTTATTAAAGTTTTATGGCATGCTTGGTGTACTTGGTGTGCTTGTGAATTAGGCTTTGGTATGCAATTGACTTGTATACATATCCATGTTTATGTGGAATTATGATTACATCACATGTTTGAATTGACTTTGTATAGTGTATGTCATGTTCTTGTGTGTATTAGGATTGAATAGTATTTATATCATCGAGTTATATGTGATAGATTTGTATGCCATATTCATGAGGATAGTTCATATTAAGGTTGTGTTGTGTGTCCATATTGCATGTGTATAAGAATTATGTTGGTATTGCATCGAGTGTGAATCAAACTTGTATGGTGTGCTTAGAGTGTGCTCAATCTATATATGTGATTGATTTGTGTGCCATGTATATGATGTAATTCATACTAAGGTTGTATTGTGTGCCCAATGTGCATATGTGTATATATGACTTGTACACATGATTGATTTGTATATATATGACTTTTATGTTGGTTTTACAATCAATTGTAAATCAAACTTGTATGGTGTGCCTAGAGTGCTTGTGTACATTAATATTGGTGGCATTTATGTAATTAAGTTGTATGGATGTGATTATTTCATATGAAATTTAAATTGATCTAGATCATATTATGGTTAAATGTTATGTATGTCATTGGGTTTTGTGCATGATACTATCTACGGTGTGTACATAAGGCTTTTTTTTTATTAAAGTTGTATGGTGTGTTTGGTGTGTTGCAATTGACTTGTATACACATCCATGTTTATGTGGAATTATGATTACATCACATGTGTGAATTGACTTTGTAAAGTGTATGTCATGTTCTTATGTGTATTAGGGTTGAATGCAGATTGGTCTAGATCATATTATGCTTGAATGTTATGTGTGTCATTGAGTTGTGCATAATACTATACTTGTTGGGTACATATGGTTAATTTTCATTAAAGTTGTATGGTGTGCTAATGTGAATTAAGTTTTGACATGTATGCAATTGACTTGTATATACATCCTTCTTTGTATAGAATTTATGTTATGATTACATCATGTGAATTGAATTTGTATGTACATTGTGTGCTCATATGCATTAGGATTGAATGGTATTTATATCATTGAGTTATGTGATTAATTTGTATGCCATGTATATGAGGATAGTTCATATTAAGGTCTATTGTATATATATGCATAAGACTCTTATGTTGGTTTTACATCAAGTGTGACTCAAATTTGTATGGTATGCTTAGAATGCTTGTGTGCACTAGTGTTGGTGAAATTTATGTATTTAATTGACTTGTATACATATTCTTGTTTATATGGAATGTTGTTCTAATTACATTACATGTGTAAATTGAATTTGTATGGTGTACCTTGTGTGCATTTTGATTGAATGGTATTAATATGGTTGAGTTGTGTAATTAATTTGTATGCCTTGTACATGAGGATAATTCATATTATTGTTGTATTGTGTGTCTAATGTGTATATGTGCATAAGTCTTTATGTTGGTGTTGCATCAAGTGTGAATCGAAACATGTATATGTACATTAGGCTTTTAATATTTGATAGGGGTTTCATTGAAACATTTAAACATCCTTGTTTAATATGGATTTTATGTTAGTATTCCACCAACTATGAATCAAAATTCTATGGTGTGCCTTATGTGTTCATGTGCATTATTATTAGTCACAATTATGTCCCTTACTCAGTTGAATGTGATTGATTCATATGGCATGCAAATGGTTACAACTAATATTATGGTTGAATGACATGTTTTTCATTAAGTTGTGTACATATTGATTTCAATGACATGTACATGAGGTTAATTTGTATTGAAGTTGTATGGTGTGGCTAGTGTTCTAATATGAATTAGGATTATATATGATTAAACTTGTATACACAACCTTGTTTATATGGAATCTATGCTAGGGTTACGTAAAAATGTGAATTAAATTTGTTTTGTGTACCTAGTATAATTGTGCATTAGAATTGAATATTATTTATGTGATCAAATCATGACATGTACATAGGGATAATTCATAGTAAAGTTGTGTTGTGTGCTTGATGTGTATTAGGATTGAGTAATATTTATTTGATTGATTCATATGACATGTACATGGGAATAATTCTTATTAAAGTTGTGTTGTGTGTTTGATGTGTTTATATTTTTTATTAGATAAGCAGGGAAGGGCCCTAATCCCAAACAATAGCTCAAAGCATGGCATAAACAACCATAAGAAATAGACTAGCAAGACAACAACTAGTCACATAGCAAGAACCAAAGAGACTAACAACAAAACCAGTCAAAAGGGATAAGCAAGCACACAAGCCGAAATTAAAATAATCATCAAGGATCATAGGCCATTATCTAAATCAAAAGAATTTAATAATCATCTACTAAAAATAGGTTAGATGCCAACAAGAGTCTAGATAAGATTTAACAACATAAAATGACTCTTAGAGAAACTAGTAAAAACAAAACCACACCTAACAATCCTATCATTAACAAAGCAACAATTCATATTTTTTAGTAGTAATTATAAGCTCCCAATTATCCCTAATGTTAGAGATAAAATACTTACAATTAGTGTTCTCATCAGCATTAACTTGTTTTTATTCCATTTGTTTCCCTTGGTGCTTGAGCTACTTCCTTATCTTCAACTGCCCAAAAATGGTTTCGAGAATTGCACGGTTCATAAGGCCATCAGTAACTTTCATCAAGGTACAAAGAGCCTTCTCCATTTCCTCCATTTTAACTTGCATGACAATCATTTTGTTATTGAGATCACCTTTAGAAGCAACATTGAAATCTTCCTTCGAGGGAATGGAGAGGTTCATATTCACATCACCATTATCCATCCTATCACTCAACTTTGAGGCCTCAACACCTTCCACTTTAACCTCTTCCTCCATCACATTTTCCCCCTCAAACTCTTCCTCCTCATCTTCTTGGTAAGTAAATCCTCCCATTCATTCTCCTCACTTTCCTCTTCATTCATAGGTTCATTTTCTTCGTTAGGGGAGAACTCCTCTTCAATAACAAGAGCAACAAACTTACCTTTGCCTTTATCCCCCTTCTCCATAAAATTGACTTTGGCCAATTGGGTCGATCTCCTACCACCCTTATTGGACCCACTGAACTCCTCTTCTTTTACCTCCTGTTGTTGTTCTTCATTATCTTTAGTGATAGTGATGAAAAATTCTTTCTTGGGGTTTCTTTGTGACTTCTTGCTTTTTGGGATGCTCAAGCAACAAAGGAGAATGTTTTCTTTTCTCAGGAGTGGTCTTTAGTAAAGCAAGGTCCATAGACTAAGCAACAAGGCAATGCTTAGGTTTTTGGTTTTTATTAGCAATGTTTTTACTTTCTAAGGCTAGGTCCTTAGAAGGAGAAGGATAATTACTCTCAATTGGCTCAATGCAGATACTAGAATTGTGAGATTTTTGGTCAATTGGGGTTTTCTCTTTAATAGAGGCTTTAGCCATATTCACATTAATATTGTTGTGAGGGTTAGCTAAGCTGAGAGCCCAATGTTTTCCATGAAAATTATTAGATAGAAAATTTGTACAAAGCCATCATTAAACCTTGGTGCAGAGGAGGCAAAGCTCCTTTTTCAATTTTTGAAGGGAGGAGAAAACATAGAACAAAATATTTATTTTCTCATTATGCATAATGTGGTTGAGAATTGGAAAATGGTAATTGTGTACTGCCATATTCTACCTTCGAGGGTAAAGTAGCACATTACATACAAACTTACCACAACATATGAAGGGGGGAGCTTGAGGCAAGCCTGAAACATTTTTTAGTTTCCCCCCTTCAAATTATCAATGATAAGATTTAAATCTCTTTCAATGATACTTTTGGTAAATCCCAACTCCTTCAAATGCTTTAAACCTACCCAAACTATCATAGCGTCAACCACATTATTGGAACAAACACCTGATTTATCGTCATATCCTTCTATAAGGTTACCATGATGGTTTCTAATAATTCCTCCAGCTCCATCAAGGCTTGGGTTCCCCTTGGATCACCCACCAAAATTGCATTAGAACCAGTCCATCTCAGGAGGAGTCAAAACACTTTTTTTTGTATTTAAATACTTAATCCAATTGACTTTCAAAAGATCTTGTTTTAGCCCCCATATTTGTTTAATCCTAAGCTCTTTATTATAGGGCGCATGTGTTTTGAGGATCCATAGACCCCTGTATTTATATTCTCCTGAATTTGAGCCATGAAAAGATCTTTATTGTTTCTTGCACTCTCGAAAGATCTTGTTATTTCACTCCTTTCATAAGCCCCAAGCAATAAAGGGAGGGACTTGTCTCCAAATATCCACAATAATGTTGTGAGAATAAGGTCTGACATTCCAACTGTCAAGAAACGACCTTATTGAAGAGGGGAAGACCCAGTCAATCATGAGGATAGGAAGAAAATATGACCATACCTCTTTGGAGTAGGAATAGTGAAAAGTAGATACATTATAGACCCCTCATCTTCATTATAAAGGCAACATCTATTCTCAAATTGGAACCCTCTTTTATTAAGGTTATCAGTAGTAAGGATCTTTCCATCAACAACTACCCACCAAAACAATTCACTTTGGGTATCAAGTTTTTTGTCTAGACATTGTTCCACTAAAACTCATTGAAAGAATCAAAGGATTTTCCAAAACTTCATAGGTAGATTTCACTGGGAGGTTCACCGAGTGATGCATAGTCCAAATCCACTCATCTTATGCATCCCTCCATTCCATCCCAATTTATATACCTAGCAAGTTGCTTACCAAAAATTATGATAAGCCTTTATTTTAATTGAATTAGCTAGTGAGTGTTTGAGAGAGAAGAACCATTAAGCCAAATATCCTCCTAAAAATTAGTGTATTTACCATTTCCAATTCTTTTCTTTGTTAGGATTTAGGTGCTATCAACCTTGTAAATCTTTTAATTAATTATTCTTCTAAAGTGTTTTGTACATTTACCCATAAGAGGTGAAACCATTTGACCAATGGTGGTGAAAGAGACAATGTAAATATAGTGTTATTGTTACCGTTTGTCCTTTTAGAAAAGGACAAAATAGCTAGGTGTCTCACTTTGAATCTTCTAGAATGAGGTTGTTGGGTCAAAATAGAGTGTTGTAAGAGCATCTATGACATGTATGACATGTATGACATGTATGACAATTGTCATAAGATGTTATGGCAATATGACAGATTCCTTATGATAGAATATGTTATTTTTGGACCCCAGACACCCATGCATGAGAGATGCCTTATGACAATGGTAAGAGCATCTGTAAGAGGCTATTTTTGGTATTTTTTGACCATTTCAAGGAGGGAGGTGTGGGTTTTTCTAGGTGGTATTTTTTCCTTTTGTTTGGTGAAACCATGGTGGTTTTCATCCTCACAAATCTCTTTAAATTGGGGCCTTGAGCTAGAGTTATTCAATTTAGTTTTGCGGGTTTGTAGGGTAACATGGTGTTGTCAAATTTTACAGTGTTTGATAAGAGAAGTCTATTGTTGCATGTAATATCTTAGATTATTAGTAATATACTTGGATCTCTTTCGATGGTGGAGTTTTTTCCCTTCGGGGTTTCTCCACGTAAATATGTTCTTGCATGTGTTATGTTTCTTCTATCTCTCTCTTGTTCTTTCTTCTCTCTAAGGCTAAAGGTTAATCTACATATTTCAGATTTTCATTCACATTTAAGTTCATTTTGCAAGCTTTCTTCACCTTGATAATCAATATTTGGTATCAGAGCTAACGGTTTTTTTAAGGGACACTTTCCTTTTAGAGTGTTGAAGGCTTTTTGATGTAGTGGGAGCTTTTGGGTTGTGGGTTTTGCAAATTTGTGAAAGATTGCATACCATGGCCTACACCTCTCATCAAGATATTGAGAAGTTCAATGGCACTGGTTACGAGATGTGGAAGTTGAAAGTGGAAGATCTCCTTAAGGAGAGAGATCAATGGTTACTAGTTTCAGTTGATAAGAAGCCATCTACTTCATCCATGTCAGATGAAGATTGGAAGAAGTTAGACAAGAAGGCTCGAGGGACCATTCGGTTGTGTCTCATTGACTCTTTCCTCATAATTTTCTCATCAGAAGACACATACATACAAGCTTTGGAGGAAGATAGGTGAAATCTACCAAACTAAGAGTTTGTCTAACAAGTTGTATCTCAAAAGATGTTTATATATATTAAAGATGAAGGATGGTGATTCTATTGTTGAACATTTGAATGTTTTTAATTTGATTATAAGTCAGCTTGCATCTATTGATGTTAAAATAGAAGATGAGGATAAATGCATTTTAGTGATTTGCTTTTTGTTGGAATCTTGGGAAAATTTAATTGTTGCTATAACTAGTGGCGGTACAGAACCTAAGATGGATAATATTATTCCTATACTTGTTTTAGAGGAGATGAGGAGAAATACCATGCATAGTGGCTCCCAAGATGCTTTGCATGTGCGAGGTAGGTCTAAGGAGAAAGGGCCTAAAGGGGATAAGAAGGATAATTCTATAGGACGATTTAAGATCCTTGGAAAGAGCAGAGTGAAGTGTTGGAATTGTGGTAAATAGGGACATGTGAAGAAGGAATGTAGAAACAAGAAAAAGAATGTAGATTCCTCCATGGAAAAGTCCTCTGATTACGATGATTCTGATTTGATTATTTCAGCTAACATAGTTTGTAATGATGCTTGGCTTATTGATTCTTGTGCTTCCTTCCATATAACTCCTCATAAGGAATAGTTTTCTACATACATAGAATATGATGGAGGAGAGGTCTTCATGGGTGACAATAGCTCACAAAAGATTATTGGTAATGGAAAGGTAAAGTTGTGTTTCAGTGATGGGAGGGTTAAAATCTTTTTACATATTCCAGGACTTATAAAAAGTTTAATTTCGATTTTCAAGTTGAATGATTCTAGAATGAATGTGGCATTTGACAAGTGTGGTTGCAAGATAGAAAGGGGAATTTTGGTGGTTGCTAAAAGATCTCAGACATGGAATTTGTTTATGCTACATGCCTCTACTTTTTGTAACTCCTCTTTTGTAATTAGCACTAAAAATGCATGTATGTTGTGGCACCATAGATTGGGTCACATTGGTGAAAAAGGTCTTAGGACCATACTTGATAAGAAAATAGTAGATGGTATTTCTAATTATTCTACTAGTAAAATTGATTTATGTGAGGATTGTGTGTTTGGTAAACAAAATAGGTCATCATTTCCTAAAGGAACTAATAAAGTTAATGGATTGTTAGAATTAATTCATTCGGATCTCAGACATGGAATTTGTCTATGCTACATGCCTCTACTTTTTGTAACTCCTCTACTTTTTGTAACTAGCACTAAAAATGCATGTATGTTGTGGCACCATAGATTGGGTCACATTGGTGAAAAAGGTCTTAGGACCATACTTGATAAGAATATAGTAGATGGTATTTCTAATTATTCTGTTAGTAAAATTGATTTATGTGAGGATTGTGTGTTTGGTAAACAAAATAGGTCATCATTTCCTAAAGGAACTAATAAAGCTAATGGATTGTTAGAACTAATTCATTCGGATGTATGTGGTCCAGTGCATTACAAAATCTTTGGGTAGATCTCATTATTATGTTTCCTTCATTGATGATTACTCAAGCTATACTTGGATTTATTTTATGCATACAAAATTTGAAGTTGTCACCAAATTTAAGGAATTTAAGGTATTGGTTGAAAAGCAAACAGATTATGAGATAAAAGTATTGAGATCTGACAATGGGGGTGAATATTGTTCTAAAGAATTTGATGAGTTTTGCAAACATGTAGGAATTGTTCGGCCAAAGACTACACTTTACACACCCCAACAAAATGGGGTAGTAGAAAGAATAAATCGTACATTAATGGAAAGAGCTAGGACCATGTTAAATAGTGCTAAGTTAGATAAATATTTTTTGGTGGAAGTTGTTGGTACTGCTTGTTATTTAAGTAATAGATATCCTTGTAAAACTCTTGTTGATAGAACACCTTTTGAAATGTTCCTTCAATTTAACATTTAAGGGTCTTTGGTTGTGAGGCTTTTGTTCATGTGCCTAAAAAGAAGCGGTCTAAATTGGATCCCAAATCTCAAAAATGCATCTTTGTAGGTTATGGTGAAAATGTTAAAGGTTATAAACTTTGGAATCCACTAACACAAAAGATGATACTTTCTAAAGATGTAATTTTCAAGGAATTTAGAGCTAACTCTGAAGATGAGCCACCAAAGGAAAAGTAAAAAACAATGCATTTTGAAACTAAGCAAGAAGATGCACATGCAAAAGAATAGAGAGATGGACAAGAAGAAGAGAGCTCTAAAGAAGCGGTCTAAATTGGATCCCAAATCTCAAAAATGCATCTTTGTAGGTTATGGTGAAAATGTTAAAGGTTATAAACTTTGGAATCCACTAACACAAAAGATGATACTTTCTAAAGATGTAATTTTCAAGGAATTTAGAGCTAACTCTGAAGATGAGCCACCAAAGGAAAAGTAAAAAACAATGCATTTTGAAACTAAGCAAGAAGATGCACATGCAAAAGAATAGAGAGATGGACAAGAAGAAGAGAGCTCTAAAGAATCTATGGACAAGAAGAAGAGAGCTCTAAAGAATCTTTGTAGGTTATGGTGAAAATGTTAAAGGTTATAAACTTTGGAATCCACTAACACAAAAGATGATACTTTCTAAAGATGTAATTTTCAAGGAATTTAGAGCTAACTCTGAAGATGAGCCACCAAAGGAAAAGTAAAAAACAATGCATTTTGAAACTAAGCAAGAAGATGCACATGCAAAAGAATAGAGAGATGGACAAGAAGAAGAGAGCTCTAAAGAAGTTGAAAACAATGAGGATGAACATGGGGAACCTCTTACTCCACCTTTGAGAAGGTCCACAAGACAGCGAAATCTAGTTGATAGGTATAGCACCCCTGATTTTTGTTATAAATTTGCTTTGTTATGTACTGATGATGAACCTAGATCTTTGAGGGAGGCTCCCTCTTCAAAAGAATGTTAGTCTTAGATGCAAGCCATGCATGATGAGATGATATCTTTGAAGAATTGGCACCTGGAATCTTGTTAGTTTATCCAAAGGAAGAAAAGCCATTGATTGTAAGGGTATATAAAAAGAAGTTTGGTGCAAACAGTAAGTTGGAACGATACAAGGCCAAATTAGTGGCCAAGGGCTACTCCTAGAGAGAGGGAGTTGATTTTGGTGAAATATTATCTCTTGTTGCTAAGATAACTTCTATTAGATTCCTTTTATCCATTGTTGTTGCTTATGATTTAGAAATAGAACAAATGGATGTTAAAATTGCTTTCTTGCATGGGGATCTTGAGGAAGAAATTTATATGCAATAGCTTAACGGTTTTGTTCTAAAAGGAAAATAACACTTGGTTTGCAGGTTAAAACAGTCTCTATATGGTTTAAAACAGTCATCTCGGATGTGGTACTAGAAGTTTGATGTCTTTGCATTAAAGTTGGGTTTTGTTAGAAGTGAATAGGATCACTGTGTTTATTTTAAAGTTATTGATGATCAGATACTGATTATTGTCTTATATGTGGATGATATGTTGTTCATCGGTAACAATAAGACAATGATTAGGGAACTTAAAACTCAGCTTTCTGGCACATTTGATACGAAAGATTTAGGGGTTGCTAAATATATTCTTCGGATGGAAATCATTAGGGATTGGATTCACAAAATGCTTTGGTTAAGTCAGAATAAGTATGTTAACACTATTTTGTAGAGATTTAATATGTAAGACTATAAACTAGTAAATATTCCATTTCCTACTAGTACTAAGTTAAGTTTAGACATGTGTCCTAAGTCGGATGATGATATTGATGAAATGTCTAAAGTTCCTTATGCTAGTGTTGTCGATAGTTTAATGTATGCAATGGTTTGTACTAGACCAGATATAGCCTAAGTAGTGGGAGTTCTTACCAGGTTTATATCTAATCCTAGTAAAGAACATTGGAATTTTGTTAAAAGGGTATTTAGATATTTGCAAGGCACTTCTAATTACTGTTTGGTTTAAATGGTACTGATAATGTTGATAAGTCATTGGACATATAGGGTTTTGTTGATGCAGATTGGGCAGGTGACTTGGATAGTTGAAAGTCCACTAGTGGCTATGTGTTTACTTTGTTTGGAGGTGTAGTGAGTTTGATGATTAAAAGACAATCTACAGTTGTGTTATCTACCACTAAAGAAGAGTATATGGTTGCTACACATGCCTCTAAGGAGGTGGTTTGGTTACAAAGACTTGGTAATTGTATTGGTTTTGATTGCAGGATAGTGAGGATCATATGTGATAGTCAAAGTGCCATATGTTTAGATAGAAATCCTATTTATCATGCTCGTACTAAGCATGTTGATGTTCAGTATCACTTTGTGCGAGAAATGGTTGAGAATGGACAAGTCTTGATTGAAAAGGTTGACACTTTGGATAATGTTGCAGATTCTCTTATGAAGCCAGTCACCATGAATAAGTTCTCTTGGTGCAGGAAGGACATGGGCCTTGATCACTGTACTTGATTCTATGTAATTATATCTCTATGGGTGTAATTTATAATGTATGATGTCAAGTGGGAAAATGTTAGGATTTAGGTGCCATCAACCTCGTAAATCCTTTAATTAATTATTCTCCTAAAGCTTTTTGTACATTTACCTATAAGAGGTAAAACCATTTGACCAACGGTGGTGAAAGAGACAATGTAAATGTAGTGTTACCATTACCATTTGTCCTTTTAGAAAAGGACAAAATAGTTAGGCGTCCCACTTTGGAATCTTCTAGAATGAGGTTGTTGGGTCAAAATAGGGTGTTGTCAGAGCATTTATGACATGTATGACAGTTGGCATAAGATGCTATGACAGTATGATAGATTCCCTATGATAGAATATGCTATTTTTGGACCCCAAGTGCCCATGCATAAGAGATGCCTTATGATAGCTATAAGAACATCTGTAAGAGGCTATTTTTGGTAATTTTTGACCATTTCAAGGAGGGAGGCGTGGGTTTTTCTAGGTGGTATTTTTGCCTATTGCTTGGTGAAACCATGGTGGTTTTCATCCTCACAAATCTCTTTGAATTGGGGCCTTGAGCTAGAGTTATTCAATTTAGTTTTGCAGGTTTGTAGGGTAATAGGGTGTTACTGGATTTTATAGTTTGATAAGAGAAGTCTATTGTTGCATGTAATATCTCAGATTATTAGTAATATACTTGGATCTCTTTCGGTGGTGGAGTTTTTTCCCTTCTAGGTTTCTCCACGTAAATATGTTCTTGCATGTGTGATGTTTCTTCTATCTCTCTCTCTCTCTCTCATTCTTTCTTCTCACTAAGGCTAAAGGTTAATCTACACATTTCATATTTGCATTCACATTTAAGTTCATATTGCAAGCTTTCTTCACCTTGATAATCAACATGCTTAACCCCCAATTTTAGCACACTTCTTATTTTAAGCAAATTATTCCAAAACACTGAATGATAAGGAAGATCCAAAGCACTTAGAAAATAGCCCTACTCCTTGTTTCTTAGATATTTAGCCCTTAAGATTTTAACCTAGTCTGTGGCACTTTCAAGAAGATTCTAGCCTATTTTAGCAACAAGAGATTTACTAAACAGTTTCATTCTTCGTATTCCCTATCCTCCAACCCTTTTAGGAGCACACACCTTTTGCCAACCCACTAAAGCCATTATGTTTCTCTCCTCAATATCGAACCACAAAAATATTCTTTGTATATGTTCAATCTTTTCAGCAATAAAATAAATATTTTAAACAAAGAGGTGATACATCGGGATGTTTTGTAATAGAGCTTTGAGTAGCTGCAATTTACCAACCCAACTTAGGAATTTTCCCTTCCAACCCTCCAACATTTTTTGGATTCTCTCTATCATGTAATTTTAATAGTTACTAATAGGTTTTTTGGAAGAACAACATCCTAACAACCCAAAATTTACATAACTATGTCTTTGACAATCTACTGGATATTGAAGAAATATATCTTACTTTATTATAATTCATACGTTGGCCTAAGGCCTTAGCATAGTCATTCAATATGTATTTCCAATGACAAGATTCTACAACCGAAGCTAAACTCCCATAAGAATAGTCATCCACAAACTGTTGATGAGAAGAAAGAGGGAGAGAGGAAGCAACTTTAAACCCTTTCAACAACTTCTTGTCCAAAATATTTTGAATGTTTCTTCTTAGAACTTCAGCCACAATTATGAAAAGATAGGGAGAAAGGGGATCACCTTGCCTCAACCCACAACCACACTAGAAAAACCCCTTTGGGGGTACCATTCACCAAGATAGAATGTTTAGGGGTAGTAACACAAGAGTTGATTAGCTTAAGGAACCTGCCTTTGAACCCAAATTGTTTAAGGACAGAAAAAATAAAGGGCCAAGACAATCTATCATAGGATTTAGACATGTTCAATTTGAATTCCATCCTAGGCTTCTTACTACGCTCCATAGAGTGGAAAACCTAATGAGTATAGATAGTTGCATCTAGAATATGTCTTCCTTGAACAAACCCCTTTTGATTATTAACAATCATTTTATTCAAAACAATCTTCAATCTATTCACAATAATCTTAGAAAAAATCATATACGCAGTGTTACACAAACTAATAGGCTTGAAGTATTTTATGGAGGAAACATCCTCCTTTTTTAAAATGAGAGCAATAGAAGTAGAATTCAGTTAATTTAAGAGTCTACTTGAATAAAATAAATCCCAAGAAGCATTTAAAAGATCATCAGAAACAATATACTATAATTTTTGAAAGAAGGCAAGAGGAAACCCATTTGGCCTCGGGGCTTTAAAAGTGCCAAAGGAAAAAATAACAGACTTAACTTCCTAGATAAAGACAACTTTAGTCAAATATTAAGATCTTGTTCTATGATCAATTGGGGAATCACTTGTAAGAGGTCATCAAACTCCACATAGGCAACATCATAGTCCTTCTAAGAGTTTGAAAAAAATATATAGCCTCGTCAATAATTTCATCTTTAGAATTAATTGTGGACATGTCTTATTTTACTAAATATCTTATCTTTCTTTTGATTTTGTGTTTCATAATGGACTAATGGAAAAACTTCATGTTTTTGTCCCCTTCAAAAAGCCATTGGATTCAAGATTTTTGTTTGCAAAAGATCTCTTCCTTCTTGGTAATTTTAAACCATTGAGTCCTCAAGTCACATTACTTATTACAAATAGCTTCATCCACCACACCTCTTTTATGTCGTCTCCAATTAAATTCTTAGTATGGAAAATATTTCCAAAGGAAAACTTATTCCATCCTTTAACTCTATCCTTTACACGCTTTAATTTAGCAGCCAAGCAATACATAGGGGTTCCAACACAGGTTCATTCCAACATTTATCAAAAAGGGATTTAAAATTAGGATGAAGGGTCCATATGATTTGATCCTGAAAGGAAATGGCCCCCTTAGCATCATCATCTTCCCTACAAAGAAGAAGAGCATTATGATCCAAACGAATTCTTGGGAGAGCAAGAAGAATGTTCCAGTTTGAGGAGATAAGAAAACGATCCAATTTAACTTGTATGAGGTGATTTTCATATCTCCTATTTGACCAAGTAAACAAGGATAGTTGCAAAGAAACATCAAAGAAACGAACAAAATCAAGAAAGCCATCCAAATCCATCATACCGTCAAAAAAGTCCTCCAAGCCTCCCATCCTTTTCAATGAAAAAATCGGAGAGATAAAGTCCCCTCCAAGCATCCATAAATCTCCAATGTAACTAGAAATAAGGTTTATCAAGGAATCCCAAAGACTCTCTCTCTCAAGGTGATAATTAGGACTATAGATGTTTATCAAGTTCCATTTTCAAAGGTAATACGATCTTCAAAAGAAACCATGATTAGATAGTTCTTACAGAAGTAGCCAATAGTCCCATTGAGTCTCGAAGTATTCCACAAAGTAGCAATACCCCTAGAACCTCATTTAGCATCACTAACAACATAATTGGCACTAGGCAAAAACTCTTAACAATCTTGTCAAAGGTATCCCTCTTCATTCTCATTTCTTGAATCAATAAAACATTCACTTTGTAATCAACAAGATAAGTCTTGATCAAATTTTGTTTATAGGGACTATTTAGGCTCCTTATATTTAAGGATATCATCCTCATATCAAGAAAAATACTAAATATAGCATCACCTTGATGCTATAGGAAGGAGAAGACAACTTCCCCTTACCTCTTAGTCTTGGAACCCGAGAGAGAGTCCAAAGTGTTTTGCCTCCCTGGAGCAACTTCTATGGCTATCTTTATTCCTAGTTTCCTTTTGGGGTGCTCTACCAACTTTTTTCCCTCCCCCCACATTTGGTTTTTTCTTCTTTTTGGATTTTCCATTAGCTTGAATCTAGTCATCTTCAACAACCCCCTTAGCAAGGGATGAAGTAAAGCCCAACGGGGCCATATATTCCTTCAAATTCTTACCTTCCTTTTAACTCAATGACAAGAAGTCTACAGACTGTTTCCTAGGTGTAGAAATAGTAGAGGAAACCAGACCATGAAAATTTTGAGCATTTATCTCTCTCTCAAGAATTTTAGATTTGTCCCCATAAAAGTGGTTGGTTTTACTTTTTGAATCAATCCTTGATTCATCCTCATTAAGAATATCCCTCATGTGTTTATTTCTAAAACAATTCTAATTTTCCCCTTTTGCATTTTCATTCTCTTTTTGAGACACCTCTATAGCTTTTTTTTTTTGAATTATCAGAGGAAACAAGCAATACCCTATTCCTTCCAAGATCTCAAAGGGAACACCCTGGGCTTCCTTTTGAATCTTTTGATTTTGATCCTCGAAGGAGACAGCTACAATGACCTCTCCTCCAAAAAAAACCTTAATTAACTCCCCAATAGGATTATCCTTAGTTGAATCCTTCTTTTCTGCAACATGATTCACCTTAGGAACACAAGCCTGATGAGATTGGTGAGCAATTTGAGACATCAACTTTTCGTTATTCTATAAAGAAGGCATTTTCTTAGGACCCATCTCCCCAATCTTACTATCCTAAACCCTCCTCATGCAAGTTTCCTAGAAATGACCAAAATTCTTGCATATTTGACAATATGATTTGGCATTTTTATATTCAAGAGGTTGAATCTATTTTCTAAATTTCAACTTCAAGACAACTGAAGTGGGCATGATAGAGTTGACCACCGTATTAACACATCTCCCAACAAAAACTAATTTATACTTTTTTTGAGTTACCTTGTCCACAACCGGTAAATTACCAAAGGAATTAGTAATTCCCATATACCATATTTCTAAAACTCTAAGGGGAGACCAGGGAGAAAAACTTTGGTAGGGGCTACCAACCTATTATCCTCAAAGCTAGCAACACTTTAATCGCATGATAACCCCCTATGAAACTTGTTTGTTTCATAGTTCTATGTACTTCAAGCATGTAAAATGAGGCAAATTTCAATTCACCTCGATGCATAGTCCAAAACCTCAAACAATATTTTGAGCATTTCCCCCCATTCATCTTTTTAAGAGATTCGAAATGAGTATTATTGTTAACTCCCAATCCTTGGGAGTTAGTCAATTTTTCACTCATGTTAGAGCATTGATTTTCAATGCTCCTACATGAGCCTTGTGTTAGGAAAATAAACTCCAAGTGTTGGAGCAGTGAAAATCATCACTTTTACACTTTGCACTCAGTCTCTTAAATGCACAAGTGGTGAAAATCACTGCTAGAGCATTTTTCCTTATGATGAGTCTTTTACATGCACAAGCGGTGATTTTCACCGCCAGTGCATTTTCCCTCCATGACATTTACTCCTTAATTAATGCAACTTGAGTTGCATTAATGGTCTTTTCTAAATGACTTAATAAAGTCATTTTACACTATTTTATCTTCATTAGTCCACCTTTCTCTCTTTATCCACGTGCTATTCATCCTCCAAACTCCAGGAAAGATTGTGTTCAAAGATTTCTTGTGCATCTCAACTAGGGTTTTGGTTGCTTTTATTAGGTACGTCTTTATATCTTTCTTCTTCATCAATTTTTGATATCTTTTCCTCATGCCCTTTTCATTGTTAGGGTTTCAAATCTTGTCATTCTTCTTTTCTCTGTTTGAACGTGCCCTGGTCGTTTTCTTTTTCGTGCATCATTTTCTTGATGCTTTGATGTCATTTTCCATCACTCAAATGCTTATCCTCGTGGTCGGTGATTTTTTATTACTTTTCAATCGACCACCTTTTTTTTAACCAAGTCTAGGACTTGTTCGAGCATGATTTTTTGCCGCTTGAGCATGAGTAAATCTATCCATGTTTTGTGAAGTAGTAAAAATTCTCGCTTATACACTTAGGTATTTCTCCAACTCCTAAATGTAGGAGCGATGAAAATCACCGCTCCAACATGGAGTGTCTCTCTTTAGAATGTTAAAGCGGTGAAAATGTTTGCTTGTACATTTGACTCCTAAATAAAAAGTGACATGCTCAAGCACTAATTTTTAGCACCCAAGCATGAACTAGACCTTCCAACAAATGCACTAGCGCTAATTTTTAGCGCCCCAACACTTGACTTCCAAAAATGCCAAACACATTTAGGAGCACTGAAAATTAGTGCCCCTACATGCAAACTGACTTCTCAAGATGTAGGAGTGTTGATTTTTAGTGCTCTTATACAAAAGGCAATTTTCCACTATAACACTCAGATTTTATGCTCTGAACCTCATTTCTTTGCCAACACTTTCATTTTCATGTCCTATAACTCATTTGCACTTCCTTTGAATTGCCTGCTCGCTTCACGCTTTCTAATATTGTATTTTCTCCTAACATCTGCTGATTCATTATTCTTGTAGTTCCTCTCAAGCTCTCATTGGGTGATCTTTAAAGGTGACATTCCTCGATCTTTGGTACTCTCAGATGACATCAGAAAAGCTTCCATCACCCTCTAAAACAAAAGGCAAGATGAAGTACAAATACCAAGATGTTTTCCCGCCTACTATTGTACTCTCAAAGGTGGATGAAATCAAAGACACTGAAATCGGTCATCAAGACTTGGAAGATTTTGTAAAAAGAACTGAGATAAAACCATTAGAGGAAAATTTGAGATCCATTGTTCATAGCAACTTGCACTTGGTATCTACATTCCCAATTTCTACTCATAACACAAAGTTTGTTCTCCAAGTTGCATCTCATTACATCCGAGATGATAGAAGTGTGAGAGATTCCTCGGGACAAGTGATGATGAGATTGGATCCTAAATTCTTTGATATTGTTTTCCATGTTCCCCACATGGAACAATATACAAATATCTTAATTCAACAAGCACAGGAGGTCTATGATAAAGATCCCAATAAAGCTAAAACATTGATTAATACTCAATGGTTGAAAACTCCAAGGCCTACTATCTCAAGATGGCCTAAAGGGCTTCCTCAAAGTGATTTCAAAGAGGATGTCAGGGATATGATTACTCTCCTAAGTAGGGTTAAAGGATTGCCTATTTCATGTAATTTTAAAGATTGGATGCATGAGTACATCCACATCACTAGGAGAAGGAAAACACATATTGATTGGGGAACCCAGATAAGTCATGAAATCCATGAAAAATTGATCAATGTGCCTACTAATTTGAAATTTTACATGACTTCCTATTTGGCATATGTTGTTGCAGTTATAAGGCAATTTTCAAGGTTGTCTACCAAAGGAAACAAACATGTTGTACCTATGAGTTCTATTATTAGTTGAAATTAAGAAAAAGTCTTTGTCATTTCAGAAGAGTCACAAATGCATTCTTTGCACCCCTATTGCTCACTTTTGATCTGACTCTTGAAAAGAAGAGTATTGGATGAAGCCTACAAAGTGGTTGGTAAGGTTGGATGTATCTTTTTGCAGTTTCCAACTTTCACCTATATGAGAGTCAGTTGCTATATTGGGTGTCTATACATGTTACCCAGATATCCCTTAGATAAGTGGATACTAATGGATCTATGCAAACAATTGATCTCAATTCACAGGGAATGCCAGAGAATTCACAAGCCAGGTTTCAGGTTTCCACTAACAATTGGGAGATATACCATTCACGTTGTACAAAAAGAAAAGTCGGTTGTTGTAGAAATGCAAATCATGACTATAAGAACATATAAATATAGATTTGATTTTGACTACCGAGATGTGAATAGGAAATTGAAGAAAGATCATCAACATGTCTACCATTTTGAAGACATATGGGCGGACTGTAGAGATGAAGAAGACATCCGCAAATTAGATTTTTTCAAGTTGATAGTAGAGCAGATCAGAGATCTTAGTGTAGCTGATCTACTAGAGGATTTCAAAGATCCTGGTGACATCTTAAACTCTGCTTATGAAGAAGATGAAATTGATAGGAGACTCTTACCTCCAATACAATGGTCTAAAAAGGAAAGTGTCTCTAACAGAGAAAGTCTTGCTCCCATCTTACACAACACAACACAATGGTTGCATAAATATGGCTTCCAAATGAAATCTTTCACGACAGAATTAGAGGGAGAAATACTGAGAGTAGAAACTAGTCAACAATAAGAGCTTTGTACTAAATAGAAGCATGTGGTTGCTCTTTCTTCTTCTCAAAGAGGTCCCAAGATCAAATTTACTATTGGAAAAATTACTACACAAATAGTTGAAGATGAGGAAGCTACCGAATCAGAACAACCATCTACAAAGGGAAAAGAGCTTGCATCTGAAGAGCAATCATTTGATGAAAAAGAAGAGAATGAAAGTGAAGAAGTAGAAGAATCTTCTAGAGATGAATATTCTACAGATGAAGAGTATGTTGAAGAAGGGGAAGAAGAGGATAAAGAGGAGGAAGAAAGGCATGATGATGAACAACAACTATCTCCTCACAAGAACATGGTTGATAATCTTCCCTTAATATCATCGCCCATGATTTCTAGTGTTTTGTACACTCCTCCTAATCCTACTACTCCACCTCCTCTTCCTACCTCAGCTCCTCCTACACCAACTTTGCATACAACATTATCAGTTCTTTCTACCCCTCCTGTAAATTCCACCCTACAAATTGTTGTTGTTTCTTTAGGTTCTTCGTCATCCATCCCGAGCCTATCTTCTATGTCATATGACATCACTTCTTAAGGAGAGTTTAATAGATTCATGAATGAGTCTTTGCAAGATCTACTTGGTTTGCAGTCTACTGGGGCTATCATGACATATACTACCCCAATTGTTACAATAACATCTATTTCTACTAAAGCACCTACTACAAAGGATTTGATAATAAGTCAAGAAGAAAATACCTCATTCCTCCCCCCTTGGCTAATCTCACAAGTGTCAAAGCACAAGAAACAAATGATTTCCCCAAATGAGCTTGACCTTGAAGAGATAGTTCCTCCAAAATCCACGGGGAAGAAAAAGGCTAAAATTTATTCAAGACTTCATATAGATAAATTAGGTAACAAGTATGTAGACATTGTTTTGCCCCCACATGAATCAGGTGATGTGAACATGGGAGACTATGATCAAGGGTTAAGCTTGGTAAGGTAATGAATGAAAGTGCAAAAGAATATGATCAAGTAGTCTTGAATGCATTATCAAGTAGATTCGATAAAATGGAGCAAGCCAGAAATATGTACAAGGATAAAGCAGAGAAGTATGCATCAGTTTTGAGGAAGATTGCAAGCTCCTCAGAGAATATACAACTAATGGCCATGGTGAACTTCGAGGAACTAGTAGTACAAAAGGTGGAGAAGTTTGTTTCCAAAGGTAAAGTGTTTTGTGATTTCATTGATGAAATAATAGAACAAGGCTCATAGTTCATAGTTGTTGCAGATGAAAAGACCTCTCAAGTAGCCAAGTTGAAATTAGAGCTTGAGAAAGAAGAAAATATACTTTCCAAAGAGCAAAAAGAAATGGAAAGATGTCTCTCTTTTTGGTCACAAATGAAAGAGACAAAGTTGAGTAAATTGGTGAAATTTGGGGTAATTCCCGACAAAGAAAAGTATGTGGAAATAGGAGAATCTCTCAAAAACCGCATACAAGTGATCAAATCTCTCATTGAGGACATCCAATAGGTACAAGAAGATTTTGAAGGACATCGTGTCATCATGATGAATGGAATTGAGGAGTTACCGGGTAAACTCCTTAATGATGACAATTCTTTCCTCTCGGTCAGTGAGATTGCTAAAATGTTCAAGGAAGCTATCATGGAATAGGCGGAAGATGAAAGCTTTTCAAAGGCTTCCATGAACACCATGTGTGATGTATGGCTTGCTTTGGACAATCTCAAGTCAAATCTGGATAGATGCAAGAAAATTTGCTTGTCTATGAGAAGATTAATCACAAGAGTTCATACCATTGTTGATTATATAGTTGGTCTGGATTAGAAATTCTTCCAGGAGACAATGAAGAAATATGAAGACTTCCACGCCCAATGCAGGGAATCATAAAGACTTCTTGTGTCTCCAGTGTTAGATAGTTTTAGCATTTTTCATGCTTTATGTAAATAGTCTTTGACATTTTACATGTCATTTCAACAAATGTAATCACATGTAAACAAATATGTTCTCCTAAAATTATGGGTCCAACATTTTTGAATAAGTCAATTAGTTAGGTCAAATTTTCCTAGATTCTCTCTTCTGATTTTCCTAACTTTTCTCTCCTCTCCCATCTATAAATAAGAGAGGATTATATTGTAATGTTTTAGCTTTTATCTTTTGCAATGAAGTGTTGCCCATTTGAGAAGCAAATACATGAAACTTTGTGTTCATCTTTGTGAATATGAATTTGATCAATAAAAAAGTTAAGTTGTATACCAAAATTTGTGTTGGGAACAATCATCTTATGGTTTGATCGAATTGGTAGTGATTAGTAACTGAGATCTGAATGGCTTTGAGTAAATCTGTGTCAACTTTGGGTTACACTCTTTACTTGAATTTGTGATATTGATTGAATAATATTGGTGAATTCTCTACAAGACTTTGTGCTTGTATTTATTCATGATGTTTGTGGAATTGTTATGAAGTATCTAGAAGACTTTGTGCTTCTAATAAAATGTCGGTTACATATCTTAAAGGATTCATTGGTGAGAGCTACGAAACGATTTTGTGCCTTCGTGATTTTTTCTTTTCTTATCATTTATCGTTATCATGTTGGTATTCCTAGGCTTTTCTTTGACAAGATAGGAATATTGGCATTACTGCTTTTGTTTTAGTTTGAAGTTGTATCAGATCAGGAACTTAAATACTGAAGCATTGTAAAACATATCCTCTGAAAAAAAAGAGAATTATGAATGTGACACACCCCATATCTTAATTGTAGTGTACATTATTGTGAATACTTAATTAGTTTTACTTAGTTTCAATAAGCAGTAAGAAGGGTGCCTCCCCTTTCTGAGAGGAGATATTGTATCTCATATAGTTGTGGCTGAAATCAAGTTTTGTAATCTATTAAAAGGGATTACATAATTTTCACCCAACACAACCCAAATCAATAAATGCATCAAACCTTGGCTTTCATTTACAAAGTGATAGGAAATTATTGAACCCATTGTCAAATTCCCAAGGCCCTCACAAGAACCTTGATCAAATCCTCATGCATAATAAAACTAAAAAGAAATAGACCTTTTTCCATGGCACTAATGGTAACACTGCCTTTTAAATCCCAAACAGAGTCAGTCGACCTCCTAACCTAGTCAATATTCAGGCAAAACACAAGGAACTTTCCCACTAGTGAAAGCTTAAGATCCTCAATTGCTTCATGCATGATATCCTCATGAACTTCCACTTCCAAATCATCCATTGAATAGGAAAAAAACTTTGTATTTAGCTTTGTCATAGAAAATGATCCACCACCAATAATTTTATCCACATAGGAGACAAGATCCTCTTTAGAGAAAAAGGAATCCTAGAAGATGTAGAAAAATCGAAAACAATACTAGATTTGGGAGCAAAAATTTTAGATGGGGGAGTCCAATGGGGCCCCCACCAGGCTGACTCATTAGTCAAACCCTCAAAAACTTTAGAGATTTGAAATATAGAATGCACACATAGCACACTAGTTGGGTGGATTTTTTTATTATTTATCTTGATGGCATTTTAATATTCAGTAAGACACTAGAAGTGATGTGCTTATGTTAGTGTGCTCGATGTGCCTAATAATCTATAATAGTGTTTGTATGCTCCAATTTTGTAGTAGCATCATTAGCATATGCAAACTTTCTTAGTAATATGGATTTTATGTTAATGTTTTTGAAAAGATAAGCAACATTTTCAGGGTGTCGTACCCTTAACACAAAGAACCCAAAGGGCCAAAAAGAAGCTAGTTTAAACCCAAAATGAACTAGGAAAGTAGACCTTACATAGAAACAGCTAACAGACAGTTGTCGAACAATTGACGAGGAGTAGACAACCCCAGAATCAGGGGGGGCCAAATTGACTCCCTTAACCCGAGATCGAGAAGCAACAAGAGATCGAGGGAGCCCCTTTTTTCTTTCTCAGCACTATCGACCATGAAAGCTCAGAATCATCCTCCGAGTGGGGAGAGAGAAGCGGATCCACTACAACCAACAAGGGCAAGGAGCCATCTCGCATGGGAGACTGCAGTGCGGGAGAGGAGATAGGATCAATTGAAGGACCAACAGAGGCATCCAACAAGGTTTGAGTAGGCTCAAACAATACAATGTTAGCAAAACAAGCCAACAAAGGCTCCATAGAATGGATTGCTGGAAGAGGAGTCGGGAAAGACACAGGCAGACGAGAAGACTCAAGCGGATCAACCTCCATAGAAGAAGTCTTCAAAGGAGGGAAACCCACCGTGAGATGATCTAGGAGAGCATCCTTCCACCAAGTAGCAACACCCTTGCAACGTGCAAGTGGGCAGCTAGAGGCCAAATGAGCCATAGAGAAACATCTCCTACACCGAAAAGGGAGGCCCTCATAGTCCAAGAGCTGCTTCCAAGGTCTTTCCTCCACCAACAAGACTACACTTGTATAATGTTGCATAAAGTGTGAATCACACTTGTATAATGTGCCTAGTCTACTTGTGTGCATTCATATTGGTGGAATTTATGTCATTTATTGTTATCCATGTGATTAACTTATACAACATATAAATGGGTCTAATTCTTATCAAAGTTGAAAGGCATGCATAATGTCCCTTGTGTGTAATCTACTTTAACCATACACTTCATTTACCTATACATTTCCTTGATGCATAATGTTGCATCAAGTGTGAATCACACTTGTATAATGTGCCTAGCCTACTTGTGTGCATTCATATTGGTGGAATTTATGTCATTTATTTTTATCCATGTGATTAACTTATACGACATATAAATGGGTCTAATTCTTATCAAAGTTGAATGGCATGCATAATGCCCCTTGTGTGTAATCTACTTTAACCATAAACTTCATTTACCTATACATTTCCTTCTTTACTTAGCTCCTATTAGTATTTATTATGTCATTTAATTGTAGGTGATTAATTCATATGGCATCTACATGAAACTAATTCATATTAGAGTTATATTGTGTGCCTAATCTAGAAGAGTTTTTGTGTACTCCAATTTTGTAGTAGCATCATTAACACATGTAAACATCCTTAGTAATATGGATTTTATGTTAGTGTTGCATCAACTGTGAATCAAGCTTGTATAATATGCCTAGTATATTTGTGTGAATTCATATTGGTAGTGTTTATGTTATTTATTTTTATTAATGTGATTGACTTATATAAAATATAAATGGTTCTAATTCTTATCAAGTTCCATGGCATGCATAATGTCCCCTATGTATAGTTTTCTTTAACCATACACTTCAATTACCTATGCATGTTCTTCTTTACTTAGCTCTATTAGTATTTTATTATGTCATTTAATTGTATGTGATTGATTCATATGACTTGTAAATGAAACTAATTCATATTAGAGTTGTATGTGCCTAATCTATAAGAGTTTTTTATACTCCAGTTTCTTAGTAGCATCATTAACACATGTAAACATCCTTAGTAATATGGATTTTATGTTAGTGTTGCATCAAGTGTGAACCAAACTTGTGTAAAGTGCCTATTCTATTTGTGTGCATTCATATTGGTGGCATTTATGTCATTCATTTTTATCCACGTAATTGAGTTATACAAAATATAAATGAGTCTAATTCTTGTCAAAGTTGCATGACATTCATATTGTCCCTTGTGTGTAATTTTCTTTAACCATACACTTAATTTACCTATAAATGTCCTTCAATTAGCTCCTATTATTATTTTATTACGTCATTTAATTGTATGTGATTGATTCATATGGCATGTACATGGAACTAATTCATAATAGAGTTGTATTTTGTTCCCAACATATATGTGTGCATTAGAATTTTAATATTTAGTAGGGGCCATATTGACATATGTAAACATTATTTTTAATATATATTTTTATCTTAGTGGTGTATGAAGTGTGAATCAAACTTATACGGTGTGCCTAGTTTGCTTGTGTGTGCAAGTATTAGTGGTATTTATGTCACTTATTCATATTCATGTGAATGATTCATATGGCATGTAAATAGGTCTAATTCTTCTTATTATTTATGTAATATATGCATTAAGTCATGTAAAAAATTATTTCTATGGTGTTTACATTGTAATACCCCAAGATTTTGCTCAAGACATTAATAGACAATATATTTTTGTGATAAAATGTGGCATTAAGAAAGCCACACAACACTACTACATGTACAAGGTGTCATAACATGTGATGACACTCTTGACATGCACACCAATTTGCATGATGCATAGTGAAACAAGAAAAATACTCAACTCTACAAGACACCAAGGTTGTAATAAAAAATGAGGTATGGAAGAGAGTATTTACAAAACTATTGGAACACCCTCCTCACATCCCTACTAGACCACCATCCAAATTTCACTGGGTTACACAAACTAGAAAGGACAAAATAACCATTTTGAGATTCAAATATAGTTTACCTAAAGATCAAATTTTGATATCCAATGTGGACTTGGAGCTTGTTGATGCCAAAATTTGACAAGCAACAACCTTATGGGAAACTCAGTTAAAGAGGGGACCTATAGCGCTAAACTGAGTAACCTTTGGGTTTTTTAAGAAGTCGGCTTCTTTTGTAATTTGGGGTTTGGAATGGGAAAAGGAAGCATGTATATAAAATAAAGATCTAACTAAGGCAATGCGCCAAGCTATAGGTGTATCCAGGCATAGAAAACCTTCCTTTTAGAAATGGTTTGAAAGTCATTCAAAAATCTTCTATGTCCCAAAATAACATAAATCAAAGATAAAAAAACTTGAATAGTTTACCAAATAACATAAAATAACTCCCATACACATTCATTGAAAAGAAGAGTCCCAGACATGGTCAAAATCAACACAATTATATTGAGATTATGGAAGTTCTACAAATAAACTACCCATTACAATAATGACATAGTATAATGTTCTATCAAATAGCTAAGAAATAGAAAGGCCGAACAATGGCACAGTTTGAGTCTTATATAATACTCTAAAAACAATACAAAAGGCAGGGTATCTTTCCCTATTTTTTTTTGTATATTTCAAACTCATTCTTTGAAAGTAGTAGTATTTATAGAAAATGATCCCACCATCGCTTAGCCAGTAACAAAAAAGATTTCATGGAGAGAGAGCAATAATGTCCATCACAATGATTTCCTAGGTTGTTGCAATAGAAAATATTTTGAGCCATAGAATGCAGTCACCTTCGATACAGATGCATCCCTTGCAAATGAAGGTAGTGGTCCCAATGTAGAAGTAGCACACTCCCCAATAGACATTTGTCACTAGCCCACAAATTCAGTTAGGACATATGAAAATATGGTGCAACTTGTCGCTCGTTTCATCCTTCCCTTCGATGAAATGCACATGGAGAAGACACGTGGAGAAGTCTCCGTTACCTGCGTTAACTGTGGGGCCCACCAAAAAGTATACATGGAAAGATGTTACGTGGTGCACAGATGCAACTCGATATAGAAGCGAAGGGAAGCAAGCCTTAAAGGTGCATGTTGCTGACATGTGGAAGCATGGTAGAGCTTCAACGAGAAGTGAGATGAAAACCTTATGAGGAGCGCACGACAGACATGTGGCGGCAATGGGTGAAGCTCGGTATAAAAAAAGGGGTTAGATATATACAAATACATAGGGCATGATCGGAAACCAAGAAAAATAGCATTATCAACCCCAAGGGAGCTTGAGGGATTTTATATCCATAGCTTTTGGTGACTACCAAGGGCGTTTCGCCCATGCAACGGGGAACCCAAAATTTTTGGTTCTTGGACCAGAGTCTATATCCATTGAGTGATGGAATGAGAGCTTTGAGAGAGAAATCTAGAGAGGCAACCAATCAGCTTCAGATGGCATAGATATGGAGTGCAGATTCTCGTGCACCTCATGTAGATCAATCACTTCTTTAAATGGAAAATTCATGGATATCCCGATCTCAAACTCAAGTTGAAATAGCAGTCGCGCAATCTGGTGAGTAACACCCTCTATATCCTAAACAGTTGGGGGTTGAGTTTGATTGAAGCTCTAAAAATTGGATATGTCCTGCTGCTTCTCCTCAATCATTTTTGCAATCTACTTTGTTGTGGCCACCAAATCATCAGAGAGAAATGGGGAGAGTAGGCCCATCTAAGTTAGTTGGGAGAATTTTTCCTGCATGCTATTTATGGTTTGACATAGTATGGTAGCGTAATTGCTAGCATGGAGTATGGTTGTATGGCAACGAATGAATTCCTTTGTTGTCTTGGCAACGAACTTTCAATCCTCGATCCCTGAACTCACTAAGTCATCGCTCGGCATGGTGTACAACTTATCCAACAACCTTTCCGCCTCGGGAACCTTCTCCGCAATGAACTATGGGAATTGCTCAATTGTTTCGCGGACCTCCCGACTCAAACTTAATGCTTCCACCATGAACTGAAGCATCGACTGAAGAGTCAAACAAAAGGCCTTGACCTTTTCCTAGTATGAAACATACAGTTTTTGGGCTACCAGAAGGAGGTCTGACTGGGCAGTAGGGGGTGGAGGAGGATTCCTTAAAAGATCAATTTTTGCATCCCTCATCCCAATGTCCTACATTAGTTCTGCAATTTTATTATCCACAATGGAGAGTTGCTCCTGTAATATCCTCAACTCAGCAAGCCATTTTTCCTCAGCCTAGCTTCTCGCCACATATTCCCTATCTAGGGAGAGCCTTACTTGCTGGATTTCTTTTTCAAATTGAGCTTGCTGGCCTTGGAAGTCTAATTCCTTTTGTTGTATTATCTGCTCCAATTGAGCATGTTGTCATTGAAACTCTTCATCCTTTTGTTGCATCTCCTCCTCCACCCATGCCAATCGGTTCTATAATTCTTGGTTTCTCTGCTGCAGATCATCAACCAAGTTGGGATCTTGGGATTGGAACATTTTAAGCTCCTCTTGGAGCCTAGCCTGTTCTGCCATTGCTTGCTACGATAATCATGCAAATTCAGCCTCTCTTGCCTTGTCCTTCATCAATAGGACCTCAATCCTTTCCTTGACATTTTTTAGCTCATCTTCCTTCTTCTTTAGTTGGCAATCGAACTTCAGAAAGTTGATGGTCACCACACACTAGGTCTCCTCCATGAGCTCAACTTTATCTTGTGGTCGAGTTGCACGTAGATTGAGTCCCATAGCATGGATGGTGTAATCCTTGGGTCACATATCCCCCTATAGCTTGATGATGTTCAGATGTGTGGTTGCAAAGTGCAATGACTGTTGGGCCTCATTGAAAAGTGTTTGCACCCTTTGCTCTGCTAACCTCTTCGCATCCTTGTCCCTCTACTTCTAGAGCTTGAGAGCTCGTGCTTGTCTTGTTCTATCACTCTTCAACAAATTTTTTGTTGGTGATCTAATGAGATCACCTACAAAAGGTGCATCTGGAGGAAAAACAAAAGGGAAAGAGAGAGTAGTGGTTACAGTCAATTTATTTTTTCGGAAGAGAGAGCGTCAGTGGGGAGAACGAGGGAATATGCCAAGGCCCAGTCTACGAAGCGGTGGGAGGACTCATGGGAAGCGGTGGTGGAAATGGAGGTACAATAGACTCCATTTTTTGAGCAAGCTGGGTTGGAGCCGATGCAATGGATGTAGAAGGTGTAGCAATAATAGTTGTTGACTGTGCTCCAATGAAAGGTGGAATAACCTGTAGGGGAGTAAAAGTGAATTGTCTCACTTGGGAGAATTGGGAGAAACCTCAGGACCATTGCAACAGAAGTGGAGAAAAAAAGCTTGACACATGAGGTGATGAGCGATGTAGAGACAATAGAAGAAACCATAGATTTCAAACCAAGAAGAGGGGGAGAGAAAGATACTTGAGCAGCGAATGACTCTGATCCTTGGCTCGTTGTAGGTTCCTATGAACCCTCTTCGGAAGCTACATTTGTGCACTTCCTTTTGTTTGGTGGGGATTCTTCCACCTTTAAGACCTCCATCGGGTTTTGTTGGGCTTGACCTTTAGGTCTTTTCACGACCCATGAGCGTGTCTCTAAGGTTCCCGAATGTGATATATTCACCCCTAGCTTCAGAATAGTTGTGCTAGGATACTTTACTGCTTGTCCAATTTGTTGCACCAGGGCCGTCTTCACTTCCTTTTTCTTCTATTTTCCCTTCCTCGTATATTTCTTAGCTTCCTTCAGGTTGATCTCCTCATCAACACTTGTGTCAGTATCATCATGCGCTCTGTTCCATAGATTACTAAATTGCTCGTTCGTGTCTACGTCTTGGAACATGGTATCATAACATTTGATTTCTTGACGATAAACCCAAAAATATTTAATCTTTTCTTCACTCCACAACCATTTCTTGACCAAATCATTGTGAAGGGTGCCACCTATTTGGATTTTCTCATTAAACTTCACTAAAGGAAAATAGAAATTGAGCCATGGCAACCTCTTATCCTCTATAGGAATGTGAACTAGGTCTATAAATAGATCATCTTGGTCCGACAAGGGATTTTTCCGCTTTTCCTAATAAGGTTAGGGGCTGTGGGTTACCTGAATATTTGTGCCCGTCAAGTCATTGTCGGGGTTGTATTACCATTTTTCGCAAATCAATACTAACCCCGAATGAGCCAACTTCGCCTCTAGAAACTTATGCATCTGCTTTCTTGTCATAACCGCCATTTTGAAACTTAGTGGGTAGAAGAAAATTCCCTTCTTCTTGGCCTTCCCTCCGCAAAAGGTAAAGTCGATAATCGACACTTGTTGTAACATCTCAAGGGCCAAAACCTAATCCATGAGGAATTTCAAGATTTAGAATGGTTCTCCAGTGAAGTCACACATCCGAGTGAATGTTGAATCCTCCCCAAGAAACCAGTTGCATTTAGGAGTGAAGCTCTACATCCATCCCATTTGGTTAGTAGAAAGTCGATAAAGACTGCCATCCTCGCTCTAGTATTGCAGAATTAGAGTCAAGAAATAATTCGAGAATGCATAATAGTCATAAGTTGTGGAGAGGATAGGGGTTCATATAGAAACTAGCCTTCTAACTCCCTTCTTATCAAAAATAGCTAACCTCATATATTTTTTGAAGAATTCAGGGTTTTAATGTAAAAAAATATAGGAAAGGAGAGAAGGAAACCTAAACTTATGTTGTCTTATGTACTCCTTGATTTGACTCATCATTTCTCAGACAATGATTTCTACGAAGTCATACCAAAATACAAAATGTTGCCTTTTCAATTGAAAACCTAGACCCAGTTGGAACTCATGCACCCATTTGTCCTCACCCAGGCCGCAAACAAAATCCATCATAGAGAAGGAATCCTGCATATCTCCCTGCTTAAAAGTGTTGTGCACAACTAGAATTTCTGGCAGCTTTGCCAAATCCTCTCAGGGTCTTTGGGTTTCTTGGTTATAAAAATCCAGAGCTTTTTCTCTACCTCTCTAGAAGTTGTCCCCTTTTTTTTGGAGTGAATGATTCCATCTTTTTTTCTCTAGAACCCCCTCGTGGGATGCACAACATGTCTCTGATAGCCTCGTCACTGATTATAACCCTCAACTCCTAGCCTTCAATATCGTTGGTATTTGGGTTGAAATGCAAAATACCCTCACAAACTAGCTATGGGCAGTAATACACAAAAGGGACCATATACTGCAAGAGTTCGCAGAACCATTGCTTGTATGCAAACTAGCGATCGCTAGTTTCCACCTTCATTCTTCTACAAGCTACTTCCCTTAGGCGTTTAGGGTTGGTTTTGAGGATGGAATCACAAATGTTATCCCACTATTCCTTTATATGGCTCTGGTCCCTATGAACTTTCTATTTTTTTGCCTCTCGTGTGCGAAACCACTTCGAATTCTCTAGTATTCTAGGTGAAGTATAAGAGGTATCACCGAAAATATTGATCATGGGTGCTATGTGCATGGCATCAAACAAGTTTTAGGTTGCTTCGCCTTGCGCTTCCATCTAAGGATTCTGGGTTGTTTCTTTCTACTGTGGATTTATGTGATATAATGTCCCTTCGTTGCTCTGCAAAATTACCCTTCTTCAAAACACATCAGTATTGGATGAATGGAACCTAAACAAAAAACACCAATACAAGGCTTGTATCAGATGCAAATTCAGCTGGACTCATGTTCTTTGTTTGGGTTCGACCCGTTCAAGCACAATGCATCATCAATAATTACTTCTCTAAACCTAGTTACTTCTATACCTCATATTTTTTAGCAATTCTGCACTCAACACTCTTTGCATAGGATAGTGTATTCAGGAAGCTTTCACACTATTTATTCTTTCACATGCAATCACTTAGCTTTTTCTTGACCAGAGTTAGAAACAACAATAGCCTTTTTTCACTAAATTCAGCATGTACCACCAACTCCCTTGCTCATGCGAAATGAATTTCTTGCCCTTTTGAAAAGACATGAGTTCATAATGACAACAAGTAAGCATGTCCTTCGACATGATTTTCTTGGAAAATTGACCTGACAATGCAAGCGTATAAACCTCTCACATGCTTGACAATCAATATCCTAAAAGAATGATTAAGCAAAAAATGCATTGAGTACTTTGAAAATATTTGAGTTTTGCCTTGAAGGCTGAAACATACTTGCATCGTGACACATCAACACTTGTTCGTATGGGTGATCACTTGGGACTACCACCAACTTGTGCTAATTAATTACCTCTCTTTAATCTCGCACACAACAATTTGTACATGGCGGACACAATTGGGTGGGAAACTCAAGTTGGCTCTTGGTAAGATTTTCGAGTTAGTACTCGATTAGCATCATGCTTATGGCACGCAGCTACCTCAAAAATTTCTATAAATAGACCCCAAGTGTAATACCTCTCCGTTTTTCCTTCTGGTTGGACAGTGTGTCCTTGTGTTGTTATGTTGCTTTGATGTGCTATGGATATTCAGATACCTTTTATGTGTACTTTTGTTAGTACCTTGACTATGGTACCCAACTTCTATTTGATCGCCATCTATAAAGCGATGTTAATGTTATATTTTGAAGTGATGGTATTTTAATATGATGCTATCTTTATGTCATGTTTTGAGTTAACATAAATGGATATTCAAATTAATGATGTTTATGCTTTGGATTATATTAATATGTTAGGTTTGTCAGTTATTTACATTGTATTAGTGAAGGGGACGGTATCACATCACTCGCTTGCGAGCGCCCTGCCATTTTGTGATTCCCTCTTCACGGTGTGCCTTATCTATGACATATTTATGCATGTGGATATACTCTTTGTTCGTAGGTTGATAGGTATAGGACATCGACTCCACCTGGTTTCACAGGTTTGAGCGTGTCCAATGCCCAACGGTATTCGATTGGGAGATAGTAGCTAGGTTTTCCGTGCCAAGTCGTCACCCTAGTCATAGTGTGTCGTCGGGTCTTAGTTGGGTTGTGTTGCTTTGAATATTGTTCCCTATCTTCGTTATTTAATTTCAAGTTAGAAAAAGGTAATTTAATTGCTTTATGTATTTAAAGTTATTGATTAAATTAATTGGGTTATAATGTTAGAGATGTTTAATATATTAATTAATTTAATTTGATTAATAAAATGATTTAATCTTGGATTAAGATTTATTTTATTAATTAATTAAATTAGATTGTTTTAAATTATTTGTGTTGAAATGAATTAGATTATGCATTTTGAAAATGCATGTACATTTGGTTTGAAAATGAAAATAAAAGAAAATGGTTAAAAAGTTCAATTTAGTAAATTTTTGAATTCAAAAAAAAATTAGAGAAGAGAAAGATATTTGCTTTTCTGTTTTGGAGAATTGATGAGGGTGGTTGTAGGATTTTTAGGGGTTTTTTCCTTATGATTGAATTTTACTTCACAATTTGGATGTTCATGAGTTTTGGAGAAAATTAAAGGAGAAAGAGGAAGAGATTGTTAAAGTTTGTGGGTTTTTGGAAAAAGCTGAAAGAATCTGTGGAGTTGAAAAGGGAAACAAGGGCACCATCAGGATCTTCTATCATCTTAAAAAAAAATCAGGTTCATGTCTTTTAAATGTTTGTTTTTGAGTTTGTTTGAATTTTAAATATTATGGTTGAAGATCATGTGGAAAAATATTTTGAATTATGTTGGTTGAATGCAAAGGAAACACAGTTGGAATTTTGTTCTCCAAAATCAGCAAGAGAACCTTTCTTTAAATTATAATGCTTCAAAGAAAATGGTGATAATAACTGTAAATGTTTATGTTTTTTTGGTTTTCTCAAATTCTTTTGTAAATTTTATTATTGTAGTCTAATATATATATATAGGTTTTCACATTTTTAAAATATGCCAAGCAGGGGTTATGTTGGCAAAATTTCTACAAATGAAATTTCTTAAAAAAAAAAAAACAGGGGCGGATTGAAATTTGCGTATATTTTTTGTTTGTTGGTCGTTTTAAAAAAAAAAAATGTTTGTGGGGAGGCACTGGGGGCTCACCTCCCCATCGCGCCCCCCATGGGAGGCACATGGGGAGGGAGCCACGCCCAGCGCAGACTCCCCCAGCCGAACAGTGGGGCGGCTGTATACATAGCCGACACCCACAGCTGGGTCGGTGGTGCTTACACTGTCACGCCCAGCTGTGTGGCTGACTATGGATACAGCCAATGCCCATCCAATGGCGTGCGGTGCCCAGTCAAGGCGCGCGGCCCGAAACCGATGCGCAGACCGAGGTAACTTGGGTTTTTTTTTAAACTTTGTTTTATTTATTTATTTATTTATTTATTTTATTTAATATTTTAATATTATATATTTTATAATATTAAATATTAATATTTATTATTACAATATATAATATTAGCATATTAGTATAATATAAATATATTAATATGCAATATTATATAGTATAATATTAAAATATTAATATAATATATGTTAATATTTAATATTATATTTTATAATATTAAAGTATTAATAATTAAATAATTAAATATGTGTTTTTTTTGTTATACACACTTATGGGTGAATTATTTTGGTAATTGGATGTAATAATTTTAAATATTATACAATGGCATGATTGAAGAAATTATATGGGAAATTGAAGGGGTTACTTGCATGTATTTTGTGGACTTTATAAGTAATCAAAGGAATTGATTTAATTGTTAAAATTAGTATTTTCTCTTCTTTACAATTGACGAGGCAATTAATGATAATAAACAATTATTATGTTAAGGCAAATATTATCTTTGTTGTGAAATCAAATTCTGAAGAGAAAATGGATTTAGAATATCCAAAGGTAGTTCCTTTATGTTGCCTTCAATGAATATGTATTTCGTGTTCATGTCTTGGGAAATGGGTTAAGTGTCTTTTATTTGTAAGTCTTCTAGATGAGGTCTTTTAAATTTGTGGGTTATCATGTCATGTAGTCAACCTGTTTGATATCCCTTGGGTAGTGCATGGTACATATTCAGTTAATAACCCAGTTTTCACGAATGGGGATGTTTTGTACCTCCTTGGATTAGGAATGGATTATGTGAGTTGTGCCTCCTTGTCAGGAGTGACTTTGTTACCTTGTTACCTCTAGTGTTTGGAGAGGGTTTGAACTTATGTTGCCTCCTGAGAAAGGAGTGGTCATGATATCTTGTTTGTTTGCACTTTGTTACCCTTGGAGTTTGGATGGTATATGTGTTGTCAAGTAGAAGAGTGGCTTCTGTAGGGGCCAAAGCCCAAAGAGGTAAACTGGATAACCTTCAGAGGTGGTTTAATGAAGCGATAACTAAAATAATACTTAGAAGATTAGGTGGTACTTCTCACTAATCAAGATAATTATGCCTCACTCATAGACACAAGGGCTCGTTTAGACTTGGGATGAGTGGGAAGGCCTAGAATGACAAGGTCATATATCTTGTCTGTACAAAAGGTATTTGATTCTGCATGAGTGAGTAAGGGGGTCGGGATTCAGTTGAGACCACCTGGATAACTCATAGTGGGGGTCGAAGCCTATGAAGATTCTCCGAGGTAAACCCATTACGAGCTATGTGATGACACTTTGTCTAGGACAACAGTTGGTATTTGGTTCTATGTGTATGGTTCTCTTAACATACTTGATTTGCTTTATTTCTGGAAGCAATTTGACCATGTAGAGTTGTACTTGTGTTGTACTTGCATGGTATATGAGTTGTACTTGTGTTGTACATGTGTTTGGTTGTGTCAGTTGGTTCAGTTATGTTTTAGCATGTGTCTAGAGGTAGATGGTCTTGGCTAGGATTCCTTGTTACTATCTCCTAGCACAAGGGGGTGGGCCTTTGGGTTCCACTTGGTTGGGTGGCATGCACCTAAATCCGTTGGGCTTCCTTCATGTTCATGTGGACTAGATTTCTAGTTGGAGAGCTCGTTGGATTCAGTATCACTTCTTGGTTTATTTCATTTCAATTGTTCTTGTAATTTTTACCCCTTAGTGGTTATCGAGGGGAAAGTTGTAATTGTAACCTTATTTATTGGACTTGCCTCATTCGGGGAATGAGTGATGTAACCTTATTGTTTAATGAATGGATTAATGAAATTGAAAGTTATCTCTTATGCTTGATGTAATTATCTTATTTGGAATGTATGCATTTAATTTCATAAGTAAATAAATGATATGGTTTATATTCATGTTTTTTGTTGAGGTTCTATATAACCTCTTTCTCGTAACCTTAGAGGTTGTTGGCATTAGTTAGTGAACTTGCATGTTGATTGTACTTAAAAAAAAAAAAAATTAGCCTGTATAAGTAGTTGTTGCAACTTCCTCTAGGGTTGTGTGGCGGGGCATTACACCAAGACAACGACATAATCATAGTTAGCTATTGGGAAGAATTAACACTTGGGTAGTTGGATAGGATTAGGCGTCATGAATACTCCCATTAGGCTTACTTGCAATAAGTCTCAGACAACCTTCTTAGGGAAATTTTCCAATAGATGTTTGAAATAAATGACGAAAAAAAAAGCATTTGTTGGCCATTATAGCAATGATATGGATACTGGGTAGGGACTGCATAGAATACGAGGTTAAGTATAACGCCAATACATACATCTTCTCTCACTTTGTTGCATCCCTACTTGATATACAGGTCCCTAAGCCAATGATTATGTGACTCGCGTTGGAAATCTTCCCGAAGCAGTCCCTTGGTGGCCTTGGAGAAGTCATGGCGAATGTGGTGTATGGCTTGGGTATCCCAATGAGTGACATTCGCAAACATATTGAAGAGGACCCTGTAGTGTCATGGCTACTATTTTTGAGTGGATTTTGTGTTCTATCACATGAAGAGCACCGCCAGAGGGTCACTTGTGCTTGCCATTCCTTGTATGTTGCTACAACGTGGTGTTATCCTATGGCGTAGAGTGGTACACCGAATTCAAGGACCTAGTGTTTCCTCCACCACTGGTCGTTGTTGTCATTAATGCTCTCATTGTTGTTGATGATCTAGTTGCCCTTGTGAACAATCTTGTTGCTCCTGTTGTCCCAGATGTTGTTGATAATGCTCCTGCTCCTACTAATAATACCCCCGCTATTGTTATTTAAGTCTCAACACTTTTTATATGTTTTTTGTATATATACCTAGACAAGGCTCCTTAACCATATATATAATAGCATATGGATATACCTTTTAAAAGTATGGCCTCTAAGCCATTTTGGAACTGTAATTTTGAAGCATATAATACTATGGAATGAAAATATAGTTTTTACTAAATTTTTATCTCTTTTGCTTATGATATTATGGGTTCCCTTTTTTTTGCTTCTTTGAGTACCTTTTCAATTTCGTATATGAGTTTGTTTTCAATTTTCTACATATGGGTCTCTTGGAAAGACCGGCTGAACAAAAGAACACAAAAAAATTACAATAATTACATATTTACACAGACAAAACAACTAATAAAGCTTAATTGAACAATTTAAGTGGATTTCGTTAACCGGAATCCCCAATGCCTCTTTCTCCATATTTTTTAATTTGAATGCATTGTGTTGCTTACATTGAATTATTCTAAATGTGGCCTTCCCACAAACTATCAAATTTTCCATGTTGGCTAGGCTTTGCGGCTCTCATTAAATTTCAGCACTAGGTCTCTGCATTTGAGGCCTTGGTCTAAGGTTTTCTTGTCAAACCACCTCTTAACCACCTGTTGGCAGTTAGTCATGGTTGTTAGGGCCTTTTCTCTTTTTTCTTGTACTTCCAATAACTTGACCAGTCAGACCTTCATGGCTCCATTCTCCTCAACCTCTAGGGATTTGAGCAACTATAGTGCATGAATCTCCATGGATATGGGCAATAGTGCTTCTTTCCTGTATACTAACTCATACAGCAAAGTCTTGAGGCCTTGCTTAGGATTTATGTGGTCTGCCCAAAGCGCTACTTGGACATTTTTGTGCCTCTCTTTGATGTTCCGACCCAATTCTTTTAATGAGTTAAACAATTTTTTTATTAGTCAACTCGGTTCGGCCATTTCCCTGTGGGTAGTTGTTTGAAGACATTTCTAAGAATATGTCATGCGTGAGTGCAAATTGACATACTTTAGAACCCAGGAAATCCTTGGCATTGTCAAAGATGATGGTCTTTGGTGGGCCGAATCTCGTTACCAGTTCCTCAAGGAAGTTCACAATTTTTGGCTCTATTACATTCTTCAAGGGCATGGCTTCAGTCTACCTAGTAAATTAGTCGTTATCTATGAGGATCCATTTCAGTCCTGCACTAGAATCGAGATTATCATCTCGATAAAATCAAGGCCCCATTGCGCAAAGGGTTCATCAACCACTATCGGGTTGAGAGGCATCGCTGATTTTTTTCTTCTTGGCACGAAGAATTTGAATTCCTTGCAAGCTTTAACCAAAGAGTATGAGTCATTGAAAAGTGTAGGCCAGAAATATTCAACACACATAATTTTGATAGAGGTGGTCCTTGCGGAGAAATGTCCACCCACGAGACTATTGTAGAAATGTCGAGAATTTTCCTCGCCTATTTTGTAGTGACACGCCACAGTCGAATTCCATTGAAGTTCCTTTTGAAGAGGACCCCTTCGATAAGTGCATATCCATTGTTTTGTAGTCTATAGAATCTTCTCTTTTGAGAAGGGAGGCCCGATGGATATTTTCTGGTATGCATGAATCTTACCCTATCTACTAGTCAACATCCTTCGGACTCGGGTTCATTTGTTAGAACAAGTTCGAGTTGCTCTTCTTCAATTACCATTTCTTCATCTTGTGCCAAATACTCGTGCAATCCTCTTCCTCAGACGGTCTTTGTGGGCTTGACCTCAATTTCATATTCGAGGATCTTAGTGATCCAATTGGCCCTCTTTTCGGTGATTTCTCCCTGCATGATATACTCACGCACATTGGAAAGTGCGACATATACAATCACCTTGTTGCAAGATATGAGGTGTCAGAACTTCTTGAGCCCCTTAACAATGGTGAATGATTTCCTTTCGATGGAGTTGTAGTTTGTCTCATAATATTTTAAGGTCTGAGAGTGAAATTCTATTGGATGTACTTCCTTTCCTTCATCATCCTTTTGGGTCAAAATAGTAGTGATGTTGGGTTTACTAATGAATACATACATTATGAAGTCCTTTGATAGGTCTGGATTTATCGACACAAGAGTTGAAGAAATAGCATCCTTAACTTTCTGAAAGGCTTCTCTAGCTTTCTTTGTCTATTTAAACAATTGGTCATTTTTTAGCATTAGGGTGATAGGCCTAATTATTCCTACAAAATTAGAAATGAATTTGCTCACAAAATTTACCTTTCCTAGAAAGGATTGAACTCCCTTCTTATTGACTAGAAGGGGAAGTTATCTAATTTCCTTTACTCACTCTAGATTGATTTCAATTCCATCTTTGGACACTACATGTCCCAATAGTTTTCCTTGTGGCACTCTAAAAACACATTTTTTTGGGTTCAAAGATATCCCGAATTCATGGCATTTTTCAAAGACTAGTTCAAGGTGATCAAAATAATCATCCTTATGCTTGGAGAATTTTGTAAGATCATCCAGGTAGATTAAGATGATTTTATTGATCAAACCCCTAAAGGCGATATCCATTGCCCACTAGAAGGTGGCTCTCACATTTGAGAGGTCGAAGGGCATTTTCACATATGCAAACATTCCCCACTTAGTAGTGAACGTTGTTTTGTGTCAGTCCTCCTCTTTTACTTGGATTTGGTTGTAACTAGAGAAGTCATCCAATAGAGAAACTATCTTCGCTCTTGCCACTTCTTGCAAGATAGACTCCATGGAAGGCAAGGGGTAGTGGTCCTTCAGGGATGCTCTGTTCAAGTCCCAGAAATCAACACATAGGTGGATGTCTCCATTCTTCTTTTAGACAGGAACTTGGTTAGATGCTCATGTACTGTGCTTGATCGAGAAAATGATCTAGGACTAAATTAGCTTGGTCAGCTCTTGTTCCATCAAGGCTTCAATCTTCGGATTTACTAGCCTCTACTTATGGCAGACAAGTTTTGCTCCTTCAGTCAATTCTATAGTGTGTTGTATGATTTCAGGATCTTATCCCTTGAGGTCATCATATGACCAGGCCACTACTCTTTCATATTTCTTATAGAAATGGATGACTCTTTCCTTATCGTGTTGTGGGACATCCTTTTCAACTTTGAGACTTTTCGTCTCTGGCCTAAAGATTTGCATAGTTGCTTTTGTCCACTACAAACCTCCTCTTGTCATTTCTCGCATCATCACAATCAAATAGGTTTTTGAGAGTGACCAATCCTTTTGGGATTTTGTTCAATCTTAACTGAATAATTTCCCTTCATATGCCTCAAAAATTTTCAGTTGGAGTTGCTCAACGAACTCTCCCGACTGTTGGAGGAACAAGGCAATGTGTTTGTCACTTTCAAAAACTTGTCAGTTTTGATCATTATATTGGATTACTAGTTGGAAAATTACTCGTACATAGTGTATGTTATGAATTAAGTTGGAAGCAGGATCAAATTGAGATTTTATTTTTGCCATGCAGTTTGCTTCTATATTTTTCTCTCTGGGCACTATTCAGATATTGAAGGCTTCAAAGCTTTCAATCAGGTCCTATAATCTATGCCTACAGGATCTCATGTAGAAATTCTTGGCTGCAGAAACCCCTTGGACCTGATTTACCACTAGCTTGAAGTCTTTGAATACCATTATTCGCTTAATGCCCATTTGCTCTGCAAGGCTTAGACCTTGCACTAGGCCTTCATATTAAGCTTCATTATTCAAACAAGTGAACCAGAAGTGGAAGGACCAGGGTGTCTTTCAATTGGATGGGGAGGTCAAACAGATCATGGCTCCAATGCCAACTTTACATCTTGCTCCATCAAAATGCACCATCCATATCTCTGAGGTTGGGCAATTCTTGGATTCCTTCGCAACCTTCGGGATTACCTGATCTTTATCATACATGACATAAGTCCCCAATCCAGTGGCATGATAGTTGCCAAAAGGATCAGTGTCTATATATTCACTCAAGAGGACCTCTTCTTGATCGGTCCTATCTCCAATTACCTTCTCATCCTCCACTAGCTCAATACCATACGTTTCCTCTTTGGTGAAAGAGGTATGAGCGGCCTCAAAGTTGATCATGGCTTCATCAGCCACATGTTTTGAATGTAAGGGTTCATATATTATTTTCATTTTAGCTCCATGCTTGGTCCTGAGGATTAAGTGTGACCAATCCAAAGAAAGATATCCACCTATTTTTAAAGTGAATTCCGTAGATAAGCAAAGACCGAACATGGGGGGAACATCTATGATCACAGTATCTTGTGGAACTATGATATTGGGGTAGGAGAATAGAGTCAAAGGGAGGTTCTTGATGACACCTACGGTTTCAACCTTGTTCCCATCAAGCTGCATAACCCCCCTTTTTAAAGGTTCATAGCTAAGTCCTAAGGCTTCAACTATCTGCTTGGGCATGACTGTAGTGGTAGCACTAGAGTCAATCATAGAATTGTGCAATAATTTCTTCCCCACAATAAGAGTTAAGAAAGAGGGCTTGGGTTTCGACTTATCTCTAACTTCGGTAGAGTTCTTCTCTGCACTATTTGTGAGAACTTTGGCAGGAGGTGATGGATCAACGACATTTCCCTTAAGCGATAGATTTGTTGGTTCAATAATTGCATCTTCCCAGAGGGCCTTCTGTAGCAATGATTTCTGATCTGGAATATCTAAGATATTCCAAAGGGATACATTAGGAGGGGATTTTTTCAACTATTCCATCACATTGAATGGTGGCAGATTTGAAGGCTTCAATTCTTTAGGCCTTGTTATAAAAAAATTCCCTTTGCAGCTGAAATTGTTGTGTAGTTGCAGAGGTACCAGGAGTTTGGTCGAAGGCACCTATAGGTTGTGGAGTGATCAGCTCACCCAATCTCCTCTTTGAGCAAGTGTTGTAATCGGACTACACTTGTGGGGTCTCTGATGTGGATGCCTTGTTTGCAAATACCACCTCTTCTCCTTCCATCCATGAGAAGAGCGCATGGTCAGGAGCTATGTTGTTTTCTTTTTCCAAGGACATCCCTAGCATTTGAGCGGTAAGCATCGTGTTTTCAATTTGTGGAGAGGTATATGCATAACCTCTTGAACTCAATGACACCCCCTAACTATGTTGTTCTGCCACCTTTTGTTGTAATTTACCACGCGAGAAATTTCAGGGCATATGTGCATCATTGCAGGGGAAGCACCAGAGGTTGATATCATCGACAAGATTGTTTTGTCTTGGTACCAACTCTCTATTTGAACTCGATGTGACATTAGGTAGTGGAGTAGGTATTGAAACCATCTGATTACTCGATTGATCTTGTGGACTCATGCATATGCCTAATTGGTACTAGTTCTGTTGATAGGAAGGTCTTCCACCTTGCTAATTTTTATATGTTGTCTTCAGAGGCATGGATTGATTGTGCGTGATGATAGTTACTTCATTTGAGATACTTCACAACAACTCCTTGACCTCATTCATCTCATCTCTTGAAAGATTAGATGTAGAAGTGGCATTGTTTGGCGCACCCAAATATGTGTACATAGATTGAGGAGGAGCGAGCACACTAGTAGATGTTATTTCTTGGGTAGGAAATAATATGTCTAGAAATATAGACATAATGGGCCTAGGTGGTAGATTTATGATGTTGATTAGGTTATTCTCCACTTTAACAACAATGTTGTATGCATCCGGTAGGGTGGTTCCACCAAGGGACTAGGTCATCATCGAAATGTCATCATTGATGGATTTTAGGTAGAACATGAATGCTAACTTGGTCAGCGGGTGAATAGCAATCTGGATCCTCTACCAAGTTGTGTGGAATCGGGCATTGAAGTTGACCATGGCTTCATATGGGGCCCACTTTATGGTCGCCAGTTGATGATATAGCGAAGATCGATCTCCATCATTCAAAAAAAATTCATAGAAATGATCTCCGAGCTGATCCCAAGTACCAAGAATGTTTGCTTGCAGATTATGGTACTAATCTAGTGCCTTACCTTTGAAAGAGGATGCAAGTAGCCTTAGTGCTATGTTTTGATCAGCCACACCATGCACCATACATACATCTGCTACATCTTATAGATGTTTGGATGGTGTCTTTGAGCCATCTCCGGTGAATTTTGGTATAGGTTTTAAAGAAGAAATCAGAATGGAGGCCCAGATAGCGGGTGCTACTGGTGTTATAAGGGGGCTTCCAACATTCCATGCCACATAATTTATGTTAGCAATTGGCAGCATGGATGGTGGAGGGATCAGAGTGTTTATTGGATGGGTTCTAGTTCATACTGTTACTAGTGGTGGCATTAACAAGCCAGGGTTGTTCGTTGTTTAGGATCTAGTAACAGGCTAATGGCTCATGCACCCACTTAATGTTTAATTACATTTAAGCAATCATACCGGGCGTGCCAGAAAAATAAACTGTTGATGCCAAAATTTGACAAGAAGCAGCCTTATGGGAAACTCAATTAAAGGGGGAAAATTAAGTAGGTTTATAAAATAAAGATCTAACTAAGGTGATGCGCCAAGTTTTAGGTGCACGGGAAACCTTCCTTTCAAACATGGTTTGAGGGTCGTTCAGCAATCTTCTATGTCCCAAAATAACAGAAATCAAAGATAAAAAACTCAAATAGTTTACCAAATAACATAAAATAACTCCCATACACATTCACTGAAAAGAAGAGTCCAAGACACGGTCTAAATCAGCACAATTATATTGAATTTATAGAAGTTCTACAAATAAACTACCTAGTACAGTAATGGCACAATATAATGTTCTATCAAATAGCTAAAAAATAGAAAGGTCGAATAATGGCATAGTCTGTAAGTCTTATATAATAATCTAAACATAATACAAAAGGCTTGGTGTCTATCCCTATTTTTTTTGTATATTCTAAACTCATTCTTTCAAAGAAGAAGTGATATTTATAGAAAATGATCCCACCGCCGTTTAGTCGGTAATAGAAAAGATCCCATGGAGAGAGCAATGATGTCTATCACAATGATTTCCTAGGCCATTGCAACAGAAAATATTTTGAGCCATAGAATGCAGTCACCTTGGAGACAAATGCATCCGCTGCAAATGAAGGCAATGTTCCCAACGTAGAAGCAGCACACTCCCCAATAGACATTTGTCGCTAGCCCACGAAGTCAGTTAGGACATGTGGCAATATGGTGCAACTTTTTGCGTGTTCCATCCTTCCCTTTGATGAAATTCCCATGGAGAAGACATGTGGAGAAGTCTTCGTTACCTACGTTGACTATGGGGCCCGCCAAAAAGTGTACACGAAAAGATGCTACATGGCACCAAACACAGCTCGATATAGAAGTGAAGGGAAGCAAGCCTTAAAGGTGTGTGTTGTCGACATGTGGAAGCATGGCGGAGCTCAGACGAGAAGCGAGAGATGAAAACCTTGTGAGGAGTGCGTGGCAAACACGTGGTGGTAGCGGGCGGAGCTCGATAGAAAAAAGGAGTCTGAAGATATCCAAATATATAGGGTGTGATCAGAAACCAAGAAAAATAACATTATCAACCCGAAGGGATCTTGAGGGATTTTATATCCACATAACTTAATTTAGATTTTTCCCTTCACTAAACAAAACAAACTAGACCTAACTACATGTGGACCTTGTGCCCCTAATCAAACTTGGAACTTGTTCCAAGTTCAAAAAAATTCCAAATCTTCAAGTCTCACGAAAACACTAAAACACACCTTCAAAGGTATCAAGTTCATGTGTAAACATGAGATATTTTTCCAAGTCTTTGGTTCCTTTCACTCTTTGTGACTCATTTTCAATGTGAAACACCTTCACTAACTTGCAAGTCTCAAACCCCTGTTGGGACTTGGAACCTTCTAGGTTTTTGCACACTTAGGATAAGTCCTAAATTCTTTTTGACTCTTGCAACCCATTGAGAAAATTTAGCGAGCAAGACTTGGACTTGAATCCTTAAACCAAGGCATAATTTGAAGTCAAAATTCTACTCCAACACATGTGGCCTAATAACCTAAAAATATTTGAAGGGAAAGGTCTAGACTTCCTCACAAACCTAGAACCTTTTAAGTTCCAAGTCTCAGTTTTGGCTTGACACTTGGTTCTTGACAAGGAAAAACAATTAAACGAAACTCCTAAGACAAAGAAACTAGCAATGGAGAATAATGTAGAGATCTCACTTACCATTACTTCTTAGACGCCTCCTATATGATTTTCTCATATCTAAGATTATATATTAACTAAGTCCTTTTCTAGGCTAGGAACATTGTCTCCATCCATTTAATTTTTTCCCTTATACATGCCTTTTAACAATATTGACAACAAGATTGAATTTTGTAAGATAGTGGTGTTTTTTCTTGTCTAATTTCTCCAAATGGATATTCTAATTTTTTCCCTAATTTTGAAAAATGGTTTAACCTTTTACAAGATCTCTCATGGTTTTTAAATATATTTAAATGTGAAATGGAATCCCATTGAATCAATTTTATGCATAAATTTGTATGGGCACTAATTATTTTTTGGAGTTTGTATGTATAATATCTAAGTATAATGAATAAGATTGTTGAACAACTATGCTTTAGGGAAGTGATATAAAAATTCAATACTTTCAAGATTGTTGAAATACTATACTTTAGGGAAATTAGAATGAACACTCATTATGTTTTGGAGTTTATTAATTTAGCATCTAAATGGACCAAATAGTAATATTGGACAACAATACTTAATAGTTTTTTAGTGATATCTAAATCAATGTAGATCTTCCTAAGATAACAATGATTGAGTCATATATAAATATATTCTCTTAGCTTTAAGATATGGTTATCCTCCCCTTGATAACTATACAAGTATATCAATACCTTTATTTATTATAACTATACCTATATTTAATAAACTAATGATTTGTATAATGTGATTTAATAGTTTATGCCTATAAAATATTGCTATAATTTTTGGCTATTAATAACTATCAATGATATTCTAGTTCAGAACAAATGGATAAATAAATATCTTATTTTTTTCCTAAACAAAATAAAATCATTATTTCTAAGGATCATGTGGCTTACATTAGTTTGTACCTATTGCACATTAATGATGTGATTGCTAAGAACAAAAACCATAACTAACATGGGTGTGGGTGTTTCTAAGTTCATGACCCAAATTCATCTTTAATTTATTTCAATATATTCATGGCTATCATAGCTAGCAAAACCTACATGGACATTGAAATTTGAAAAATGTATGTTGATACTCATAAAGAAGTCAATAAATCAACTAAGAATATAGGTGTAACTTAAATAGATGTGGGTGTAGTTATCTTCTTTCTCAACCCATAACTAGGACTAAAATAAGTTGTATATTTCATCAAGTTTTTCAAATCACATGGCTCCTATAATCTAGTTATTAGTTGATTTCGTTTGTTTACACATAAAAATAATAGTCAAAAGAGAAAAAAATCCATATCTAAGACGGGTATATTTATCTACATGAAAATATGCTCACATAGAAAAGGACTCCACACTCAAGAATTATAATTATACTGGGAGAATCCATTAGGTTTGTAGTGTTGAGACTAGGCAGAATTATCAAATAAGGATATCTGACTTTTCTTGACAAAGAAAGAGCAAAAATAAACTTAAAGTAGGCAACATTTAATTTGGGGTAGCCAATCAATCTAACAAGCACCACCTAAAAGGCATTTTTTTCCACTAACCAAAATCATCCTAGCTAATTGATCTAAAGCTAGTAGTAGAAAATTGTTGCCATATACCAAGTCATCAAAAAACATCATAAATAATATTTATTTGTGTGAACAAGGATATCACCTAACTAGTTCCCCTCCTAAGTTCTATTCACACTAGTCTATTTTACTTAGGGTTCTTGTCACTTTGTGTCTCATGTCATAATCTTGTGATATCCTATCCTCTCACCTTGCTTATATAAGCAATACATCACTTGTACATGTTTGAACTTTCTTGTGCTTTCATTGAAACTGTTAGATTTTGGTTGGCTACCCCAATAGAAAATTCTTACATGGTATGTAAAGCATCTTATACTAGCTCTTACATGATATCAAAGCTTGCGGGATTTCTTTTTGTTAGTATTTTTAAGAGATCTAGGTTGTAGGTCTTGGTTTCTCTTGAAAATTTGTGTAGGATCTCATGCATTAAATGATGACCTAGAAAATAGAAATCCTAAATTCTTGGGGTTTTTGCTTTCTGGATTTGTATTTATGTTCATTTTGGAGAATTATGGTGAAAATCTAAGCTCACCATTGAGTTTAGGGTGTCCAAGAAAGTCAATTCAACCTCTTATTTTGACTAGATTAGGTATTAGATGTCACATCTACAAGGATTTGAATTTGTGATGTGGTCGCTAGATCTAGGAGGTAGCTACATTTTTGGAGGATTTTAGGTCAAATTTGACCCTACCATTATGTCTAAAAGGTGCAAGATCCTAAGAATCAATTATCAATTCAAAAATTCAAACACTTTATCCTCGGGCCATTAGAGAAAATCTTGCCCTCATCCATATGGATCATACTACTTAAAATATTACCTGCACAAGTGTTAACACAAATTGATTCCTTGCTAGCATAGGTTGTAAATTTTTCAATATGGTTTCAAGATTACTCTCGCATGGGGATTGTACTCATAAGATTGATGCATACTTGTAAATTTTGCATTTTCAACAGTAGTAACATTTCAGCTTAAGTGATACAATAATATAGAGAAAACGTGCGTGCTTCAAAAAGTGTGGTGGCCTCAACCTTTCTTTTCTTACTTATTGAGTGAATTGGCTATTAAATTTTCAGCTATTGTTCCTCGTATATTATCACACTAAGCACTTTATGGTTGGGCCACCATATGCTATGCATAGTTAATGTGTACCATGGTTGTGATACCTATTATGGTCAGTGTCTCAAGAGTGAATCATATAAGACATGCAGCAAGGTACGGCTATGTAAGGCAACAATCATCCTTAAATTAAAGGAGAGATTAATATACAACAATTATTTATAAGATTAATGTTATACACGTGAACCTGGAGGGAAAAATCTAACTCCTAGACAAAAAGAACCTATGTATGCAACACGATATTGTACCCCCCATCCCCCATCCCATGTGGTGGACAAAATGGCCCCAATGGAAAAGGTGGTTGGATGGAAGAATAGCACCCGATGGAAAAACTTGACAATCAAACATTAACTCCATCATGTCGTTGTCTATCTTGTCATCGAGAAAAAGTGTCAGCACCAATGAGTTTTTTAAAATCATATTTCAGGATGGACAAAAACCCAAAAAATGTGGCATTCAAAACCAATATTTGCAAATATCAAAAAGCCCGAATGAGGTCCCATTTTCTACAACGACGTTTTGGTGGAGAGCAACGGGAAGGATTTGTAGGCATTTGGAGCTAATAGGAATGTCTATCTGCTTGAAATATTTTCCATTTTTCCATTCTTCCTAGGAACTCTAAAGAAATGAACGGCTATTCATTGCAGGGTTATGGTTTATGTGATATTCTGTTGAGGGTTTTTTAATTTTTGTTTCCTCTCGTCTGCTGATTTTGAAATTTTGTGCTTGTCAAATGATAAAGCTGACAACCCATTGTGGAAATATGAGTGAAATAAGTGAATATCATTTACAGAAACCAAAAATCATGCAGAATATATTATGAGGTTGGAAAATGCAACGTGGGTTCTGCAATGAAATATTATATTGTGAAAACCATATAAAGCCCAGAACGTCACCATTGTTGGCATTCTTATTTTGAACGTTGTAGGGTTTTCGTTGGGGAAAGGGGTATTTATTTGAAATGCAAGGTTGTTAATATTTTTTTGTGTCGAGGGTTTTTTAATTTTTGTTTTCTTTCCTCCCATATGTTGGTTTTCAAATTTTGCCATTGCGAAATGAAAAAAATGACAACCCATTGTGGAAATATGAGTGAAATTACTGAATAACATTTATAGAATGCAAAAACCATGCAGAATACATTACGAGGTTAGAAAACACAATGTGGATTCTACAATGAAATGATATATTTTGAAAACCACATAAATCCTCTAACGTCACCATTGTTCACATTCTTATTTAGAATGGACAAAAAAGCGCAAAACGTGGCATTCAAAATCATAATTTGCAAATAGCAAAAAACCCATTTTTGGCACCATTTTATACACTCTTGTTTTGGAAAACACATTGTCTCTTAAAACTTTGGTTGTTCTAAAACCCTTTAGAAGTAACCACCCAATTGGCTACTCACCCCTTACCTCAATTTGGTATGTTTTGTGATTGTTTGGAGAACCTTTTGCTATTTAAATAGTAAGAATATAATGAAATTGGAAAACAGTGGGTATTATGAAACCTGCAAGGCACAGTGTTATAGATTGTTTGTAGTGTTGGAAAACACACTGCCCCATGTCACTTAACTCCTACCTAACTTTCATAGACGTTTGCTCATGTTTGTCGATACAGTTCACTTTGGTACAGTCCAAATGTTATTTCACTTTCTTCATCTAATTGGAACAAAATGGCCCAACAAAAAAGAAGGCCAGATGGATAAATTGCACCGATGGAAAGACTTGATGGTCGAACGTTAACTCTGACCTGTCGTAGCCTGTCCCGTTGCTGGGAAAACGTGTCAGCACCGATGGGTTTTTAAAATCATATTTTGGAATGGACAAAAACCCAAAGAAATGTGGCATTTGAAACCATTATTTTCAAATAGAAAAATGAGGTGCCAAGAATGTAATGAAATTAGGAAACATTAGGTATTATTAAACCTGCAAGGCACACTATTGTTATAGATTGTTTATAGTGTTGGAAAACACACTATCCCATTTTAGTTAGTTTGATATGAAGAGTTTTTATTTCGTTATGCTCCAAGAATGTAATGAAGTCCACTTTTCAAATTTTTGAACAACTCTTTAGTAAAGTCCAAATGTCATTTCGCTTTCTTTATCTGATTGGAACAAATAAAATGCTCGCATTATTTGCAGTGTTGGAAAACACAGTCTCATCTCAGTTGGCAAGAAAACCAATTTGACAGCACTGTTAACTCCTACCTACCATTTCTCGAACATTTGGTGCCATCTATTGGTTTCGTCAATTTGATCCCCCATCTGGCGAGCCCTGCACTACGACGTCTCATCATGTTATATATGTTTCAGTTTATGTTGTTATGTATGTTTTTCATGCGTTTTTGTATGTACATAGGTGCTTTTTGTCTAGGAGTTAGTCGGATCCTATGCTCCAAGAATGTAATGAAGTCCACTTTCAAATTTTTGAACAACTATTGGTACAATCCAAATGTCATTTCTCTTTTTCTATCTAATTGGAACAAATAAATTGCTCGCGTTATTTGCAAAGTTGGAAAACACACTGTTTGCTCTCAATTCTAGAGGGTTTTAGAACACTATATGGGTTGCTTGTCTCTTAACACCTTATATGGAGATAGTGTTTTTTCCAACACTACAAATAATGTGAGCATTTATTTGGTCAAATCAGATGAGGAAAGTGAAATGCCATTTTGATATCATGTTACATACATAGGTTCTTTTTGTCTATGAGTTAGCTTTCTCCTAATTAGAATAAATAAATTGTTCATATTATTTGCACAGTTGGAAAACACATTGTCTCCTCTTAGTTGCAGAGGGTTTTACAACACTATATGGGTTGCTTGTTTCTTAATACCTTACATGGAGACAGTGTGTTTTCCAACACTGTAAATAATGTGAGCATTTATTTGGTCGAATCAAATGAGGAAAATGAAATGCCATTTCGATCTTATGTTATATAGATCGGTGCTTTTTATTTACAAGTTAGCTTTCTCTTGATTGGAACATATAAATTGTTTGCATTATTTGCACAGTTGGAAAACACACTGTCTTCTCTCGGTTGCAGAGGGTTTTACAATACTATATGGGTTGCTCGTTTCTTAACACCTTATATGGAGACAGTGTGTTTTCCAACACAGCCAATAATGTGAGCATTATTTTATTTGGTCAAATCAAATGAGGAAAGTGAAATGTCATTTTGAATATACCAATCAGAAGAGAAAAAATAAACAGAAATAAAATGCTCACATTGTTTGTAGTGGTGGAAAACACACTATCTCTTCTCAGTTATTCCCTCATGAAAAGTGTCAGTTTTGTACGCTCCAAAAATGTAGTGAAGTCCACCTTGATCTTTTAGAACAATTCTTTGGTGATGTAAATATGAAATTTCTCTTTTTTCATTTGGTTGGAACAAATAAAATTCTCCCATCATTTGCAGTGTTGGAAAACACATTGTCCCATGTCAGTTAGTTCGTTATGAAAAGTTTTGGTTCATTATGCTCAAAGAATGTAATGAAGACCACATTGATTTTTTTGAATAACTCTTTTCTACATTCCAAATTTCATTTCACTTTCTTCATCTGATTGGAACAAAATAAAAAAAATTGCATTATTTGCAGTGTTGGAAAACACATTGTCTCCGCTCAGTTATTTCCTCATGGTTTTTTTTTTGTTTTGTACACTCAAAAAATGTAATGAATTCCACCTTCATATTTTAGAACAACTCTTTGATGACTTAATTATGGAATTTCCCTTTGTTTATCTGATTGGAACAAATAAAATGCTTGCATTATTTGGAGTGTTGGAAAACACACAGTCGCATGCCAATTAGTTTGTTATGGAAAGATTCGTTTGAGTAATTTGGAGATAAAAAAAAATCTATCTAGAAAACTCACTCTCTTGTGTCAAAATTATTATTTATTATTTTTTGGAAACCTATATATATAGTATGCATTCTTGGAAAACACAATGTCCCATGTCAATTCCTTTAGTGCAAGCATATTTTTTGTTCTAAATTATTTTCTACATTTATTTTTAAAATCATATGAGGAAATTGAAATCCAACTTTTAGTGTAAGTAAGAGTTTCTTTAACTTGTGAAGGTCAATGGACTTGACTACATTCTTACTGTCTACAAAACTAAAGGTTTACATTACACTCGTGTTGTCTACATGTAATTATGTGAACCTAATAACTTATAATTTTCTTGGGACACAGAGCACCCAAGTTGTCTTGTCCATAAAATATTTTTCAAGAACTTCCATAATATTATTTTTCTTTTTAGAGAGAGTAGAAAATGAATTTTAATAATCTTCCTCTTCAAGCGCAACTTTTAATGCACTTCCAATCAATGTTGACCACAGTTTGGATAACTCCTCTTTTATCTCATTGAATCAAAATTAGAAAAGAAGAGTTATCCAAGGTGTGTTCATAATTGAGTGGAATGCATTAAAAGTCGCTTGAAGAGCAGGAATATTTAAATTCCTATTTATTGTTTTTGAATAAAGGATAATAAGTTAGGGAAGTTCAAGAAAAAAAATTGATGGACAAGACAATTCCCTGCAATGTGTCACAGGAAAATTACAAGTTATTACTCTAGCAAGTGCCACTTATGAGGAAGCTTTAGAACTAACAAATAAAATAGTTATTACAGTTTATAGTGGAAAATATACTGTGTTGTAGAAGTTATTCATGATAGAATTTACTTGTTCAACTCCATCCATAGCAGCATCTCTAAATTTCTTTGCGTGCACAATTTGTTGTGCAATACAAAACCTCTTCAGTTTATCCACTTGTGCATTGCCATTTTCCCTTTGCTTATATTGTGCATGTACCTTTGTCAACTTCTCAAGAGCATGGAGGATCTTTTCAGTAAGGACATTATGCATCTCACTCAACCACTCTACTTCTTTTCAAGTGCTTTTAGAGAAGATTTATTTTTCCTTCCATGCATTATAGTACTTGTTGCCTTCGGTTCTACATTTCCATTTTCCCATTTCACATAATGAACATGCTCATTCATCAACTTCTGAAGAGGAGGAACAATCTCTTCAATGAATACATTATCTATCTCATTCACTTTGGTTTGCTTCTTTTCAAGTGTTTTTAGAGCAAATTCCTTTTCAATTGCATACTATGTATATTGGTCGAGTTCTACATTGCCATTTTCTAATTGCCCATATTGCACATGCACCTTCCTCAACTTTTGAATAGTAGGGAGAATCTCTTCACTCAATAAATTATCTTTTATCTATTTTATTCAATATGGTTTGCATAAATTTCAAAGGTGATCTTCATTATATCCTTATTGTGTACTAAACAAATCTTTTTCATTACGTTCATACAGTGTATATACAACTTCATGTTGGAAAACATCAAGTGTGTAATCAAATTGAGGTGAGAGTTCACAAACCAATTGGGTTGTTACAGTGTTAATCAAAAAAGGTTTCAATTAGATTCTTACTATTTTCTAAAATTCCTGGTTGGAAAACACTAGGTGTTATAAAACATGCAACCCACATATTGTTCTAAAACCCTTAACAAGTAGCAACCCAATCGCTTAGTCACCCCTCACCTCAATTTGGTATGTTTTTGTATTCCCCACCTACAACTCCTCCCCATGCCACCACAAGCCACGAGGCCTAGTTTTATTGGTCAGTAGGAGACCAAACGGTGTTGTTATCTCATTCATACAGTTTCTCTAATGTTTTCTCACGTATGTTGGTTTCGTCAGTTTTATCCCCCGTTTGGCGAGATTCGCACTACGACATCTTGTCATGTTATGTATATTTCTATGTATGGTTTCATGTTTTTTTGTATGTACATAGGTGCATTTTGTGCAAAGATTAGTTGCATCCCATTACATTCTTACTACGTATTGAACAAATCTTGTTCATTACGTTCTTACTGTCTATATATAAGTGTGTGTTGGAAAAAAATGGGTGTGTAATGAAATTGAGCCGAGGGGTGACACACCAATTGGGTTCTTACTGCGTTCATCATAAAAAAAAAATGAATACACTCTTACTATTCTCTAAAATTTTGGGTTGGGAAACACTAGGTGTTATACAAGCTATAACCCACATACTGTTCTAAAACTCTTTACAAGTAGCAACCCAATTGCTTACTCATCCTCACCTCAATTTGGCAAGTTTTGTGGTTTCCCCATGTGCAACTCCTCATTGTGCTCTTCACCCTCTAGGTTTGAGCATGGAGATTGAACCACAGAGTGTTCTCCAACATGTAATTGTATGAGCATGAATTTGCACCCCTAACGAAAATTCCCCTTTCACCCCTTTACACTTTAGAAAACCAAAGGTGGAGCTTTAATTCCACTTAAGCCTATTGTTTGCATTCCACTTGGCGCCCTGTTTGTGAGTTGGTGGGGACGTTTATGTCGGGGATGCCCACATGGCGCGTAGATGTCTTTGTGACACGCTTATGTACCTAGTAGATTCCTATGGTTGGAGTCTGCAGAGATGTTACACTTTTGATTGGAAGTCAAAGTGTAACACCCCTCTTCGATTGGCCAACCAAAATATGGTCATTTTTCATCTTCTCCTTCATATTCTCACTCCATTCTCAAGTTTTGAACAAGTTGGCACACTCTCTTCATGCTTTGAGCATCCATTTTCAAGCTTTGTAGCATCATTCTTCACTCCATTGCAACAATCTACCACTCCATCACTCTGATAGTGCGAGTGCAAGACAAACACCATCGCAGCAGAGGCTTGAATTCCTCTCATTCACTCCTCCATAAGCCTTGAGCACTTCGGGAGGAGGTGGTAAGCTCCTCTCATCTCCTCTATCGTATTCGGTTGAGTAAGCACATACTGTTTTGTAGTGTTTTCTTGCATACATAGCTTGTTTTCCATTCTTTATCGTTATTTCTATCATTGCAAACTTGGTTGTCCATAGAGGTGGAAACACCAAGATGGGGGTCTAACTAAGGCAAGCCCCTAAATAGCCCCAACACTTCCCCTCTTTGTTGTGTGCAGGTGGAGAGATCTTGAAGCAATTTGGCGAGAGGATTATTCCACGAAATTATCTTCATCACCCTTGTGGTAATATACTTCTTTTATCATATCCGTATTTACCTTTCTCTTTTCTTAGTCTTGTTCTTTACTTCCCAAAACTACTAAACTAGACTGTTAGTCCTTTTTTAGGATTCTACCCTTGTCTCTCTGGTTTTCTGGTCATACAGACGCTAGCACACCTGCAAGACGCCAGTGTGTCACGTTGTCATCCTAGAACCGCACTTCTTTCTTCAGACAAAGAGCTACTTGATACGTTCAGTTGACTTTGGAAAGCAACTCATCTAGTCTCCCTTGAGCCCTCAAGATTGCAAAATGATTGAAAGATACATAATCCTCATCATTCTCATCCCTTCTATCCTAACCATCCTTTAAACTGAGGTAAGTTAGGGTAGGCTTTCTGCTCTTGGCCTTTCGTGATGTGGGGCCTTGCAGTGGTTGGTCCCCCTCTCTTACATTTTTGGTGAACCCAACGTGAACTATTTTGCTTTCATTTTGTGATACTGAAAGCTTATTTCCTTGTATCCTAGGAGTGTTGTAAGTGTGAGTATTGTGAGGCTTTCACCTTGCAACCCAACTTGTGACCCCTAGTAGGCATAGTTGGAAGGTTCCAAAGTATTGGGTAACAAAACCTTAATTGGGTCACTATTTTATCTTGTAAACCTTAGGAGGCTTTGTAGAAGTATTGTTTGGAGTGTGCGATGGCCTCTTTCCTAAATCAACCTATTACCTCTATGCAGACTGTGAGTAGTGGTACGAGCATAGCCTTTACTTCATAGGACCTTTCGATGGGCTTCAATAGAGATCCATCTCTTCTCTGCATTCTTACGAGGATAAACGGGGATACTATAGCAGGTGTTCTCGTTGACCCGACATCGCAAGTGAATATCATAACTAAGGAGATCATGCTAATTAACTTCCTGCATAAGGATGGGTATGATGCACCTAAAAGTACCATTCACACACACGACGGACTTTTCGTACCTCCTATAGGGAGTATTTTCCTATCGGTCCTCATTGGACCTAAATTTGTAAACCTTAAGTTTGACATCATCCCGGGGACTGAACTCTTCAGAGTGAAGCTAGGTATCCCCTGGCTAGTAGCTATGAACGCAGTTCCTTCAGTTATATGCAAATGTCTGAAGTTTTTTCATGGAGGTTCGGTACATGTTGTCTATGACACCGGTTATACACCACTGGTTGCACGTGGCAGCTATACCTTAGATTACTTTTGGCCCACATCCCTTGGTCCTCTCTTGCCTAGGAAGGACCTCCTACACCACACATATCAAAGCTATAAGAAAGGGCATACTAGGCCGAAATTGAGATACCATCTGTTGCCTTATGTTGTTTTGCATAGAGCTTGTCTGAAAGCTGATAGTGATGCCACCAAGGCATGTAGAAGAGAAGAATAGAATTGGTCTCAAGATCCTCCTTCTTCATCTTCCGTTGTTCAGCCTGATGCTTCCTCTCGCCCTGTCGTGGTACCATCTGCTTCTGTCTCACATTTGTGAGAGAATCCTATGGTGCTCGCTTGGAGAAATGCCAAGCATCCTACATTTGAGCTTCCTTTCTTACCCAAAGAGCCTAGGCTCGTTCGGTATGGAAGACAGAAAGCCCCTCATGGACATTCCTCTCTGTCTTGGCCTCTGTGGCCTCCTATTGTTCATGTTCCTAAAATAGTAAATGGGAAGAGGCTCACCATCGAGGCATTAGAGTCAACTCCTCCTGCCATTTTTGAACCTGTCCCTCCTCCAATCCAGGAGTCTACCCTTCCACTAGAAATAGCCATGGAGGACACTCCCATGGCTGAGCAAGATCCTTTCGTCCCTTCATAAATCCCAGCTTCTGATTCGAAGAGCCATAGAAACCACCTTGTGCGTGAGCGTAAGCACTGGTGAAAGGCTCTCCTAGCTGAGCAAGCCTCCCTACATAAGGAGGAGGAGAGGATGACACCTCTTGTTGTGTCTTCCTCTTTCCCTCCTTCCATCTTTGAACCTCTTTCAGCTCCCATTGTGAGCACACATTCTCTTGGAAGGGTGCAAGTGTTCGTCACTCCTTTGACGGAGCTGCCCTTGTTGACTTCTGTCCCAGATTTCTTACCTTTCCCAAAGCCCGTGGACATGGTGAACACTTCAGTTGTGTCCACTGCGGTTCTTTCCTCTTCTCCCTTAACCCTCCTTTTTTTTTCTATGGGGATTTCACCTCCTCTAATGAAGAAGAAGGTAGAGCATAGCCCCTCCAGCAATGGAGGATGTAAAAAGAACCCACCTCCTCGGAAAGGTGGACCCAAGTTGACTTGTTCTATCCTAGTAATGGAACTAGTCCCGACCTCCCTCAAGTTTTTCACCGCTCCCGAGTCTCTTGTTGAGCCCAGTGATGAACCTCGAGTACAAACTCCTCCGTCCACCGAGGTGAAGCATGGCACTCCCACTAAGTGCATGTTTAACTCGTTGGATGAAGTTCTGACCTTGTCAACAATCTTTGCGAGGTCATTGACCTTGGATCCATAAGAGCCAAGCGACGGAGACCTCACCGGTCCCTCTACCTTGGCCCTTTTGCGAGAGGACCAGAAGCTCCTCCCTCCCCTTAACATTACACCATTGTAGGCTTGTCATCCTTCCCCCTATGATGATCTAGAGTGGGAAGTTGATGACCTCTCGGTTGACCAATGTTAGGGGGAGACCCTCTTCCTAATCTTTACATTAGATGTGTGTGTGTGTTGTGACTTGTTCCCCCATAATCATGCTATACGTGCATGGATGACCCTCCTAACCCCTATTGGTGCTTGGATACAGGATTAGTATTTGTGTTGTAAACCTTCCTCTATGTGTATCTTCATTCTTCCTTTTTTGTGATTGACTTTCGATAAATTGGGGACAATACAAAGCATCAGGAGCATTTAGGCCTCCCTCCATGTTGACTCATTTTTTTTATTTTTACTTTGTTTTAGGTGAATTCTTCCTGATTTGGTTGGGGATTGATGATCTTTCGCCTCTTGTCACGCTTACCTCATATAAATAAAGACAAATCTGACCCCACAAAACCAGATCCCCTTGTGCCCTTTGTGTGTGCTTTGCTTTCTTTAATTTTCCTTTTATCTTTCTCTCGTCTTTGCTTCAATTGTCAATTTCATGTGCCACAACGCCTCTTCTACATCACTTGGTCTTTAGAAAATGCATTTTTTGCCAAACGAATCTTTTCTCAAAGACCCTTCACATACTTCTTTGTTAGAATTCCATTCTCAACTTGAAACCCTAGCGGAACATGTTTCCTTCATCATGGGTTCGTAAAGAAAGGACTTGGAAACCCTCCTTTGAAGCGAGAATGGTCTTAGCCTTCCCCTCGCATGAGTGCATCTCCTTCCTTTTGAATTCCTCGATGAAGTGAACATCTTTCAAAAGGATTCCTTGGTGATGAATCGATTCAAAAAGGGAGACTGTAGCTTTTGAGCAGTGTGTCCCTTGAGTCGACCCCTCCTTTTCAAGTCAAGTTCCCAAGGGACCCCTTCAAGAAACTCTTAATAAGTTTTATGACATCTAGCTCAGGGGCAGCCTGACTAGACTAGTTTCATATCCTTGCATCTAGCTTGGGGGCAACCCGACTAGACTGTCCTTACATTCTTACATCTAGCTTAGGGGCGGCTTGGCTAGACTTCACTTTTCAAACAATGCATCCCTTGAGCAAACCCTCCTTCCTTTTGAAGGGTTCCCGAGGGACCCCTTTGAAAGTCTTACAACTTAGCGATGGTCTGTGTGAATTTCTGTTCAATTTCCTGCATGGCCACTTCCTAATGTGTTAGATCTATAGATAAACATGTCACCCTCTCCAAATCTATGGCGTCCCCTCTACTCAGTCTCCCTCATGTGAGATTTCTTGGGGGATACCTTCCTTATAGGTTTGCGGGGTTGTAAGGTGATTTTCCTAGTTTCCTTCATGTGAGACTTCTTGAAGGATACCCCCCTTGTAGGACCGCCTACCTGTGAGGCACTTTCATACTTCAGCTTCGTAGTTCCATAGAACTACGAAGTCCTTCCCTACACTTTTGGGTTCGCCAGACCATGCTCCGCTTCCTCGTCGGTTTAGGTATTCATCTCTTACTCTATTACTTTCCTACTAATCTACTTTACCAAAGCACTCATCAGTACTCATGCTCGCTAAAGTGAGGGAAAAATGTATGAGCATGAATTTGCACCCCTATTGCAAATTCCCCTTTCACCCCTTTACACTTTATAAAACCAAAGGTGGAGGTTTAATTCCACTTAAGCCCGCTACTTGCAATCCACTTGGCACCCTGTTTGTGTGTCGGCGGGGGCATTTTGTTGGGGACGCGCGCGTGGCGCTCAAACATCTACATGGCACGCTTACGTCCCTGGCAGATTCCTACGGTTGGAGTTTGCAGAGACGTTACACTTTCGATTGGAAGTCGAAGTGTAACTCCCCTCTTCAGCTAGCCGACCTGAATATGATCATTTTTTATCTTCTCCTTCATATTCTCACTCCATTCTTCCATTCTCAAGTTTTGAACAAGTTGGCACACTTTCTCCATGCTTTGAGCATCCATTTTTTAGCTTTGTAGTAGCATTCTTCACTCCATTGCAGAATCTACCACTCCATCAATCTGATTGTGCGAGCGTTGGAAAAACACCATGGTAGCAGAGGCTTGAGTTCCTCTCATTCACTCCTCCACGAGCCTTGAGTGCTTTGTACGGAGGTGGTAAGCTCCTCTCATATCCTCTATCGTATTTGGTTGGGTAAGCACTTACTATTTTGAAGTGTTTTTTGCATACGTAGCTTATATTTCCCTTCTTTATCATTATTTCTATCATTGCAAACTTGGTTATCCGTGGAGGTGGAAACACCAAGACGGGGGTCTGACTAAGGCAGGCCCCTAAACAGCCCCAACACTTTCCCTCTTTGTTGTGTGCAGGTGGAGAGATCTCGAAGCAAGCTGGTGAGAGGATTATTCTACAAAATTATCTTCATCACCCTTGTGGTAATATACTTATTTTATCATATTTGTATTTACCTTTCTCTTTTCTTAGTCTTGTTCTTTACTTCCTAAAACTACTAAACTAGACTGTTAGTCCTTTTTCAGGATTCTACCCTCATCTCTCTAGTTTTCTGGTCGTATGGATGCTAGTGCACCTGCGAGATGCCAACACGTTGCGTTGTCATCCCAAAACCACACTTTTGTCCTCGGACAGAGAGCTACCTGAGATATTGAGTTGACTTTGGAAAGCGACTCGTCTAGTCTCCCTTGAGCCCTTGAGATTGCAGAGTGATTGAAGGATACATAATCCTCATCATTCTCATCCCTTCTATCCTAACCATCCTTTAAACTGAGGTAAGTTAGGGCAAGCTTTCCGCTCTTGGCCTTTCATGACCTGGGGCCTTGCAGTGGTTGGTCCTCCTCTCTTACAGTAATTATTCTGTGCATTATCATATTTAACCAATGTAATTACTTGTTATTTTTTGTTCAAGCAAGGTGATCACCAGGGTTTTCATTGACTTCTTAACGTTTATTCTTGAATAACCAATACACATTATGCTTTGCAACCATAGTGTCTTGCAATAATCTGTATTTTTTCATTTATCTGTACGAATGAAATAAAAATAAGTTTGACAATGGTGTGTGGTATCTTTCTTGTGTGTCATTTCTGCCCTTATTGATTATGGAATTTGATGGCCTCTTTCATATGCCAGGAGAGATGAATTTGAGATATATCTGAATGAACGTTCATTGCTTCATAGTTCTAGCAGAATGACAAAATGGTAGATATAATTGTTGTTATATGTTACAAGTGTTTTGTTGGTATGCAAAGCATTGGTTCAGAGGGCATACCAGCAGGAAAGAACTAAGAAGAAAACCTCTGGTTATAGCCCAAATCATTACAAAATATATGACTTGAGTCTTTCCAAAAGATTATAAAATTTTCCCACAAAATTTTACAAATTCAATCTCTCACAGTTCATTATGACTCATTGTACAACCATTTATTCAACCATACAAACATCCATCCTTCTCTCTATACACTCTACAATGTATATCAAACAACATGGTTGGATCATAAAATCTCAATGAAGTTTGATGTCACCCTGATGACCTAAATCCCAGTTGCCAAGAATCACACTGAAGTTCAATAGAACATAACCATTAGCTAGAACAACACCATCGAACAAGGATAAAAAATTCTCAACAAAGTCTGATTTCGCCCCGATGACCTTAATCCCAACTACAATTTGGAACACCTCATTGGCAAGATTCACACCGAACATAGCTCGTCGACCAGAACAACACTATCGGTTGAACAACCACAAGTCCCATTGAAGACTAGAGTCACCCCAATAATGATCATCGGCTAGAGTCACCCCGACGATACTACTATCTATCAAATTCCTACTATCAGTTCAACATTTTGAGGTCTAACCGAAGACCAATGTTACCTCGACAATCTGTTCATCAGCAAGATTTTTCATGCATTACACCAATCTCAGCCAGATACGCTCTACCATTAAGACTCTTTCCGAACCTCCATGTTAGCTTGACAAAGTATCATCGGCCAAACTTACACTAATATAAATTTCGGTTGGACTTCTATCATCGACGAGAGTTAGAAAACTTGTGTCGATAGTTCAGGCCACGCTGCCAGGACACACCAAAGATCTCACTGATATATTCAAAGAAGGAACTTCACAAGGAGAACTCAGATTGGCCTGAGTCACACCGATCTCATAGACAATTCAAGATCACTATGAAAATCAGCCAGACATCTCATCGGTCATACTAAAATTGCTCTCTTAGAGGTTTAGGTAAGTGGGATTGAGGCAAATAATTCCAACCAATGTCGATGGACGGTTTGCTCAGATCGGCAAGAGTTTCCATGTATTACACCCTGATGATTATAACCCTAACGATCTGTTCATCGACAAGATTTTCCATGTATTACACCGATCTCAGCCAGATACGCTCTACCATTAAGACTCTTTACACTAAATAAAAGTGATTTTGGTTGCCATAGCTTGAATCACAAGTGTACTGGATAGTTAAATTTCCAAAAAAAATTGCATTTAGAAGTTCTAATTTATATAGGGATGGGATGCTTATTTTGGGGGATGCAAAAAATTTGCACCTTAATTTAAATAAAATAAATGTTACATTATTGTGTGTGTATTATATCCCAAAATTTTACATGAATCATGTTTCCTTGTTGAAGAGTGAGTGTTGCACAAGAAATGTTTAAAGCATCAATGAAGGGTGATATTGCATCCTTTCAATTATCCTTCTCATAATTTTTTTGTGTTAATTTTATGTTGATTTCTACAACACCACATCAATATCATTTATCTCTCAAAATAGAACAGGAACCTTTGGATCCTTGGTAATTAAATCAGATATATTTTGAAAAGAACACAATATTTATGATTTTACATTAGATTCATTCTCCTTTTAAATCATGTACATTTGTTTAGTTGTGAAGCATTGTTGCATAGTTGGGTTTCATAAGGTTGTGAATAAGGAACATTGTTATTCTAATTTTTTTCTCAATATAATATACCATACAAACTACAAAGGCAAGGCCATAATAACATAGAAATGGCCATTAGGCTTCCCAAATGTTGTAATGGAATTGCTCTTCTGTAACACAATGCAAAAGTTCTAAAAACACAATATGTTTTGCAATGTAGAAGCCTCTTTACAAATATGAGTTTTCCTTGTTGCCACTTTGGAGGTTTAGAAACACAATGTGTTGTCAATCATGCAGATGCTTATGTTAAAAATATGCACCTATGTACATACAAAAAATGCATAAAACCATAAATAAAAGGATACATAACAACATACATGGAAACAAAAAGGTGAGGAAATCAGCAAACGGGACCAAACTTCCAGGAAATGGTAGGTAGGAGTTAACAACACCGTCAGGTTGATTTTCCCACCTCCTATTGGCCAATAAACATGGGTGCCTTAGCTTGGCCATGAAGTTTCACTTTCATCCATATTTTTTGGCACAAAAAAACTAGAAGGGGAATGATGTGGTCCTTTTTGGTTTGGAGAAAGAAAGGTGAAAACACTATTTGTTTCCAATCTGCGCATTAAAAGTTGAAGGTTTGAGTGCACGTGGAGGAGTTTGAGAGGAAAACTAACCAAATTGAGGTGGCAGGTACTATCCAATAGTGTTGCAAAGGGTTTTACAACACTATTTGGGTTGCTTGTTTCTTAATACCTAGGGTTTTCCAACATGAATTGTTGCAAAATAGAATGAAGTGTGTACTATGAAGCACACTATGTGTTGACGGTTAATAGAGTCCCCCTAAATGAGAGATGTTCTATTTGATAAAATAGAACACCATCTATACATTTTTATAATTGTATTTCAAGACAACTTGGTTGGGTATAAGTAAAGGAAGGCTTCAAAACACATTATGTTTTCCAACATGCACTACACAATGTTCACAACTTTCAACGAGTTTATTCATTATTTCCAATAACGGCAAGAAATTGGTGTTCTTGCTATTTGTAATGCACACCTACATATATAGGTTTAAAAACTAGAAGGGCTTGGGTATGTTGTGATGTGGAGGTTGAAAAATGTAGTGTTATGAAGCATGCAATTTGTTATATACTTGAAACTTAAACACAACAATGGAAGGTATTATTTTAAAGACATTCATACTATTTTGTAACATTCCATGTTGTAAAATTGTACGTGTTAAGAAGAAAGCAACCCATTGTGAGAAAACCCCTTACATGTAAACAACAAGATTCAAACAACTAAAACCCCACATTGTGTTTTCCAAAATACAACTATTTTGTGCATTTTTTTTTCAATCATCTAAAATTTAAGCACAACAATGGAAGGTGTTATTTTGAATACATTCATATTGTTTTGTAAAAATCCATGTTGCAATGCCCTACATGTTAAGAAGCAAGCAACCCACCATGAGACAACCATTTACATTTAAACAAGGACATCAAATAACTGAAACCCAACATTGTGTTTTTCAAATTGTAATTATTTTGTGCACTTTTTTTTCAGTCATGCAAAATTTAAATGCAATTTTTGTCCAAATTAAAAGTCCTTATAAATTATGAAAGGGATTTTCAATACATTCAGACTATCTATATTATGAAATCATTTGAAGACATTCTTTCTATTTAGTAAGAATGCATGTTGGAAAACCCTAGGTGTTAAGAAACAAGCAATGCATATAGTGTTGTAAAACCCTGTGTAAGTGAGAAGAGACAGTATGTTTTCCAACACTGCAAATAATGTGAGCATTTTATTTGTTCCAATTAGATAAAGAAAGTGAAATGACATTTGGACTATATCATAGAGTTCAAAAATTTGAAAGTGGACTTCATTACATTCTTGGAGCATAACGAAATAAAATTGAAACTCTTCTTAACGAACTAACTGAAATGGACAGTGTATTTTCCAACACTGCAAACAATCTATAACAACACTATGCCTTGCAAGTTTCATAATACCTAATGTTTTCCAATTTCATTACATTCTTGGCACCTCATTTTCCTATTTGTAAATAATGGTTTTGAATGGCATGTTTTTTTGGGTTTTTGTCCATTCCAAAATATGATTTTGAAAACCCTTCGGGGATGACATGTTTTCCAAGCAATGGGATAAGCCACAGTAGGTCGGAGTTAACATTTGACCGTCAAGTCTTTTTGTCAGTGTCATTTTTCCATTTGAACTTATTTTCTTTCTAGGTGTTTTGTTCCAATCAGATGAAGAAAGTGAAACGAGATTTTGACTATAGCAAAGTGAAATTTGAAACAAAACTCTTACATAGTCTGCATGGTTTATGATTTCTCTAAACGTTATTCGATTATTTCACTCATATTTCCACAATGGGTTGTCAATTATTTTATTCAAAAATTGTAAAATTTCATATTTCTCGTTGCTCTCTAGCAACCCTCAAAAACTCACTGTGGAAAATGGCGACAAAAATGGGACCTCGTCTAGGCTTTTTACTATTTGCAAATAATGATTTTCAATGCCACATTTTGGATTTTTTGTCCATTTTGAAATATGATTTTTAAAACATGATGATTGTTATGATGCATTTGACATGTGTTTTTGTAGGGAGAATAGCCTCATCCCAATTGCAAATGGTGATATCCTTGCAACATGGCTTACACATGATAACATATTGCCCTTCTTCAGGGATAAGACATGTCTGATTATTATTGCTAGTTGTTTTCTGCATTCGATTAAATGTAATAAATTTTGCATCAAAGTTTCCGATCAAACTTCGTGATCCATCATCAGGATGAAGAAGAGAGCATAAGGGGTGGCATTGATGGTCTCTTCTTCATCCTAATCTTAGATTATGAAGTCTGATCTGAAACGTTGATACAAAAATTCTTACATAGTCGAATCTAGAAATCAACTAGCAATAATCAATATGGATTGTGGAAAATTGATATCATTTATGTCTGGTTATGTTATCATTTGAAAGACATGTTTTTTTAGGGATAATAGCTTGAGTTTACTATATTTTGTAGTGAGATTAGCTTATGCCCTGCAATTGGGCATCACTATTCTCCCTAGAAGAATGCATGTCAGAGGCATCATAACATACAAAAATTAATTAAAACATACAAAAATACATACACCACATGATGGGACAACGTATTGCAAAAAATAATTGGAGGTTGAAAAACACTGTGTGTTGTGAGTTCTTTCATTATGCACATTGAAAGCTGAAGGTTTGAGAGAACAGGGTGGAGTTGCAGTTGTAAGATATATAAAAGCATCCAAATTCAACTGAGGGGTGAGTAACGAATTGGGATGTTACTTGTGAAGGGTTTGTAAATGGTATTTCGTTTGTAGGTTCAATAACACCTAGTGTTTTCCAACCTGCAATCACACATTGTTGGCCTTATCATTGTATGAAAAGGTCGACCTGTCAATGCCTGATACAAGTGTTAGATAAGACCTCTATAAAGACATGGCAACATTTCATGACAACTGGGCATCTTTGGAGCTACTTTGCAATATTCAAAAAACAAGATCTTATCTCTAGTACACATCACCACCTCTTCCACAATCTCATCCACTCAGGTACATGATGTCAAAAGTTGTCATCGATGTATGATGGAGAGAAGTGCATGTTTTAGAAATGAGAAAGGTATGCTTTAAATTTGGCCAATTGTCATGAAATGTTGTCATGCTAGCAAAGGGGGGTGGGGGACAACCCTATGTGTTTTCCATCTTGCAACTTTTTTTGTGCATCTTGTATTCCAAACGCATAATGATATTCAAATGGAATGTTTGCTGCGAGTAAGGGTTGTTATAAAATATGAAGTTGAACTTCAATACACTATTTTTTTACTATCTACATAACAAAAAGTGTTATCTTTGAACAAGATTTGAGAAGTGAGGGACAACCCCTCAGTGAATGTTGTTTGTTTAATTCACGGTATGGTTTAACTGCCTACCATGCATCTTATATGATGCTTGTATTGGGCATTGAGAGGTCAACATTTTCGTGCAACAACAAGGTCAACACACATAGACAATATGAATGTAATGAAATTTTTTCGGTTACTTATGCAGTAAGAAGACAATTGGTTGGTCGCTCCTCACGTGAATTTGGATAGTATTATGTATCCTCCAAATGCAATTATATTGATATTATGAATGTCTTGGAAGCCTTTTGATTTTTAAACACTAATAATGTAATGAAGCTCACCTTTAAAATATATAATAACTCTTACTTATAATATAAATTGTATTTGAATTTCTTCATACGGTTGAAACAAATAAATGCACAAAATAATGGTGGATTGGAAAACACGATGTGGGTTGTTAGTTGTTTCATTCTACACATTTAAATCTAAACACTTGAGAGGATGGGGAGGACTTGCAGGTGTGGGATACATTCGGTTGCAGGTTTCTTAATGCCCTGTGTTTTCCAATTTCATTACATTATTGCTATCTAGAAAGAAAAATGTTCTCAAGACAATCACAAAACATTGAAAATTGAGGTGGCGTGGGTAACCAATAGGGTTGTCACTTGTAAAGGGTTTTAGAAAATTTTGTGGGTTGCAAGATTTATAAAACCCTATGTTTTCCAACCTAAAAATTCACATTATAGTTGAATGTCTTGAGAAGCTTTTCTTATTTAGACAATAGGAATGTAATAAAAGGGCACCTCCAAAAATTACAATGGTTAGTTATGGTATAAATTGCAATTCAGTATCTTCATGTGTTTGAAAAAATTAAATGCAAAAAATAATTGCATGTTAGAAAACACAATGGGTTGTTTGTATACCATTTTACAATATTGTGGGTTGTACATTTCATAACACCATCCCTTTTCTAGCCTGTAATTTTGCTGACAGTAGGAATGTATTGAAAAAATTCTTTTATTTAGACACAAAGAATGTAATGAAAGGCACCTTCAAAATTTATCACAAGTCTTAGGTAGAGTAAAATATGTGTTTGAAATTCTTTTTATGATTGAAAAAAGATATGTTTTCTTACTGCAAACGGTGCAATAAATTTTGGAACTTTAATTGTCCATAACACTTGCAACAATTTTATAGTTTACAGCAAACCAAGGATGCGTTCTGTAAAAGGGAATGTGCTTCATACATCGAAGAATTTCATTGAGGTGGATAGCACACCTAAAAGGGTGTCTAGTGGCACATCTTCTTCAGGGAGGTTTCATTCCCCAAACGTGCAGGTAAGATCTGATAATTACAAGATGCAATCAAATGTATAATTTTAATCTCACATAAGTGGTTACGATGTTGACTAGAAAGTGAGAATGTTTTAATCAGGAGGCAACAACTGTAGTGCAGAGGAAGTCCCCTCGGTTTAGGAAAATGTTGAACCCTAAGGCAGTGACATGTTCGGTAATTAATTGTAAACATCCAACTGCTCTTTCCTTCCAATGTGTCAATCAGAATGCTTTACAATTTCAGTTATAAAATATCATGTCTATTATAAAATGCTGATTTTGACATTATATCGTTCCTTCGATTTAGGATGATAATCAGGGAGATCACCACGCTCTTTCCATAGTCTACAACAATGAGGAAGAGTGTGCAAAGGGAGACCCTAAGGATGGAGAGGGACACAATGAATCACAGGGTGATGTGGTGGACAGGAAGGTAAATATAATAACTCAATTATTGCATCATTTGGTTGTGTGTATATGTTGTGCATTCAAATTGTTTTAATATCAAATATATTAATCAATTTTCTTTTCTGAATTTGTTGTGTAGGTTGATGCTAAATACAAAAGAGAAGTGAAGAATGCTAGATATGTATATTATTGTATTGCAAAAGAATGTATGATGAAATATCATGATTGGAGAGTGTTCAACATGCATAGGATTCAGCATCACCACCTTCCTATTCTCATGGCCAAACTACATCGGGGGGGAAGCAAAATGCCCCCTCCTACCCCTAATAAATTGAAAGAGTACCTTCAAAAGGTGGAAAATATGGAGTACCAAATGAATCTATGACATCTCTAGCAAAAGCATGTTATTCAAAGTGTTTATCAAAATTATGGGAAACATAACTTCCTTCAACTTCCCCATGAAGGAAAGGATGAGGTGAAGAAGTGAATGGCGTTATACAGTAGTGAGGAGAAAAAGGAGCAGATAAGGGATAAAAATATTACAATTGCAAGAGAGAAAGAGAACAGAAGGAATGGTAATATCGAATTGAACTGTTAAATCTCAATTTTGGTTGGTTCATATTTTTTGTTCTGATGCATACAAGGTTCACTTAATGTTAACTTACATGACATGATAGCGTAATGGTCGAGAAGTGGTTCTTGTCGCCCAACAAAGTAGTGTTCATTCGCTAGAGGAAGTTGTGGCTAGGAAAGGAAAATATGATGTTGTTCCACCCAACGCGGCGTCTAACATTCAAAAGAATCCTCGTACACAGTTAAAAGTTTAAAGGCACCCTCTGAAGAAGAAACGAGAACAAACGATGATCTTGAAATATTTTGTTTAATGTTTGTTTTGATTATTTGAATGAATTGGTTGCATGCATTTGAGTTTGATGTGACATTTCAATTCCTCCTATTACACAACAAGGATGAAAAATGAAGTTTTTCCCTCGAACAGGTCATTGTTCTATTGGAATATGAAGCAGTGCCCACAGAAGCACAAGATGATGTTGCTCCTCCCAACCCCTTGTCTAACATTGAGAATAAGAAGAAGCGTGTACAGTTTAAAATTTCCTCACACCCTCACAAGAAGAAACGAGTACAAATGTTGATTTCAAAATCTTCTATTTGATGTTTGTTTTGATTATTTCAATGAATTGGTTGCATGCATCTGAATTTCATGCAACGTTTCAATTCCTACCATTAAAGGTCAATGATGAACAACAAAGTCTTTCCCTTGAACAAGATACTCTTGATTTGGATGATGAAGTAGATGCCATGGAAGAACAAGATGTTGTTGTTCCTCCTAACCTGTCGTACAACATTGAGAAGAAGAAGAAGAAGGAGCATATACGGTTTAAAGTTTCCTCACACCCTCACAAGAAGAAATGAGTAGAAACGGTGATTTCAAAACTTCTATTTAATGTTTGTTTTGATTATTTCAATGAATTGGTTGCATGTATCTGAATTTGAAGCGACATTTCAAATCTCAGTATTACAGGGTAACGATGAACAATGGAGTCCTACCCTCGAATAGGATACTCCTGATTTGGAAGACAAAGCGGAGGCCATGGAAGAACAAGATGATGTTGTTCCTCCCAACCCACTGAATAACATTGAGAAGAAGAAGGAGTGTATATGATTTAAAGTTTCCTCACGCCCTCACAAGAAGAAATGAAAAGAAACGGTGATTTCAAAATCTTCTATTTAATGTTTGTTTTGATTATTTCAATGAATTGGTTGCATGCATCTAAATTTGATGTGACATTTCAATTCCTACTATTACAGGGCAACGATGAACAACAGATTCTTGCCCTCGAACATGATACTCTTGATTTGGAAGATGAAGCGAAGGCCATGGGAGAAAAAGATGGTGTTGTTCCTCCCAACCCACCATCTAACATTGAGAAGAAGAAGAAGAAGGAGCGTACGTAGTTAAAATTTTCAAGGTACCTTGATATGGAGAAACTAGAAGAAATGGTGAATTCCAATTCTTCTATTTAATGTTTGTTTTGATTATTTCAATGAATTGGTTGAATGTAGCTGAATATTAAGTGGCATTTTAATTCCTAGTATTACAGGGCAAGGATGAACAATGGAGTGTTGGGCTTGATCTAATTAGCCATGTGGTTACAATTGAAATTGGAGAGGCTAATAGAGATGGACATGCGGATGGGGAGAGCACTAGCCTGCAAGTGGGGCAAGGAAATAAAAATGGACATGGGGATGGTGAGAGCACTAGCCTATAAGTAGGATAGGGTAACAGAGATGGACATGGGGATGGTGAGAGCACTAGCCTGCAAGTGGGATAGGGAATAGAGATAGACATCGAGACGAGGAGAACACTGGCCTGCAAGTGGAACAAGGTAACAAAGATGGACATGGGGACGAGGAGAGCACTGGCTTGCAAGTGGGAGAGGGTAATAAAGATGGAAATGGGGATGAGGAGAGCATTGGCCTGCAAGGGGTAGATGGCAATAAATATTTACATGGGGATGGGGAAAACACTGGCTTGCAAGTGGGAGAGGGTAGTAAAGATGGACATGGGGATGGGGAGAGCACTGGCTTGCAAGTGGGAGAGGGTAATAAAGATGGACATGGGAACGGAGGTAGCACTGGCTTGCAAGTAGGAGAGGGTAATAAATATGGACATGGGGACAAGGAGAGTGTTGGCCTAAAAGGGGGAGATGGCAATAAAGATGGACATGGGGATCGGGAGAGCAGCGGCTTGCCATCTATATCAGTAACAGACCCAACACACTTCCATGCTTTTGTTCTTATTTCTTTATGAATTCTTTAATATGCCTTCAATTATGATTCATGTCAATTATTTTTCCATTGTAGCTAAATCCTATGGATGAATAGATGATAGAATTCAAGGGCATCACTTTTAAGGTCAGTGATCATGTTGATCTTTGGAGGTAGCATAAACAAGTTTCCAAAGGCATTGTACATGTTGTCGATAGAAAGGCCAAAATCCAAGGCTTTATGCACCCAAAAAATTGTGTGAGAGTCAACATTGTTGAGGCCATTGCTGGTGAGCGCTATGTGCCTTTTGCATGTCCTAGCGCAAAGACCATCAAAGAGTATGCAGGTGGCTTCGTGCTATGGAATTTCTCTAAGATGAAGCATTATGTTCCACAGGTACACATAAACGATATGTTGTTGTATATATCATACTACCTTATATTGTTTCCATCCATATGTTAATTGTGATTAATTGTTTGTCATAAGGTCAAGGTGTTAAACGTGCCAAGGAGAAAACATAGTTTATGAAGAAATCTGTTGTTTCGCATTCATCATCTATGAGGGTTCGTAGAATTGGAATCACCCCTCTTAAAATACACAAGAACCCTAAGAAACATGTCATATATTACACATGCATGAACTCAATTGGAAAGAATAGGCAACGTAGGATATGATGACATAGGCTCAGAATATGGATTCTACATTGTGGGTTTCATTATTTGATTATTGAACAATTATGGTGTAGAGATATACCATTTTTCATATTTTTGAACACTATGTTGTTATACATTTCATATTAGACTTTTCATGGCCCTATATAATTATTTTATTATTGAATAATTATGGTGAATAGATATACCATTTTCATATGTTTGAACACTATGATGTTAAACATTTCATATTAGAATTTTCATGGTCCTCTGTAATTATTTGATTATTGAACAATTATGGTGAACAAATATACTATTTTCATATGTTTGAACACAATGTTGTTATCCATTTCATATCAGAATTTTCATAGCCATGCAATTTTTTCATTACAAGGAATAATGTAATGAAGTCCACTTTCAATTTCTAGAACAAGTATTTTGTTGACCATATATGGCATATTTCCTTTTTCCATGTGATTGGAACAAATTAAATGCTAGCATTATTTGCAGTGTTGGAAAACACATAGTCCCATGTTAGTTATTTCATTACGATAATTATTTATTTTGTTACGACCAATAATGTAAATGAAGTCCACTGTGAATTTTAGAACAATGATTTGGTAGAGTGGAGATGGCAGATTTCCCTTTTTCATGTGATTGTAACAAATAAAATGCTTGCATTCGTTGCAGCATTAGAAAACACATTGTCCCCTGTCAGTTATTTGCTTATGAAAAGTCTTTATTTCGTACGCTCCCAAAATGAAATTAAGTCGACTTTAAATTTTTGTAGAATGATTATTTGGTAGAGTGGAAATGGCATATTTCCTTTTTCCATGTGATTGGAACACATAAAATGCTTGCATTGTTTGTAGTGTTGGAAAACATACTATCCCTTATCAGTTATTTTGTTACGAAAAGTTTTTATTTCTCATGCTCCAAAAATGAAGTGAAGTCAACTTTGAATTTTAGAACAACGATTTGGTAGAGTGGAGATGGTGAATTTCCCTTTTTCATGTGATTGTAACAAATAAAATGCCTACATTGGTTGCAGTGTTGGAAAAAACATTGTCTGTTGTCAGTTATTTGATTATGAAAAGTCTTTATTTTGTATGCTCCCAAAATGAAATGAAGTCCACTTTGAATTTTTAGAATGACTATTTGGTAGAGTCGAAATGGCATATTTCCTTTTTCCATGTGATTGGAACACATAAAATGTTTGCATTGATTGCATTGTTGGAAAACACACTGTCCCCTGTGAGTTATTTCCTTATGATAAGTATTTATTTTTTATGCTCCAAAAATGAATTTAAGTCCACTTTCATATTTCATGAAATATTTTTTTATTTTATACGCTCCAAAAATTTAATGAAGCCCACTTTCAGATTTTATAATTAGTTGGTTGAGTAATGTTGGTGTAATTAAATATTTTGTACCTTGTCCTAAGTCATAATTACACCTTAGTTAAGTTTACTTAGGGGCCACATAGGAGTTGTTGGAGAATTTCCACCTTTGGTGGACTTATCTTCTTATTACTTTATCACCTCCACCTTTCATGGACATATCATGTGATTAGGTTTCCACCTTTTGTGGTAGATCCACTATTTGTGGTGGTTATCACATTATCACCTTTCCACTTTAGGTGGAGTGATAGCTTTTCATTGTTGTCTCATGTCATAAGATTATGACACTTGTCATAATCTTATGCACTCCTATGTTCTCACCTTGGCTATATAACCAAGGGGTCTCTACTACATTTGTACACACATTGAATCATTATCATTGACATTGAATACAGTTTATTCTTGTCATATTATTTTCTCTCTTCTTTGTGCTTTCCATTTGGTCCATAGATCTTGGCATCCATAGCCAATTCTAACATGGTATCAGAGCGGGTTGGGTGCCATTGGAGAGTCATTTTCTGAAGAGAGGTATCAGATTTGGGGAGGTTCCATTTTTGGCTCTTTATTGCAGGTTTATATCAGAGCTTGTTGGAGCAAATCTGATCTCACCATTGCATTCGGAAGGTTCGAGAAAGTCGATTTTTCCTTTTGTTTCATCCAAATCGGACATACGAGGCCAAATCTAAGAGGGTTTGAAGTTGCATTGTGGTTGCCAGATCCAGAAGGTAGCTGCATTTTTGGAGCATTTTGGGTCAAATCCGACCCTGCCATCGCGTCCAAGAAGGGCCAAAAACCCTAAGATCGACTGTCCAATCATCCAAATCGGAGCAATTCATTTGATGAGGCAAAAAAATTTTGCCCGAAGAGCCGTACGGCCCCCCCAGGCGTCATCATTACGTCGATGGTACGATTTTTTTTTTTTTTTTAAATATTGTGAAATTTTTCAGAATTTTTTTATAAAAATTTCATTTGAAAAAATTGTATTTGAATATGTGTCGAAATTTTTGATTTTAAATCAAAATCTTTGAAAAAAATAAAAATAAAATAAAATCTACAAAATCTGCAGACACTGTACCTGCGTCAGCAGTAGGTACCAGGCCTCCGCAGGTGCCATGTGGCTTGTCGGTCGTGGCCTCCGCGGGCTCCCCCTCGCCAGCCGACTTCATCCACCGGCAATCTCCACCGGCAACCTTTGAAATCCAGCGGCCATCTTCATACCCGATGTCGGCATCTCATCCACCGGTGGCGAATATTCCGGTTTTCTTTTTCGGCAATCATTTTCCAAGAGAGCATATTCTGAATAGTGAAAAGAATATTCTAGCAAAGGATTGATAGCGATTTTGACGAGCCCCAGGCCGTCAAATTTAACATAGCATTTTGTAGACGTCAACAATACATCAGCGATGACGTCAGCATTCTAAAGAATTTTTTGCCCCCTTCACGGTTGAGCAGTTTCATTTTGCAGTTCAACTTCAAATGCTCATATCTCAGTCATTTTGGCTCCTTTTTTCAAACAATTTTTTTTTATTTGGGCTAATTTCTCATGATCTTCATAGTGGTGCAATCAGTTTTTGGTTTTGGCTTCTGGTTTTTCCAGAAATTGCAGATTCTCACAAGTGGTGCTGCTTCATGCTCATTTTTGGAACTTTGGGAGTTCATATCTTGCTCCTACGGTAACATTTTTTAGTGCCGTTTTTTTTTAAAGTGCATGATTTTTCCTGTACTTTTTAGTGGTGTGATCAGATTCATCTCATTTACTGTAATTTTTTCACTATGAATTTGTGGCCTATTTTGGCATCTGCATGTACCAAGATCAAAGTCCACTTTGCTTTTTTTGGCAGTGGCAACTGTAAATGCACTAAATATAAAGTGGCAAGCTCATATATTGCTGGGGGGTTCTTTGATTGAGTGAATTTGGGGGGGATTCTTCTTGTGGTTGTGGTTGCATTCCTCTTGATTTGTGTTCTGGTTTCATCATGGAGCCATCTACAATTCCACTTCTAACACCTTACAACTATCCTAAATGGAAATCAGAAATGAACAAATTGCTAAGAGTAAAAAGATTATATAGGATAGTTCATGGGCTTGATGGTGAACCACAAGATGATGAACCTAAAAAGAATAAGTGGTTGAATAGTTGTGAAGAAGCCATTGGCTACTTGTGCTTGTATATCTCTCATGAGTTGTTGTTTCACATTGAGCACTTGGATACACCTATGGATATGTGGACTACATTGTCAAACTTATTTGGGAAAACAGATGAAATTCAGGGACATTTGTTGGAGAATGAATTAATCGGTCTCAATCCATGTAATTTTGACAACATACAAGACTTCATCACCAAATTCAAGTCACTAAGAACATAATTGAAGGATTGTAAAATTGAGAAAACAGATACACAATTGATCTTAAGTGTTCTTTCAAAGCTAGGACCTGAATATTCAGTGTTTGTGTCTACTTTCTATGCTACAAAGAATGCCTTTGGGAGTGAGTTTAAGATGCCTTCCTTTGAAGATTTTGCTATGCAACTCACTAGGGAGCAAGATAAGCTTATTCAAATGGGTACTTTGAAGTCTTCCAAATCACATGCCTTGGTTGTAAAAGATGAGAAGTCTTCAAGTGGCAAAGAAAAGAAAAAGAACAAGCCTAAGAAGAACACACAATCCACATCTAATTCCACAGAAGAACACAAAGATTCATATTCAAAAGAGAAATCATTTAAGAAGGAGAGACATTTTTGTGCATTTTGCAAGAAGGATGGACATGAAGAACACTATTGTTATAAGAAGGACATTGATGAGTTGAAAAATCTTCTCAAAAAGAATCAAATTGATTTGCCTTCTAGAATGTCTGAATCTTCTTCTCCTTCTTCAAAATAGTCTAAGGGAAAAGGTCATGCAGATTTTTCATCTACATCAGGATATAAAGGTCAAGCTCTTTGTGCATATTCAAGTCCAGGATCAGGTAGATGGCTTCTAGATTTAGGAGCATCACATCATATGGCATCTTCACAATCTATATTCTCCTCATTTCAGCCTTCTTCTATTCCTCCTATCTTGATGGGAAACAATACATACATGAGTGTACTTGGGAAGGGATCTATTAGTTTTGGGGACAACACTTTCCAGGATGTTTTGTGTGTTCCTCATTTGACAAATAATCTTCTTTCCATATATCAGATTACACATGGTGGAAATGGGAGAACTATGGAGTTTACAACTGATTCAGTCATTATTTGAGACTTGGAGAGTAGAGAGATTATTGGTACTGGAGTGGTTGATCATTCATCTCGGTTGTATACCTTTACAGATTTTGCTTCTGATGGTGACATTATTCCTTCGGTTGTTGATCACACTTCTAGTGTGAACCATGAGGAGACTTTTGGCTACTTGAACTTGGGAGCTCTAACATCAGATCCAGTACTTGAGCCATGCATTTCATCTCCTCCATTTATTGTTGCATTTGATGATGCTTGTGATTCCACAGTTTTGGTTCCTTGTGATTCAGTGTAGCAGGATATACATTGTCTTTCAGATATGGCTTCTTGACAGGTATTTCAGACTTGTTTGTGGAGTCTCATCTTGCAGATTTGGGGGACATCATTGATGACATCCATCTTCTCTTTGATGAAGATGATCCTTCTTCAGTTGTTGTGAGGGAACACTCTGACCCTCTTGTTCATTCTCTACATGATCATTCTTTGCAATTTGTTGTGAGTGTGGATACTTTTGGACAACATTTGGAGGAGGCTTCTTTGTCTTTAGAGGGGATATCCTTCTCTTTGGATCATGTTCTACATTCTTCTCTACTAGATGTTGGATTGTACTCTTCAACAGTGTGGCCTAGAACGCTTGTTTGGAGTGTGCCAGCTTTCGACATCGACATGGAGGCACTTGAGAATGCTTTAGAGACATCATACATCCTGCATACATCCTTGGTTTTGTTTCTTCCTAAGGGGAGGAATGTTGTTCGACGAGCTTGGATCATCTTCAGCATTCAATGTCGAGCTTCTACCATCATTGCAGGAGACTCAACATTGAGGGGGGGTTGCCTTGTCTCTCTTCTACTTCTCTATTATGGGGGGGTCTTTTTCCTCACATGGGGATTTTACCTTCTCATTCATCATTGAGAGCATTTTCATTATTGTATTTCATCTCTCTTTTGGGGAGGAGTTTTGTCCCATTGGGTTTTCTCCTTTTCTTCATTTGTGAGAGATTGCATTGCATTTGTACATGTGTACCTAACATGGCCTAGTTGTCGGGACCCATCTTGCATTGTTTTCATTTGTGTACATTCTCCCTAAGTTGCACTTAAGGGGGGGTGTTGGTGTAATTAAATATTTTGTACCTTGTCCTAGGTCATAATTACACCTTAGTTAAGTTTACTTAGGGACCACATAGGAGTTGTTGGAGAATTTCCACCTTTGGTGGACTTATCTTCTTATTACTTTATCACCTCCACCTTTCATAGACATATCATGTGATTAGGTTTCCACCTTTGTGGTAAATCCACTATTTGTGGTGGTTATCACATTATCACCTTTCCACTTTAGGTGGAGTGATAGTTTTTCATTGTTGTCTCATGTCATAAGATTACGACACTTGTCATAATCTTATGCACTCCTATGTTCTCACCTTGGCTATATAACCAAGGGGTCTCTACTACATTTGTACACACATTGAATCATTCTATTATTATTGACATTGAATACAGTTTATTCTTGTCATATTATTTTCTCTCTTCTTTGTGCTTTTCATTTGGTCCATAGATCTTGACATCCATATCCAATTCTAACAAGTAAAAATGGCATTTCCTTTTTTGGGGTCATTGGAACAAATAGAATGCTCACATTATTTATAGTGTTGGAAAATGCATTGTCCTATGTCAGTTACTTTGTTATGAAATTTTACTTATGTATGGAACTTACTTACAAATATAAGCACATGCAATGAGCACTTTATGTTCTAGAGATTGTAACAAAACAATTTATTGAAGTTCGGCTTCATATTTTATAAGAACCCTTACTTTCAGGAAGCATTCCATTTCAATATTGTAATACGTTTAGAACACAAGATGCACAAAAAAAGTTGCATGATAGAAAACATGCATGGTTGTCACTCACTTCTCAATTCTTGTTCAAAGACAACAGTTACTATTATGCAAATTGTAACACAATGTATTGAAGTTCAGCTTCGCATTTTATAAGAACCCTTACTTTCAGGAAACATTCTATTTCAATGTCGTAATACATTTAGAACACAAAATGCACAAAAAAATTTGCATGATGGAAAACACACAGGGTTGTCCCTCACTTCTCAATTCTTGTTCAAAGACAACAATTACTATTATGCAGACTGTAACAATACAGTGTATTGAAGTTCACCTTCATATTTTATAACAACCCTTACTTTTAGGAAACATTCCATTTCAATATCATAATACATTTAGAACATAAGATGCACCAAAATAAGTTGCATGATGGAAAACATGCAGGGTTGTCACTCACTTCTCAATTCTTTTTCAAAGACAACAATTACTATTATGCAGACTATAACAACATAATTTATTGAAGTCCATCTTCATATTTTATAACAACCCTTACTTTCAAGAAACATTCCATTTCAATATCATAATACATTTAGAACACAAGATGCACAAAAAAAGTTGCATGATGGAAAACACACATGGTTGTCACTCACTTCTTAATTCTTGTTCAAAGACAATAGTTATTGTTATGCAAACTGTAACAACACAATGTATTGAAGTCCAGCTTCATATTTTATAACAACCCTTACTTTCAGGAAACATTCTATTTCAATATCGTAATACGTTTAGAACACAAGATGCACAAAAAAAGTTGTATGATGGAAAACACACAAGGTTGTCACTCACTTCTCAAATCTTGTTCAAAGACAAAAGTTTCTATTATGTAGATTGTAACAAAATAGTGTTTTGAATTTCAACTTCATATTTTCTAAGAACCCTTACTTTTAGGAAACATTTCATTTCAATGTCATAATACGTTTAGAACACAAGATGCACAAAAAAAAGTTGCATGATGGAAAACACACAGGTTTGTCACTCACTTCTCAAATCTTGTTCAAAGAAAATAGTTTATATTATGCAGACTATAAAAAAATAGTGTATGGAAGTTCACCTTCATATTTTATAACAACCCTTACTTGTAGCAAACATTCCATTTCAATATCGTCATACATTTGGAACACAAGATACACAAAAAAAGGTGCAGGATGGAAAACACACAGGGTTGTCCCTCACTTCTCACTTGTTGTTTAAAGACAACAGTTACTGTTATGCAAACTATAACAAAATAGTGCATTGAAGTTCACCTTCATATTTTATAACAACCCTTACTTGCAGCAAACATTCCATTTCAATATCGTCATACATTTGGAACACAAGATGCACAAAAAAAGTTGCAAGATGGAAAACATATAAGGTTGTTCCTCACTTCTCAAATCTTGTTCAAAGACAACACTTTCTATTATGAAAACTATAACAAAATAGTATATTGAAGTTCACCTTCATATTTTATAACAATCCTTACTTGCAGCAAGCATTCCATTTCAATATCGTAATGCGTTTGGAACACAAGATGCACAAAAAAAGTTGCAGGATGGAAAACATACAGGGTTGTTCCTCAATTCTCAAATCTTGTTCAAAGACAATGCTTTTTGTTATGTAGACTATAACAACATAGTGTATTGAAGTTCACCTTCATATTTTATAACAACCCTTACTTGCAACAAATATTCTATTTCAATATCGTTAAACATTTGGAACACAAAATACACAAAAAAAGTTGCAAGATGGAAAAGAAATGGAGTTGTCCCTCACTTCTCAAATCTTGTTGAAAGACAACACTTTCTATTATGTATACTATAACAACACAATACAATGCTTGGAGAGAAAATAAGTAGTAAAAAATCTACCTGCAACTAAAACTTGCAGCTTAATATAGATCATATATGGTGGTCCCTGCTTGAAGAATCACTCCTTCTATAAATAAATTTATAACAAAATCACTGCATGCTTCTGAAACTTCTCATCAATTGATCATGACAATTTCACCATGTATAGAATAGTTGGTACCCCTTTGACCAAAACTTTGTCCATCTCACAGTCATTCAGCATTGCTTTTTGGCTTTCAATACCCCTCATGACTATAGTTGTGACTTCCTTCTCATCAAAAATAAAAAAGCATATTGTCACCATCTTTCTTGATTTGGCATCATTGAGTTTAGTCATACCTTTTCCTATCACAGGTAGCCCATGGAAGAACATATTGTGAAAAGTAAATTTAGTAGATTTTGTATTTTACAGTTGCTTTTCCAAGTTGTGGAGTTTTCTTCTTGAATGCTTCATCTATGTAACACAAATATCCATCTAACTCCTTCCATTGTACTGTGCATTTTTGCATAACCCCTTTTTGTGTCGTGGATTACAAAATATCTACAAAGGTGGCTTAAAAACCTAAGAAGAATACATTTTATCATTGATTCATGTTGCAATAATATAGGATAGTTATATTGAAATAAAGATATTAAGGATCTTAGGATAGTCATAGAGGTAGATTTCTCGTATTGAATTGGCAAGATTAATAAGGTATCATAAAATAGGGCATTGAACTTATTAGATCTTTGTTGCTTTGCCTTAATGATTGTCATCTCTGTGAACAGAAAAGTGCATAAATATTCAACTTAAGCTTCACATTTTATAACAAAATTGAAAATCACCTTTATATTTTATAACAACGTCAACTTGCAGCAAACATTCCATTTCAATATCATAATATGTTGCAAACAGAAAATGCACAAAAAAAGTTGCAGGATGGACAACAGACAAGGTTGTGACAATTTTTTCAGATTTGATCTAAGATAAACAATTCACATCACACAGTCAAATGTAAAAAAAAATTGAGTCAATATTATAGATTGTGAAGAAAATTACAAGCTACATTTAATACGGCTAACACTAAGAACTACATCAACCATTTACGAACATGTATAATTTTTGCGTTCTCATCATTCGGAAGGATTTTCCGCACTCTAATTGTCAGGTGGAATTGGCAGCATATAATGTTGGCACCCCATAATACATATGTAGCAGTTTGAACAATGGTCTGACACGACGGATCTTGAACCTAACAATGGGATTGAATTTGAAGACGGCTAGCAACCATTCCTCCACAAGACCCATGTGATTGATAATTAGAGATTCCCCCTTAAGGAATCTCATAAACCTCATGCTCAGCTCATCCGTAATATTGTGCTTGTGTATGATTATAGTTGGTTGAATGCATACCTTCCAAATGCATCCAGCTAGGAAAAGGTCTCAAATTTCGTGGTAAAGAGACATTGGCCAATCACATAAATTTACAATCTCTATTTCTAGATTGTAATATTGAACATCCATGCCCATTTTTTTCCATGCACTAAATATGTTGTTAAAAAAGTGAGCATAATTATGGTAGTTCAAATCAGTGCAATTTGGCTCTTTTTTATCGATTCTCCTTAACATATTTTCCCACAACTTGTACGAGAGACTCAATTCTTCAATGCAAGCAAGAATATTGCATGGAAGATAAGTGTGATAGTTGGTCAACAAAATAGCCACCCATTCTTGTTAATTGTGTGACATCTTCTATACAACTAGAGCAACAAGTATTGAAATGCCTAAAATGAAAGAAAAAACAACTTTTTTAGAAGGTACAACTGCATTCTCTAAGTAGAAAGGCATTGCCAATGCAATGGAAACACTGAAAAAGAAGCAAGAAAAGTGGAAGATATAGATAATGTTTTCACTAAAGAGATTATATCTATTCTTCGTAGCTTAACGAAGCAACATGTGTAGTATCTCCAATGGGCATATGACAATGCATGACTGGAACATCAGGAGCTAAAATGCCTGAAATGAAAGACAACAAAAATTTCAGCAGATACAGCAACATTATCTAATTAGATAGACACTCTGAATGTTGGCTTCTGTAAATCCAAATCAAGGCCTAATTTATGCACTAGTTATGATAGATAACAACAGAAAGAAAAAAAACAAAGATAATACTCAAGAAAAAAGAGAACAACAACAACATCAAAAAGTTTTATATTTTATTGTTTTTCAAAAAACAAAGTACACTTGTATATTATGTGGCCTACTAAACTTGTATTTTTATGCATACTTAAATAAAGAATGATTCCAATACAATGAAATCAATTTCAAAACAAAAAGACTCAAAATAGACTAAACATCTAAAATAGTAGTTGCATGTAACATGCATTATTCTAACTGGAAAATATTGACAGGAAATGAAAGAAGAATACCAAGAATAGAAGAAATGCATGGAGTAGTGTAGCATCAATTGTCAACAACTTCATTACATTCTTGGACTATAGGAAGCATTAACATTTTTAGGACGAAATAAGTGACAGGGAACAGTGTGTTTTCAAACATGGAAAATAATGTGAGCATTCTATTTGTTGCAATCAGATGAAGAAAGGTAGAGAGAACATTTGGACTGTATGAAACAATTGCTCAAAAATTCAAAATGAAACAAAAAATTTCATAACAAACTAACTGTGTAGGGACAATGTGTTTTCCAATAGTGCAAATACTATGACCATTTATCTAAAACAGCCACTACATGTAACATAAAGACTAAAAATATACTAAACATCTAAAACAATTGCTACATATAACATGCATTATTGTGACTGGCAAAGACTAACAGAAAACAAAAGAAGAAGACTATGAATAGAAGAAACGCATGGAGTAGTGCAACATCAATTGCCAGCAGCTTCATTACATTCTTGGACTGTAGAAAACATTAACATTTTTAGGACGAAATAGGTGATAGGGAACAATGTATTTTCAAACATGGAAAATTATGTGAGCATTCTATTTGTTGCAATCAAATGAAGAAAGGCTGAAAGGACATTTGGAATATATGAAATGGTTTCTCAAAAAAATAAAAGTGAAACAAAACTTTTCATAACAAACTAATTGTGTAGGGACAGTGTGTTTTCCAATAGTGCAAAGACTATGACCATTTTCAGTGGTAACGAAACAAAAGTTTTCACAAGGAACAAAGTGATATGGGACAGTGTGTTTCTAGTAGTGCAAACACTATGACCATTTTCAATGGTAATGAAACAAAAAAAATCATAAGGAACAAAGTGACAAGGGACAAGTGGAGTAGGATGTACTGGAATGCCTGGAATGAAGAAGGGAACTGCTATGAGAACACTTGAAAAGAAGTGAGCAATGTGAAAGAGATAAAATTTTGACTGAATAGACTCTTCTTGCTCTTCATAGGTTGAGGAAGGACCACGTGCACTATGCTTAACTATAGGTGAAGGTTCACTAAAGTATGCTTGTGCAATCCTTAGTAACTCTTGAAGAATCAATAGAGTGAATGCGCATTGGTCGACATCAACTTGTCACCGTAGCCAAATTTTTATAAGGAACCATGGTATTGCATAATGTCATACTAAAAATTGGACTTACCTACGCATAGTTATTAAATTTGAACCAAACCTTCCATTGGGTTTACACTCATGAAATACAGTCGCTGACGAGGACTCCTTTCCCCAAATTGGAATGCTGAAGAGAACAAAAAAGACCAAAAAATAAATTAGAAAGTTTATGACGTGGTAGAAGCACATACCAGAAAAAGAAATCTGCAATACCATTTCCTATTACAATATAGAAATTGAAATGGGTTTTCTCATAGTCACTCATATTATATGTTGTATCCTCTACCACATCCATAGCAGCTGCTCCTAAAGTCTCACATTACATATTGACATTGGCATTGAAGCTATTGTTCACGGAGAAGGGAAAGGATTCATACAAAGGAGTTTGGTGATCTGACTGTTCTGCAGCACACTTCATATGATAGGTTGCACATCGACAATAATCCTTGCTTGCACTAAACCATGGAAACATGCGAATGGTGCTTGTTGCAGCTTCATCAGGATCATAAATGAATTCAAACTTCAATGCATTTGATTGTTGTAGGTCCTATATAAACCTCTCCACACACTATGTGTATGATTGCACCTATTTTAGACACTGTGGTGGTGTACACATCAATTTTTTCAAGATTTTGTTTGTGTCATTCCAAATAGACATTTTGAACATATGTTCATCATATACATGAGTGATAGAAGGAGCTTGTGTAGGGGTGAGAAGATTAGGATTATTTTATTTGATGCCCCCCTATGACAATGTCTTGTTCAAATCTATCCCTCTATGAATTGGTTGACCTCCCCCGTCTAAATGACCACATAGAAGAAACTTGTATTAGGCAGTAGAAAATGAAAAACATAATTAACTCCCATAAAGTAATTCAATTTGAATTGAAATTTACTTACTATGGACCACCCCTTCAATGACAGGTGATCTTTTAATCAAGTCAAAAACCTTCAGGTAATGTTTGTAAGTGTTCCCCTACAAACTCCAAGGACACTCACAAACAAAAAGGTGCTCCCCAAATTTCTGAACAAGGTAGTGGTTGGACCCACTTTGACTTTTCACCCAGTACCATCTAGGATGTGTTTCATCAGGAACACAGTGATCGTCTGGAATTTCCTTGGCCTGCTCCAAACTAGATCGCATATTTAAAAACTTAAAGTTCATCAAAAAACCATAATATTGCAACTTTTCCTTTTGCATATAGAGTGGTTCCATTTAATACACAAGTGTGTAATACAAATAGTCCATTCTCTTAGTGCATTTTTTAGAACAATCATGCAAGTATCGACTTTTGAGTGCACAATGGTATGACTCAATGGCTGAATTTATATCCTCGTTGGCATGTGGGAATAGTCTGAAATTTTTCACCCACGTGGCTGCAAAAAAAAAAAATGAATAGTCAATTAAACCACAATGTATTATAGGTAACACCGAAGAATGTGAATGGTGCAAATCCTACGAGGTGACGAAAATTGTCAACTCACCAATTTGAACTTCTCCTTTGCACTATGTCTTGTTGAAGTACTCTAAAAACTAGGGCTGATCATTGAACTCCTCAAAGAAAGAGTTCAATATCTTAGTGACACTATCTTCATTGTCACCGATTGCCATCATGATCATTTCAATTCTACGAAAGATTTCCATTTCCCTTTCCTTGGATGCATACTTATATACATTCTTCAACCAAGACCTTTTAACATGCCAAAGGCATAGCAACACAAGACATTGAAAGACAACCCTAATAGATAATACAAACGATATTTTTTACCAGTTATCTGCAAGAGAAAGTGGCATTGAAAATAAATAGAAAATGAGAAAGTTACACAAATGAACAAAGAGATGCACATTTTGTATGGCTTGGATTTTTGTAGTCACATCATCGGTCAAAAATGCATTGATTCTCCAGTCAGGTCTAGATCTTCTTCCACAGTCATGCAATACACATAGCCACATAGAGATGTCCTCAATCTTGTTTTGTGCATGGACTACCCATGCAACTGTCACACCACTCTGTTGCTCATCAAAAATGAGAAAACTATACAATGGAAACTGTGGACGTAACAACTCAATGTGAGCATTGTCAAATTTATAGCCAGTAAGATCATTGAAAATATGAAGAACTATTTATCAATGTTTGTAAGTCCTCACCCCATATTTTTTAGTGGAAAATGTGGAATCCATCAAGACAATTGAATTGTGTGAGTGGCTAACCATCTTATCTAGCATCCATGGAGTCTGAACCCTGATAACAAAATGTGTATCATTGGGCTATTGAAAGTAGAAGAATTTATCAAAGTCTTTTCCATTCCATATCATGATACTTGTTGAATAAACCTTTTTGTTTCTATGCGTGAGTAGAACGCACCTTTCATCAAGCATTCATTACATCCTTTCTTGTAAGGAATTGATCTCTCTTTGACATCATGCCACATAAGACAGGATTATTGATGTGTCTATCTATTATTGAATTGACACTAATGTCCATGAGCACAAGGCTTTCAATATAGATTTTTCACTCTACAGATAGATTAGCAGAAAAAATAGAACGCCTATCTCCACTTGTGTCATTAATGCCATGGAAAAATTCACCTTTTTTATCAATGTGGAACATTTATTTGTAGATAATATAGGCAACATCGGGTTTTCCATTCATAACCTTTACCATAAAGTGGTATTGACAACCTCATATTTTTATAAACGTCTTTTGTTGTTTCTTCTTTGGATGAGGCTAGTCTCTGAGGTCTGTAGGACAGTATTGACACCAATAGTTGCGAAGAAGGCATAATCTCATCATCTTGAAGCAAGAGAGAGCAAACTATTATTGGACCTTACAAATGAATATTGAAAGATACAAACCTACAATACCAAATTATTTTTCCATATTTTTTGTCGTCGAGGGGACGCGTGGGGGTAGGTTTTCTTTTTTTCTTCTCCAAAAATTTAGTTTCAAAACCTTCAATGGACATTTCACCATGAATGAAATCATCAAGTCTCATATGAGGAATTACTATGACAAGGTCAGGGACCCCATCCTCCTTGACATAAATAGGAGTTCATTGCAAATTGGGAGAGGAAAAAAGAGAGCCTCCAATTTGTACATCTTGCACATCCAATTCGTCTTGCTTCTTCCATTTCAAACCTTTCCCCATTCTAGGAAAGGACAGAATTGGATGAATATTTAAAATTAGAGTGGATTGTGTTAAGAAAAAGAAAGAAATCATTCATTGAACATAAATAAAATGTGCTTGCATTGTTGTCACCCACATGAAACCAATAGGAGATTTCCACCTTCAACTGAGGAAAATTAAAGGTGATAGATTGAATCAAGCTATGCATAAAAGATAACACAAACACGGGATATAAATTGGGCTATCTATCTCAACGTACAAGTGTAAATATACAATGACAATAGAAAATGACAACCAAAACCTTTGATGACATAAAGACCGCAAGTAAATTCACAACCCTGCATGTAAATATAACAAATATTTCAGAGTATATGGGGTGTACAAACCTCTTTTACCTGAGGAGGCATGTTGTGATATTCAGCCTTTCATTAACATGAGGAGAAAAATCACATCTAGCAATTGATGAAATAAACAAGCAAAGGTTGAACCACACGATGAGTGGTTCAACCTGCAACTTTGTATGTGGTGTAGGAGTGTAACATGCATAATAGTATGTAATTAGTTATACAATAGCAACAAAAAATGTATTATCATGGTAAGATACATTGGTTGTGTTGTTTGTGTATGTGTTAAAGTAGATGAAGGGTTAGAAGGAAACCAAAACCTTTGATGGCAACCTTGTATGTAAAAATAAAAAATGCATCCATTACTACCAGCAATGCCAAAATGATAACATATTTATTACATCAGTTGAAAAAAAATGGATCAGTAATGGAGAGAATGAGGAAATCCAAAAAGTTGTAAAATGTCCTATCAACCATGATGTAAGTGAATGGAGGTTGGAAAACACAATGTGTAAATGAACCTCCATACGGACTTAAAGACCGTAAGTAAATTCACAACCCCGCATGAAAATATAACAAAGATTTCAGAGTATATGGGGTGTACAAACCTCTTTTACCTGAGGAGGCATGTTGTGATATTCAACCTTCTATTTGGCGTGACTTAGTATGAGGAGAAAAATCACATCTAGCAATTCATGAAATAAGCAAGTGAAGGTTGAACCACATGATGAGTGGTTCAACCTACAACTTTGTATGTGGCATATGAGTGTAATGTGCATAACATTATGTAATTACTTCTACAGTTGCAAGAACAGATGTATTAGGGAAGATACGTTGCTTGTGGTACATGTGTATGTATTAATGAAGAGGAAAGGTTAGAGAGAAACCAAAACCTTTTATGACAACCTTCTATGTTAATAAATGTGCATCCATTGCTACCACCAATGCCAAAAGAATAAAAAAAAATTGCATCTGTTGACAAAATCATGAATCATTAATGGAGTGAATCAAGAAAGGCATACATGTGTAAATTTTCCTATCAACCAATGCATGTTGGAAAACACAATGTCTACTTGAACCTCCAAGCAGACATAAAGACCACAAGTAAAATCACAACCTCGCATGAAAAAATACTAAGACGTCATAGTATATGGGGTCTACAAACCTATTTTACCTTAGCATGCATGTTGTGATATGGAGCTTTCCATTTGGGGTGACTTAACATGACCAACAAAAGTGTATATGACAATTCATGAACTTAAAAAGTGCAGGTTGAACATTTGGATGAGAAGTCCAACCTGTAACTTTATATGTAGCCTATAAGCATAACATGAATAATAACATGTAATTAATTCTATGGCTGCCAAAAATTTGTGAACATAAAACTAAACATGACCAGAGAAAGAACATCAAGCACATAAGCAAGAATTCGACCCTTCAGCTTACAACAAGCAAAAATATAGAAATTACAACCCACAATGTTTTCCAACATGCCTATAGTTTACTAATTTGGGAAAGTTGAAACATAATTTTTAGTGTATTTGAGACTTGTTATATATTTTGAAGATGATCCTTTCATTATATTTGTATTGTGTAAACAAGAATAGGTTTTCATTGCAATCATATTATCTGTATAATCGGAGGTTGGAAAACACAGTGCATTAAGAAACCTGCGACCCACAGAGTGTTAAAAAACCCCCGATGTATAAGAACGCAAATTTTTGGTCAACCCTCAGGTAAATATGGTTACTTTTATGTATCCCCTGGTTGCAACTCCTCTCTAAATTCTCCATCCTTCATCCTTGTACAAGCTCAACAAACTAACTCGCAATCCATTATGTTTTCCTAGCTGCCTATATTTTTAATGATATGATGAAATCGAAACACGATTCATACTCTAAGTAATAGTTTTGGTAAATTTTCAAGGTGCCCTTTCTTACATTGGTAGTGTAAGGTTTTCATTACACTCATTTTGTCTATTGGTAATTCAATGTTGGAAAACATTGTGGCTTGAGTAACCTGAGATCTTACTAATACTTCAAGAGACAATATGTACTATAATGTATGAAATGAATAAGGAAACATCCCTAAAAACACTTGAAAAGAAGAAACCAAATTGTATGAGATATATAATGTATTGACAAGATATTCTTCCTAATCTTGAGAAGTTGGGGAAGGAGCATTTAAAGTATGTGCAATGGGAAAATGACAGTGCAAAATTGGATGCAACAAGTACTAGAATGTATGAAATCACAAAGGAATCTGCTATAGAAATACTTGAAAAGAAGAAGACCATAGTGAATGAGACATATACTATATTGATTAAAGAGACTCAGTTTTGTTAGGAGTTTCAAGAAGGTGCATGTGCAGTATCCACAATGGGCATATGGCAATGCAAAAGTCAAGTAACAAGTGTAGAAAGTATGTAATCAAAAAGAAATTTTCTTTAAAAACACTTGAAAAGAAGCAAACCAAAGTGAATAAGATAGATAATGTATCAACTCGCAAGATTATTCTTGCACTTGAAAACTTGACAAAGGAGCATCATGTAGTATCTGTAATGGGAGAACGCCAATGCAAAAGTGGATAATGTCAATAAATTTTGTATTCCATATGAATTTATGCAAGAAAAGAAAGTGAGAGATGATGCTAGAAGTGGATTTGAACAAATGAAGTCAAAGATTCTTCAATTTGAGAATTCCATGGAACAAATACAAGTTGAAATAGATGATAATGAAAAGGAAAAAATAAATCTTAGAGAAGAAAAAGAGAATCAGTTGGCTGGAGACGTGAAAACCATATGTGAAAAGGTAGAAAAGTTTTGTAAATAAATTATCAAACAAAAAAATTTGCATTCTCTAATCACATAGACACTCTAAAATCTAAGCAAAGAGCGGCTACAAAGCTACAGAAAAGTATTGAAGACATTCAAAACTCTATCCAAAAAATGGATGTTGTTGTCTTAAGGACTGATGAGGAAGCAGCTGCTCCAAAGCTACAAAGAAAAGATATGAAATATAAGGTAGAAGCTCATGAAAATGAATTCCAAGGGGGTGATAACATGTAACAACAATGGGGATGAGCAAAAATGTGTGACTGGTCAACTTGCAAATGCAAAAGCAATAGTTGGAACTACTGAAACTGAAGCAAAACAACATAAACACTACAATTAACCACTTGGAAAATAAATTAAAACATTCAACAAAAAATTTATCGAAATAAAAGGAGTTTAATTAATGGTGTTGACACACAAGTGCAACATAAAAGACAGGAAGTTGAAAAAATAAACAAAATAATGGAATGTGTGATTTCGAAGAAATTCATACTGTTTTGTAACATTCCATGTTGCAACACCGTAGGTGTTAAGAAGAAATAAACCCACCATGAGAAAACCCTTTACATTTAAACAAGGACATTCAAACCCAACATTGTGTTTTCCGAATTACAATTATTTTGTGCACTTTTTTTTCAATCATGCAAAATTTAAACACAACAATGGAATGTGTGATAGACATTCATACTCTTTTGTAACATTCCATGTTGCAAAACCATAGGTGTTAAGAAGCAATAAACCCACCATGAGACAACCCTTTACATTTAAACAAGGAGATTCAAATAGCTAAAACCCAACACTGTGTTTTCTGAATTGCAGTTATTTTGTGCACATTTTTTTCAATCATGCAAAATTTAAACACAACAATGGAATGTGTGATTTTGAAGACATTCATACTATTTTGTAACATTCCATGTTGTAAAATCGTGGGTGTTAAGAAGTAAGCAGCCCACCATGGGACAACCCTTTACATTTATACAGGGAGATTCAAATAGTTGAAACTCAACAATATGTTTTCCCAATTACAATTATTTTGTGCATTTTATTTTTTCAATCATGCGAAAGTTAAACACAACAATGAAATGTGTTATTTTGAAGACGTGCATAATGTTTTGTAACATTCCATGTTGCAAAATTGTAGGTGTTAAGAAGCAAGCAACCCACCATAAGACAACCCTTCACATTTAAGCAAGGAGATTCAAATAACTGAAACCCAACACTATTTTTTCCCAATTACAATTATTTTGTGCACTTTATTTTTTCAATCATGCAAAATTTAAACACAACAATGGAATGTGTGATTTTGAAGACATTCATACTATTTTGTAACATTTCATGTTGCAAAACCGTGGGTGTTAAGAAGAAAGCAACCCACCATGAGACAACCCTTTACATTTAAACAAGGACATTCAAATAACTGAAACCCAACACCATGTTTTCCAAATTACAGTTAGTTTGTTCACTTTTTTTTCAATCATGCAAAATTTAAACATAACAATGGAATGTGTGATTTTGAAGACATTCATACTGTTTTGTAACATTCCATGTTGCAAAACTATGGGTGTTAAGAAGAAAGCAACCCACCATGAGACAACCCTTTACATTTAAACAAGGAGATTCAAATAATTGAAACCCAACAATGTGTTTTCCCAATTACAATTATTTTGTGCACTTTATTTTCAATCATGCGAAAGTTAAAATACAACAATGAAATGTGTTATTTTGAAGACATGCATATTGTTTTGTAACATTCCATATTGCAAAAGCGTAGGTGTTAAGAAGCAAGCAACCCACCATGAGACAACCCTTCACATTTAAACAATGAGATTCAAATAACTGAAATCCAACACTGTGTTTTCCCAATTATAATTATTTTGTGCACTTTATTTTTTCAATCTTGCAAAATTTAAACTCGACAATGGAATGTGTGATTTTGAAGACATTCATACTATTTTATAACATTCCATGTTGCAAAATTGTGGGTGTTAAGAAGCAAGAAACCCACTATGAGACAACCCTTTTACATTTAAACAAGGACATTCAAATAACTGAAAACCAACATTTTGTTTTCCGAATTACAATTATTTTGCATGCTTTATTTTTTCAATCATGCAAAATTTAAACACAACAATGGAATGTGTGATTTTAAAGACATTCATATTGTTTTGTAACATTCCATGATGCAAAACTATATGTGTTAAGAAGAAAGCAACTCACCATGAGACAGCCCTTTACATTTAAACAAGGAGATTCAAATAACTGAAACCCAACACTGTGTTTTCTGAATTACAATTATTTTGTCCACTTTTTTTTCAATCATGCAAAATTTAAACATAAGAATGTGTGATTTTGAAGACATTCATACTATTTTTGCAAAACTGTGGGTGTTAAGAAGCAAGCAACCCACCATGGGACAACCCTTTACATTTAAACAAGGAGATTCAAATAACTGAAACCCAACATTGTGTTTTCCCAATTACAATTATTTTGTGCACTTTATTTTTTCAATCATGTGAAAGTTAAAAACAACAATGAAATGTGTTATTTTGAAGACATGCATATTGTTTTGTAACATTCCATGTTGCAAAACTGTAGATGTTAAGAAGCAAGAAACCCACCATGAGAAAACCCTTCACATTTAAACAAGGAGATTCAAATAACTGAAACCCAACACTCTGTTTTCCCAATTACAATTATTTTGTGCACTTTATTTTTTCAATCATGTGAAAGTTAAAAACAACAATGAAATGTGTTATTTTGAAGACATGCATATTGTTTTGTAACATTCCATGTTGCAAAACTGTAGATGTTAAGAAGCAAGAAACCCACCATGAGAAAACCCTTCACATTTAAACAAGGAGATTCAAATAACTGAAACCCAACACTCTGTTTTCCCAATTATAATTATTTTGTGCACTTTATTTTTTCACTCATACGAAATTTAAACACAACAATGGAATGTGTGATTTTTAAGACATTCATACTATTTTGTAACATTCCATGTTGCAAAATCATAGGTGTTAAGAAGCAAGCAACCCACCATGAGACAACCATTTACATTTAAACAAGGACATTCAAATAACTGAAACCCAACACTGTGTTTTCCGAATTACAGTTATTTTGTGCACTTCTTTTCAATCATGTTTCAAAATTTAAACACAACAATGGAATGTGTGATTTCGAAGAAATTCATACTATTTTGTAACATTCCATGTTGCAAAACCGTAGGTTTTAAGAAGCAATCAACCCACCATGTGACAACCCTTTACATTTAAACAAGGAGATTCAAATAATTGAAACTCGACATTGTGTTTTCCAAATTACAATTATTTTGTGCACTTTTTTTCAATCATGTGAAAGTTAAACACAACAATTAAATTTGTCATTTTGAAGACATGCATACTATTTTGTAACTTTCTAGTTTCAAAACCATAGGTGTTAAGAAGAAAGCAACCCACCATGAGACAACCCTTCACATTTAAACAAGAAGATTCAAATAATTGAAACCCAACACTGTTATTTTCTGAATTACAATTATTTTGTGCACTTTTTTTAATCATGCAAAATTTAAACACAACAATGGAATGTGTGATTTTGAAGACATTCATACTATTTTGTAACATTCCATGTTGTAAAACTGTGGGTGTTAAGAAGCAAGCAACCCACCATGGGACAACCTTTTGTAACCGCCACCTCATTGATCACTCCCAAAATTTTCCTAATAGGTTATGCCATTATTCTGAAGACTTGCTATGCATTTGAGTGAGGGTCTACAAATAACTTGGGCTTGAAGATGTTGATTAGTTATGATACCCCAATGTTTTTGTATACACCTAAAATTGGTTTGGAGAATCTAAATTAATTAAATACGACTTATTTGATTAATTGCCCTAAATTCCTCTACTATTGGATAAATAGAAATATTTATTTATATAGTTCACGTTTAAATTCCTATTTAAATTCTTCTAAATTCTGCTATTATTTCATTTGAATTAAATAAACAAAATTAAATACTTTGTTTTATTTAATTATCAAATTCCCCTATTTATTTTATCTTAATCACATCATTCAAATTAATTAAACAAAGGTTAAATACTTATTGTTTAATTATCATAACTCTTCTATTGTAATTTAATAAACAACTTCTATAGTTTGTTTTATTAAATTATTAATTCCTCTTTTGCTAATTTAAATAAATCAAAAATATTTAAATAAAAGCATATTCTTCTATTTTTACTCACCTATCAAATTAGACATCAAATGTCTCAAATATGTCTAATTTAATGCAAATGGCATTCACGGGAAAGCTTACGGGCAATCCTCTCAATCTTTTCCCTCTAATCCTTCCTATCCTCTTGCTTGGTGCTTTCATGGGGAGGAACTATTCCCATAATCAACTCCAGCCTTTCAATCTCTCACCATTCAATCCTCCGGATTGAATCCCAACCTCTGTTTGTTGCTCCTATGAAAATGTGTTGCCGAGAAATCTATAAATACAACCTCACAATACAAAGAATGGATCCCAAATTTATGTAAACTTACTTTGCAAGAAAGCATCAAAGCATCAAGCAATCAAGCATTTTAGCAATAGCAATAAATTTCATGTCACGGGTGCATACTATAGTTTTCATCAATCTTCATCTCAGCATAGATTAAATTAGCTTCCTTTTATCATTTAGATATCTTCATATAGGATTTCATCATTGTATCTAGCATCATTTTTTTCTTTAAATCGACATTTTAACAGTCATAGTGTCTTATTAAATCTGAGAGCTTCTTGACTTAATAAATCTTTAGAGATAGGAAACAATGGGACGCTTTCAAGTTTCTACTTTTTTTATTAGTTAATTACTGTAGAATCTTTGATATAATGTTTCATTAAGAAGTGTCATTTTACTTATTACTTATTCATACTTACAATTTGGTGCCCACCGTGGGGCATAACCCCGTATTTCACAAATTTTCTTTGAAAAGTGTCATACAAGATTCTGGCGTGTTTATTTTAGCACAAGCGAGATTTTTTTTGGCACTTCTGACAAAAACTATAGCACTTATGAGGAAAACTATAGCACTTCTAAACTCTATTTCAGAGCTTCAGCATAAACTATAGCGCTTCTGAAAATTCTTTAGTGCTTCTAAGGAGGAAACTATAGCACTTCTACGATCTGTTTCAGCACATCAACCCGGCGTTCACTACATGGTTGTTCTTTGTTCTTCTAAATTTCTATAGCGCTTCGGCGAAATTCTATGGCGCTTTGGCCAAATCTTGTAGCGCTTCTAATAAATTTTATAACGCTTCTAATCTAAATTATAACGCTTCTGAACTATGTTTCAGCGCTTCTATATTTTTTATCTAGATCTAACGCAACCACGGCCAAAATGTTATTTTGATATTTTTTTGGACTAAAAAGAATCAATCCTAGGGTAGACACTTAATTAAAAATATACCAATCCTAGGATAGTCATCATTATTTTTTTTGTATTTGTTAAATCAAGTAACCTGATTTTGTGAAGCAACATCTTCACTTAGAATAGTACATCATCTTTTGGGCTTAAAATAAATCATTATTTGTTGTGCTTGTGTGGTGAATAGGCTTATGCTCTCCCCTTAACTGGATGATCAAAACACAAGACTCATCATTTCTTTTTCATGCAAATTACGCTTTTGTTAAATCCTTTAGAAGACCTATTGTAGTGGGAAAAAGTATTCACCCTATGGGAATGACCTAAGTGGGAACACCTAGCTAAAGCCAAGGATTCCAACCCACTCTAAAAAAATGCGAGTTGATGAAAGTCCAACTTGACGATGGTGAGAAAGATAACCATCCCCAAATCCTTTTTTCTAAAGGTTGGGAGGTCTCCTGAGGGAGTTTATCATTTGTTGCACCACACGGAAACCCTATCTAAGAACCATAGTGTAGTATCCAAGTTGAGTCAGTAACCAGACATTGTAATACTCACAATGCAAGGGGAGGGAAGAATCTGCCCCCAAGACACTCACCATATAATTGCCAAGGACCATTTTCTCAAGGGACGAGAAATCCAACCTTGAGTAAGCACCTAGAAATGACAAAAACACAGGCGCCCTCTAGGGTGTGACACGGTTGTGTGAGTCAATGCAATTTTAAGATGTGGGTTGTTGAGTATACCGATGACCTTTTTTACCTTAAGAGTGAGTCTGTCTGAAGTGAATTTTTGTTAAATAAACTGGTGAAAATAGAACCACCATGGTTCTTAGAACATACACTATCTATTTAGATTCTAGATTCAAAAACAATTGTTCTACAATTGCTTGTCGTGTTCTGAAATCAAAACTCAGATAAAGATCATCCAAAAAAACACCAAAAAGAGTCAAACAAAACCAACTACTGAAATTTATGATTAGAGATTAGAAATCTACAAAGTTTGTCAAGAAATCCCTCAAAACAAGAGTCAAGAAACCGAAGAAAAAACTTAGTTACAAAAACCTTTTGGAAAGAAGACATTTCTTGTATCAAAGTAGAAAAATCTTGCTTCCTCATAGAACCTTCATCCATAGATTTCATGATTTTTCCCAAGGATATATTGACGATTATACTTTAGAGCCTCTCTATTCACAAGCCATTTCCCAAAGAGGAGCCTTGTCACAAAATCATAATCTTATTCAACCTATTCATCAGTCTTCCATCCCGCAACCAATGATAGAATATTCCGACAAGCTCGATCAATTTTTACAATAGAGAAAACTTAGAATCATTAGGTTTGTCATCCAACATCAGAAAAATACTAGTGGAGGTATCTTCTCAAAATCAAAATTCCTGAAAATCAATCTCTTCACAGGTAGAAAATTATACACCACTATTGAAACCCAAAGTAGTGCTTACACACTCTATTATAGCACTTCTAAAGTCTGTTTTAGTGCTTTTGAGATCTGTTTTAGCACTTTTGAGGTCTGTTTTAGTGCTTCTAAATTCAAAGTAGCGCTTAAACCCTTTGTTTCAGCGCTTTTGAGCTCTATTTAGCGCTTTCGTGAAATAGCGCCTCTACAAACTATCATAGTGCTTCCACACTCTGTTTTAGCGCTTCTAAAGTCTATTTTAGCGTTTCCAAAAAGAAGAAAAACAAAGAGCTTCCAAACACATCTGTCAGATTGGCTAACATCTAAAAATCAGATTTTTATCAGCCAAAAGTATCTTTTCAATATAGATAGTGTCTAAAACCAGAAACAGATAGGTTCCTACAAGTAAAATTTATTTTCAACTTAAACCTAGATCTTGCAAACTATAAAGTGTCCACAAATCAAAAACCAAAATCTTGGTTATTATGCTAAGTTTCATCATTAGGATATTATCATCCTACTATCATGAAATGAGGCATAGTAATCAGATTTTTTAACCTAGTCTCATCAATAGGATATATCATCCTGTTTGACTTTGTTAAAATTCATTAGACACTCATCAAAGCATAGAAGATCAAAGTTTAGTAGGAAAAACAAACACTTGTATTCCAATCTTCACGAGGTTACAAAGACAAAGACTCTTAGAAAAAGAACTTGAAACAACAAACATCATGGCAGAAGAAAATCCTTGGAATAGCTTACATCAAAATGAAAAGAACGAAATAACAATAGAAGACATACAAACAGTCCAACAGGATCCGAAATTCCATAAGTTTATGGAAAATATTTTAGAGCAAGACATGGAAAAATATCTCTTAATGGTAGTTGAATCAGGTGCCAAACTTCCAAAATATTTCAATGTCAATCGATTAAATGAAACACCTAGAGAAAATGAAACTAAAACACCACAACAAACACAACATACTCAAAACACCAATAAAGTTGTGGCCCTAACACATCAGATGCAAAACTTGCAACAACAACTACAAGATATGCAAAAGCGAAACATGAAAATGTATGCATTACAAGACATTTGTCCTTATCCTTTTGACCCAAGTGTTGATATGATACCATTCCCTAGACACTGTGAATTCCTGAAATATGACAAATACAATGGTAAGACAGATCCAATTGACCATGTGTAAGGGAATTCAGGACCATGAGCTTAGAATTTGCATAAGAATAAACTTACCTAATGAGGTTATTTCCGAGAAGCATAGGAGGTCAATGTATGGAATTTTTTTCCAAACTACAACCAGGAATATGAACTTTTGAAGAGTTGGTCAATAGGTTCATATCACAATATTCCTTTAACATCCAACATGACGTCACAATAAAGGACCTCTACAACATGAAGCAAAACAAAGGTGAGACATTCCTGTCATTTCTACAGCGATGGCGAAGACTATTTGCTAGGTATCCTCGTTCCATACTTGAGGAAGATAAAATGGATTTATTCATAGACAACCTGATAGATGAGATGAGCTATAGGCTCGAATTACAATGTCCTCCAACATTCAAAAAAGTGATTGAAAATGGCCTTAAAATCAAAGAAGATTTTGTCAAACAAGGGGTGATCAAACACTACAATAAAAAATCAAACAACACCAACTCCTCAAATCAATATGCCAACAATGACAAGCCTAAATTATGGCAAAAGAATAGAAATATTGGGATAAATGAAACTAAAAATGACTTACAAAATGCAAAGCTAGTATTTAACTTGATGACCACTACTACAAGGACAAACCAAAATAGTGACCAAAACATCAAATCAAATTTCAATCAAAACAATGGAGAATAAAAGCTACAAACATATCAAAAATCATCAAACCAGCGTAGATTCACACCATTAGGCCAAACATTGGAATCAGTAATGAGGGAACTTGTTGCAAATGATCTTATCACTACACGAGAAGCCAAATTTTGGGATCCAAAAGTAAGACCACCATGGTGGAATGATGTAGATTATTGTAAATTCCATAACAATAAGGGACATAAAACAAATGATTGCATGGAATTAAAACACCTAGTCCAAGACCTAATTGACAACAAAAAGGTATACGTGGAGGGACATCAAAACAACAATGATAATACTGCATTTAAAGATCCTTTACCAAATTACGAAAAGGGAGAGTCATCTTCTACAAACAGTAAAGGTAACAATATCAATCACGTTTATGATAGCATGATCTTTTGTATTTTTGAAGTAGAAAATGATACGGTCACTAGTAATCACGTTGATGACAACGAAACCAATGAAATTATACCACTAGATCTAATCCCAACCATAGACATATCTGACAATCAAATAAATGTTTTAAAAATTAGAGAAAGACAAGACTATCAACCGGTCAACATAACGACAAGGGGGAAATCCAAGGTAATTTTGAAGGGATTTGCATCTACAAACACCACTCCCCCTCCAAGTCAATACAACATTGTCGACCAACTTCAGAAAATACCGACGCAAATATCAATACTTGAACTCCTTAAACTATCACCATCCCATAAGGAGGTTTTGGAACAAGAACTTGTAGCCACCATAGTACCCAACAATCTATATATTTGTCAATTCCAAGCTATGGTGGGACATTTGACCATGCCACAATGTCTATCATTCTTTGAATAGGATGATGTGTCACTTAATCATCCACATAATGACACCCTTCATATTGAAGTTTTGATAAACAAACATCGTGTTAAAAGGGTCCTAATAGATGGGGGAGCTGGTTTAAACATTTTCACTTTAAAGTTAATCTGTGCACTAGTGTATTCAGATAATGCTATTGATGCCCAAAGAAAAATGACAATAAAGGCTTATGATGAGGAAGAGAGATCTTCTAAAGGACTGATTGTGTTGCCCATTCAAGTGGGAATAATGGTGAAAATATAAAATCCTAGGTACTAGAAAAAGAGTTAACCTACAATATACTCTTAGGACATTTGTGGATTCATGAAATGTAGGCGGCACCTTCGACCTATCACCAGTGTTTGAAATTTCTAGTTAATGGATAAGAGGTGACTATATCAGTAGATTATAACAATCCTCAACATTTTAAGACACTCATAACTTCTCAAGACACCTTTGTGCCTCGCAATAGGGAAGCATGCACTTCCAATTCATCAGATAGTGAAAAACATCCAAATATTACATCCAAGTGGGTTAAGAAAAAGGATAAATCAAAAGATACAAGTACTATTGAATCTACATTGACACACAATAAGGATCCTCTGAATTCTCTATCCCAAAAATTTCAAGAAAAGGTCAAGCTAACTGACAAAGGGATGGGACAATATTCTATTGAGCAGTCTCTTAATATTTCACAATTGATGCCATCTCCAAGATCATATGGACAACCATCAATGATAAAAAGATCACCATCACATCCTACTACCATTCTAGAGGAAATATTTGTAAAGGTTGGAACTTTAGAGGATGAATCAAAAGACAAAGCCATTCTCAATTGGCTATACAAAGATGAAGAAGCATCAACATCGGCAAACATCAACATAAAAATAGACCAGTATGGAAAGGGAAAAACTATTTTAGAGAAAATGGGTAATGAGGGACAAGGAATAGTTGAAAAAATAAAAGGAGGCATCATAGAACCTATTCAACCTCTCACATTTCAGCCAAAAGACAGGACAGGACTGGGTTACTCAGAGGAAGCAAAAAGAGAAATGACAAAAAGGGCAGTTGAAAACATCCTTCAAATGAAAGATGGCTCTGAAACAGATTCCAATTAATATGAATGGGATCTTTATTCTGATGTATCGTACATAGATGTACAAATAGATGTCATAAAAGAGTATGCACCCACACATGAGGAGGGACAGAGCTCAGGGATTAGACCACTTGTATCTGAATCACAAAATATCGATGACTCAAGTAAAGATGAACAAACATTGAGTGAACTAGATAATTTGGAGGAAAGTAACATCATTGACCTCGACATCCCTAATAACAACTCTAACAACATAATTTTCTGAACTCTTACCATCATTGACCCAAGTCAATATGATGACTTTTTGCCCTTAGTCCATCCTGAACTTATCAACTGGGAACCCATTGAGCCTATAAATGTACCCATCTATGCAAATGATGATGCTATCATAAACTTCCTTTGTTGTGATGAAACTCAAATAAGTTCTATTCATAAATCTCATAACAACGTGGTTTGACAGGAGGGTGTCGAATCTTCCAGTTGCAAAATAGAACACGGGAATAATGGATCTAATGGTGAAAACCATTCAATGGTAGCATTAGATCTTGAAAAAGGAAAAATAGAGAACGCATCAGATGGTGAAAATCTCTTTGAGGCACTGAAAGATGGGAGATTTGACACCTTTCCAGAATATTATCATGAAATATCATCAATTTTGGTGGAGCCTACACACTCTATAAACATTGGCACAGAAGAAAAAGCAAAGATTTTACATCTGGTAGCATCTATGATGGAACAAGAAAGACCTGAATTTATCAAGTTCTTTGAAGAAAGAAGCATTAACTTTGCTTGGTCATACTCCGATATGCCAGTTTTAGATCCAAATCTTTTAATGCATCATTTTTCTCTACCTATTGGAATCAAAATTGTAAAACAAAAATTAAGGAAGATGCATCCACATATCGCATTGATGGTAAAAGTTGAGTTGAAGAAGTTATTGGATGCAGGATTCATCAGGTCTATTCATTATGCTGAATGGATATCAAATATTGTCCATGTATCAAAGTCGGACAATATTATCAGAATATGTAAAGACTCCAGGGACCTGAATAAGGCATGTCTCGAGGATGACTTCCCTTTGCCTAATATTGACATCATCGTGGACTTAATAGCAGGGCATGCCATGTTATCAATAATGGATGGTTTTTTCTACTACAACCAAATCAAGATAGCACCAGAAGACTAGGAGAAAACTACATTAACATGTCCATGGGTACTTTTTACTAGAATTTCATGCCCTTCAGGTTGAAGAATGCAGGGGAAACTTATCAAAGAGTGATGACCACTATCTTTCATGATATGATGCATACCTTTATGGATAAATATGTGGATGATATCCTAGAAAATTCATATTCCAGAGAAGGACATCTAGATATTCTGGGAAAAAATTTCACAAGGCTAGAAATGTTTAATGTCAAACTAAACCCTGAGAAATGTGTCTTTGAGGTTACATCAGCAAAACTCTTAGGATACATAGTCTCAAAAAAGGGTATTGAAGTGGATCTAGCAAAAGTAAAGGCAATAATGGAAATGCCAGTGTCCAGAAATATCAATCAACTAAGGTCACTACAAGGCAGGCTACAATCAATCAAGAGATTTATCTCCCAGTTGGCAAACAAAAGTCACCCATTTAATGATCTATTGCATAAGAATTTTTTGTTCAAATGGTATCAAGGGTGTGAAACAACTTTCAACCAAATAAAACAATATATGATGTCACCACCTACAAAAGGAAGACCTTTAATACTATACATTGCAACAATGGATATTTCTTTAGGAGCATTGTTGGCACAAGAAGGTTATGAAGGAAGGGAACAAGCCATTTACTACATCAGTAGAACTTTGAATGGCTATGAAATAAATTACACCTTCATCGAGAAACATTTTTTGGTAGTGGTATTTTCTACCCATTAGTTGCGGCATTACATGTTGACTCACACAATCAAGCTCATAGCAAAGATTGACCCGTTAAAATATCTACTCAGTAAGGTTGCTTTAACAAGTAGACTGGCCAAATGGGTCATGCTTTTAAGTGAGTTTGATATTCATTATGTGGAAAGGAGAGCCATCAAAGATCAAGTGATCATCGAACAATTAGTTGAAGCTCCTTTAACTGATGATCGTCCTATGACAATGGATTTTCTTGATGCAAACATTCTTACGGTAACCACACAACAATGGATACTTTACTTTGATGGATCATATACACAAAGAGGATCTGGTGTGGGAATATTATTTATTACACCCCAAGGACACACCATCCCAAAGTCTTATATACTAATTTTTCCATGTACCAATAATGTGGTAGACTATGAGGCATTAATCATTAGCATCAAAGTGGCAATTGAATGGAAAACCACAGAGTTACAAATATATGGGGATTCTCAACTAGTCATTTATCAAGTAAATGATGAATATCAGAAAAAAGATGAGAAGTTGATGCCCTATAAATAGTTGATTGATGATCTCAAGCAATACTTTGTCAATATCAAATTTGAGCAAATATCAAGGGCATAAAATAAAGTGACAGATGCTATGGCAACAATTGCTTCTCTTTTGTAATTACCAAAAAAATGTGGTCGTTATGAGTTTATGGTAGAACAAGTATTGAATCCTTCTTATAATAGTTCATAATCCCAAACCATATACCATTTAGATGTTGTTGAATCCTCCATCTATGGAAAGACCTATGTGTACTTAAAAGATAACGTCCTTCCTCCTGATCTTTCCAAGAACCAAAAATGCAACTTTATCCACCAATCCGCCCGACATACATTAATCATCGATATACTTTACTATTGAGGTCTAGATGGTACTCTTCTCCAATGCTTAGAACATAGCAAATCTGAGACAGCCTTACGTGAAGTTCATGAAGGTATTTTTGGAACTCATTCAAGTGGGATAACTCTAGCAAAGAAACTCCTCTATCTGGGGTATTACTGGCCAAGTATGGAGAAGGAATCTTATCAATTTTTCAAGAAGTGCCAAAAGTGTCAGATTCATAGTAATTTGATCCATGCACCAGCTCAAGAATTACACCCCTTCACATCAACATGGCCCTTTTATCAATGGGGATTGGATCTGGTAGGAAAGATAAATTTGTCTTCATCCAATGGACACAAGTTCATAATCACAATGACAAAATACTTTACAAAATGGATAGAAGCAGTTCCTCTCACAACCATTACTAGAAAACAGATCTCGTCTTTCATATTGAACTACATAATCTATCAGTATGGAATACCTCAGTCCATTATCATTGATAATGGATGACCATTTAAAAATCAGGATGTCTAGGAATTGTGTGAAAAATCTCGTATCCAACATTGTTTCTCAACACCGTATTATCCTCAGGGAAATGGCTAGGTAGACGCCTCTAACAAGACAATTCTGAAAATACTCAAGAACACGGTTAACGATGTTGGATGAGATTGGCATGTTCAACTTAATCATGCACTTTGGGCCTATAGAACCAGCATTAGAACACCGACAGGAGCTACACTATATGCCTTGGTATATGGATCAGAGGCCATACTACCCATTGAGGTGGAGATTCCATCACTCCATGTGTCACTAAAGGGAATCATTTTAGATGAGGATTATAGAGTGCCTAGGCTACAAAAATTGGAACTATTGGATGAGCATCGTCAACAAGTAGTCAATCATCTAATGGAATATCAACAAATAATTTCAAGGAGCTACAATCATAGAGTGAAGCCTAGAATCTTTCAAGTTGGTGATTTGTTCCTAAAAGAGAACCCTAGAAATTAGCAGGACAAAGAAAAGAAAGGGAAGTTTGAACCTAACTGGCTAGGTCCCTTTGTCATCATATCAGTCTATGAATCTGGCACTTCTCAGCTATCAACACCTGAAGGAGATTTGTTTTATGAACCTCTCAATAGCATCCATCTCAGAAGATTCTACACTTGAATCACCTAGTGCACAATTCAAAAAAAAAAAGAGAAAAATACAATAAAAAAAATCATTAAAATATGAAAAAGTGCAATAAAAACATATAGTGAAAACCTGGAAATAGGTGCTATTTATGAATCAACCAGATTTTCCATCTATTTAGATACATATCATGATCGGTAATCCCACCATCACTCTGCATCCATTATCATATCATTGCAAATGGTCATATCTCACCCTAGTTTGGGGGCAACATCTACACATCACTGGGAGCAATACAACATCGATCTTAGAAAAACACAACAAAAACAATGATCGAAATGCAACCAACATGGAACATCAATCACTATCAAAAACACATTGGACATCCACGTATGACAATAGAAAAATTAAAAACAAGTTGGAAGAGTTAGTCTCAAAAATTCAAAAACATGAGTCTGTGTCAGTCAAACTATGTGGTCTCTACATGTATAACGTAGGCAAGGCTAATCTTTGATTAGCCCTCGAGGCCCCTAGGAAAGGTCTTTAGGTTAGGTTGGATTAAAAAATCTCATAAAATAACAAAAACATCACAAAATCAAGATGGATGATCCAATCTAAATAATGATTGAAACACTTTAATTAAAAGTTAGATATGTTGTATTTTCAATTATTTTTTATCATTTCTTTGGAGCAACTCGATGATGAATTGAAATAGAGAATCTAGGAAGAAGAATGGTATTTTCTTTGTCTGCTATTTGTGAATTAATTATTTAATGCATGAATTGTCATGGGATGTGCTCTACAAATGTATGACTGATGACATTCGGAATTCACACACTAAAATAATTGATCCTTGTCTATTTATGCAAGAAATTCTCAGGTCATCTCAGTTTAATTATACCTAGATGCTTGTGTTCGCTTGCAATATAAAAAATCATGAAAGTGATACTCAGGTCATCATTGGTCTAAAATATACCTTTGATGCTTGTACTCATTTTCAACATTTTTATACTCTATGATGATACAAAGCACAAAAAGTACTGTTAAAATGCCAGTAGTTTGCATATAGTTGTATGATAAAATTAGATTGCATTCATAATAGTTTTTACACCTGCTGAATATTTGTTACAAAATTTTGTGAAAAATTCAAATTGATGATTATCTTTTCTCATAAAAAACTAAGTATACTTGACATTAACAAAAACATCATCATATCCATATAGTTGCATCAACATTTCATACATTAGAACACATTTTTTTTGTTTATCATATCCTCATTCATATATTTTTGCATTCATCATATCATATTTCTCCATATCACATAAAATTTCTAAAAGACTTCAAAAAAACTAAATCATATTATTACATTTTCAATCATCCATTAATTATTTCTCATACATCAAGTCATCACATTATTCATTCATACATTATTTTTATTCATCCATAAAATTATCATATTCATTACACCATATTATCATACATTTCATCCATCAAATTATCATATTCATTACACCATATTATTCATCATCTCATTCATCATATCATTGCATTTTCATATATTCATCATTTTTATATATATCATACAACATTGCCATTTATTTTATTTACACATTTGTATCAATATAGGAACATACATCCCAATTGCATCACATTTGATAAAACCATTATATCCACATCCATGTATAAAAACAATCATCAAATAAAATGCATCGACATCATGCATCCATACATCATGATCAGTACATCAACATCATATATACATACATCATTCATTAATATAGAGCATCATAAACCATAGCATATCACATGATCATCTAGAATAATAATATAAATCATCACATAGCATATAGAACATGGAAAATAAATGCATCCATCATTGAATCATAATAAAACCCATCATAGATCAAAAATAGTCCGTTGCATATCATGTAAATCATATAACACATCAATGTCAAGTATACAATGAAGTCTGAAATAAAAGAGAAATGTCATCAAAACTGGCTGGGTTGAAGTATATATCATGTCTCAAAATATAACACAGAATCATAATAGGAAACTAAGCTATGTTGCTTCCAAAAGGTGTAGGCATCACGGGACCAGTACCTCCACCACCACTAGACGAACTAAGATCTCCTAGATCTCTGCGAGGCAGCTGGGTCACACCCTCACTAACAGTCCTAGTATGTGTCCTGCCTGATCGTGAAGGAGCATAACTCAATCTCTACTCAGAAGGGATGGCATCATGATAGCGACCTCTATAAAACTCCACCTCGCAATTGACACACAAAACCTCCCTCATATACTCGCCAACAGTGGTACCATCGGTGATCCGTTGTAATCTCTCGACGGTCATCTGAGCCTGCTCTGTGATCTTCCTGGCACTATCTCTCTCAGTTGTTAGGGTGATAATCTATGTTTGTGTAGTTTCCAATTGTCCCTGTACCTATGTCATGGCCTATGCATGAGCCTATGCCTAGATTTGTAACTACATTTGTGTCTACGCAAGTAACCCCTGAGCCTGCACAAGCTGCCCCTATAGAGTCTGAATCTATACCTACAGGCTAGAAATCTGTGTTTGATGATTAGAAGAAGATGTCTCCACTACTCTTCTCTTACGAGGCACTCTAGTGGATGGACCTGTACTTCCTACTATGACTCCTCTACCACCGTCCCCTCCATTATCTTTTTCATCGCTACTACTCTCACCACTGCTACTCTCCCCACTATCCTCACTACCACTATCCTCCACCTCACCACTACCCTCCTCCTCAATATCAACATCCTCCTGTCCACTAGCATCCTCTGCCTCAACATCTACGGCCTGCTCCTCCACCACATCCTCCTCTCATCTTCGTCATTGACCAAGTGCAACAGCAACCCTCTCCTCTGCAAGTAGTGGTGTTGGCTCGTCAGGAATAGTGATCCACGGGCATGGATGTAATGCAAGAAAATCAGCATACTCCTCTATCATGGGTGCCTCTGTAATATCATGGTGTATATCCCAGGATGAAGGCTATAAGGTATGGTATCCCTCCATAATAGTATCATAAGATAAATGAGGCCCCCAATCTGCTACATCACTCTCACATCGGGCATAATGTGCAACACCTTGGGGCATGCACTGAACGATACCATACTGTCTGTAGACCCTCCGTTGTAGGAATCTCTCTAAGACAAAGTGAGTCTGAACAATCAAATACATAGAGTCACACATGTAACCCATCTCCGCATCATCCTCATCCCAATGCTCACAATCCAGATATGGGCGCCATGTCACTGCCTCGAAATCATCCAGTACGTGCCTCTAATGCTCCAACCTACACATCCTAGACTGGGTAATTTGACCTCTATTTATGAAAACATATGGCCTAGTAGCAGGCCTTTCTCAAACTGGCAGTGGTCGTGTGACAACAATGTGCTCCCATGCCCAAACCTGAAGCAAGGTAGTTCCTGATGATAAACTATGCCCGCTCAAATAAATAGTTGAATGCAAGTCATGATATAAATGTGCCAGCATGCACATCCCCCAAGCATATCGAGTCCCATGCATGATCATACTCTCAAGAACATGGCCCCATCCGACAGATAGTCCCTTTGACCTGCGATTAGGACAAAGGAACCCTCCAATAAATCAGGCCAAAACTGAAGGTAAGGTGGCATAGGAATCCACCATCTCTCGCCATGGGATCCACAATCCAGCAATATACTCATCCTGAAAAATCCTACGTAGCGCATTTGTCCCACCCACCTCCTGTAATCATACACGACAACCTCTCCAATAAATGGTATCCACAAAATATGCTAGACATCCTCTGGGGTGATAGTCATCTCACCAGTGGGTAAGTGGAAGGTGTTATGATCACTATGCCACCGCTCAGCTAAAGCTATGAGAAGACCCCGATTAATCCTAATATGGGGCATGTCAAGAAGAGAAGCAAGTCCACACTGAACAATAATCTATGTCTCATCTAGTGTTAGTTGTGGAATCAAATCAAAAGTCCATGGAAAACTCTCTCAAATCTAGAGGTTATCCAAAGGCTCCTATCATCATGAAATATTCAAAATCAGTACACTATGTCAAAAATCGCATGTCAATTATCCTATCAAATATAATCAGCTCTTGGTACAAATTTTGATCAAAATTCATGAGCAAACATCATCAAACCTCATCTATCATGAGGTCATCATTATCAATCTAAATTGTACTTTGCCTGACATGAGGTCAATTTATCAAAATCAACCTCGCCTACCATGAGGTTCATCATAGTTAAGATTATTCCTCACCTATCATGAGGATAATTCTTGTCTATCAATCATCAACATGAAAATAATCAAGGTTATTATCATCAAATCATATCAAGTCAAAGGGTTAACACGATCAAAATCAGCAAAATAAGGACAAAATTGAACATTTTTTGCAAATCTGACTCGGATGTGCTAAAATAGACATTCAAGGCGCTAAAATATCAAAAGTGCCATTTTATCAATCAGAAGCGCTAAAACAATTTATCAAAGTGCCACATCATTCAAATCGCTATTTCAGGAGGTCAAAGCGTTGAAACAGTTGTTTGAAGCACTAAATTCCTCAAAGTGCTAAATTAACCACCGAAAGCACTAATCTATCCTATCATTGCGCTAAATTTCTCAAAGCACTAATTTAAACGCTCGAAGCGCTAAACTACCCTACCGTAGCGCTGACAATTTCGAAGCACTAAACTAGTTTACCAAAGCGTTAAACTACCTACTCGAAGCACTAATTTTTAGAAGCACTAAAATAATTCCTAAAAGCGCTACATTGGAGTGTTAAAGCGCTACAACGCGTTCTTGAAGCGCTAAAACTACTAAAAAAAATTAAAAGCGGAAAAAGAATGAAATATGAGAAAATCATGAAGTACGATGAGGTTTAGGGGTACGTACCGAAGGTCCATAAGATGTTGGGTGTTGATGACATCACACTCACTCGAACTAGTGGGTGTGGTAAGGAATCGACATCTTGCTCCAAGTGTATCAAATATATCTCTCTCACAACATTTTCAAAAGTCAAATGCACAAATGAATTTGAAAAAGACCCTTTTGACCTTTTATTGGTTATTAAAGGTGGATTATGGTGGGATTTTAAAAAATTTAATTAATTTTTATTGGGAGATTAATTGAAATTCATCCAGGGACAAACTTTTACATCAATTATTAGGAGATAAATTATTTTACCATCAAAACTTCATCAAATCTTCATCAATTCATCAGAAAATCATAAAAAATTTGAAAAATTCTAAAAAAATCATAAATTTATCTCCCAAGGGCGCATATTATCATCAATCACTTGAAAATCAATGTTTGGGGCATACTAAAAAAAAAATGTCGATACTAGCAGCAACAGCAAAAAAATTCTTTGAAGCAATGCGTAAACACATCACTTCAAAGAGGGGAAAAATGTATACACCTAAAATTGGTCTGGAGAATCTAAATTAATTAAATATGACTTATTTGATTAATTACCCTAAATTCCTCTACTACTGGATAAATAGAAATATTTATTTATATAGTTCACATTTAAATTCCTATTTAAATTCTTCTAAATTATGCTTTTATTTCATCTGAATTAAATAAACAAAATTAAATACTTTTTTTTATTTAATTATCAAATTCCCCTATTTGTTCTATCTTAATCACATCATTCAAATTAATTAAACAAAGGTTAAATACTTATTATTTAATTATCATAACTCTTCTATTGTAATTTAATAAACAACTTCTATAGTTTGTTTTATTAAATTATTAATTCCTCTTTTGCTAATTTAAATAAATCAAAAATATTTAAATAAAAGCATATTCTTCTATTTTTATTCACCTATCAAATTAGACATCAAATGTCTAAAGTATGTCTAATTTAATGCAAATGGCATTCATGGGAAAGCTTGCAGGCAATCCTCTCAATCTTTTCCCTCTGATCCTTCCTATCCTCTTGCTTGGTGTTTTCATGGGGAGGAACCATTCCCATAATCAGCTCCAGCCTTTCAATTTCTCACCATTCAATCCTCCAGATTGAATCCCAACCTATGTTTGTTGCCCTTGTGAAAATGTGTTGTCGAGAAATCTATAAATATAGCCTCACAGTATAAAGAATGGATTGCAACTTTACACAAACTTACTCTACAGGAAAGCATCAAGCAATCAAGCATCAAGTATCAAGCATTTTAGCAATAGCAGTAGATTTCATGTCACGGTTGCATACTATAGTTTTCATCATAGTCTTCATGTCAGCATAGATTAAATTAGCTTATTTTATCATTTAGATATCTTCATATAGGATTTCATCATTGTATCTAGCATCATTTTGTTCTTTAAATCGACATTTTAACAATCATAGTGTCTTATTAAATCTGAGAGCTTCTTGACTTAATAAAACTTTAGAGATAGGAAATAATGAGACGCTTTCAAGTTTTTTCTTTTTTTATTAATTAATTACTGTAGAATCTTTGATATAATGTTTGATTAAGAAGTGTTATTTTACTTATTACTTATTCACACTTACAGTTTCTTTCCACATATTTCAACGTTGCACTACCATACATGATCTCGGAAATCATGATATTCTTTCATGTATTTGTTGTTGGTATATTTGTCTTGCTATTCGCTAACTAAATTCTTTTTTTCTATTAACTAGATATAGATATACGGAGGCTTACGAAGTCAGGGATAATAAGTTATTTGCAATTAAATGGTGCTATTTCACCGTCACTCTTCCCACTAAATCAATTCTAGTTGTTGAATAAATAGCAAACCTTAGCAGTATAATTAAGTAAAATGGAAGAGCACAATTATTATTAATATCTAAGGTAATTTTTTGTGCTTTCAACCACAAAAGGTTTAAAAATTAAAATTAAAATTAAAGGGGTATTTTCTCTCCTTCATTGCTAATATTTGAGTGATAGATATTTAAATAAATGTTTCAATAAATAATTTTAATTCAATCATTGTTGATATTTGAAAAATAGATTCTAGATAGAAACAATTCACAAAAATTTAATCTACTTCCCAGACTTTAGTTTGAGTTAATATGCTTATATAGGTAAAACACAATGTATTCATGCTATTCAAGATAAATAATGGTTCAGTTTGCTTTTATTCTTAAGGGAATACACAATAACTTGCTTAAATTTCTCTTTTTTTTGTGTTTCTTTATGATTCAGAAAGAAAGTTTTTAGTACAACTCCAAATTTCATTATAGCTAACATAGTTGTTTTATAATCATCTTTTCAAGATAAGAGAATATGTTGCACAGATCAAGACTAAATAATAGTATATTAATTTGCAACTTTAAATGAGAATCCTCCTTCCTTGAGGTGTATTTAAAATATCACACTTAACAATGATAATCACTCCTTGTTTCTAATCTTACGTATCTCTTTGTCTTTAAAACCTACATTTATGTTTACAATATTCAAGGAAATTTCTCCAAAGGAGTTTAGAATTTCCATACCAGTTTTCAAGAAACTACAACTAAGTCTATATGATATTTACTTCAATGCCAAGTGAATACAACACTTTGTTTTCACACACACAAACTCAAGGAGTATATTTCCTTAAACTCATTACAAACACACGTAAAAATAATGAACAACAAGCCAATAGACAAAGGGCTTGCTCTCCACCCTACCATAATGGCGTCATGGAGCCTCATGGGCTCTAGCCATACCCTCGAGCAAGAAATTTATTAACTCCAAGATGATAAATGGAGTCCTCTCAATATTTTACAAAAGAGATAAAGGTAACACAACATCTCATTTCTTGCATAAAATTTTTTCACTCACAATAATCAACTAATATCCATACAAAGATACTATTTTCTTACAACAATTAATCTAAGAGGAATGGAAAAAGGGGAAAACTTATCTCTTTTCTTTAGATGAGAAGTTAAAATCTTATATCCTTCTTGTCTCTCCAACCAATCCATCTTGCTCCCTATCTTGCCCAAAAGGTGGACTCCTCTCCCCTTCTCATGCTTTCTCCCTCTCTACTCAAGTTCTCCAAGAGGAGAAGTGAGTAACACTCCACTCCTTCTTCCTCTCTAACTATATAGAAGTCTCAAAAATTGTAACCCTTGGATGGGGGGGTGTGAGTGTACTTCCATCATCAATGAGGGTCTTTTCTTTATTTAAGAGGGGTACATGCACTTGGACAACCCCTCAATATTTTCACCCCATCCTTTCCTCAAAACTCATCACTCCTCATTATGAGGACTTTTTCAGGAGTCAAGTCATGTCCTTGGGGCCCTATTGCATGCCCACTTGACCCCTATCATCATGGTATAGACCCTAGGGGGTTTATTTATGCATCCCAGCCCAAGAAATTGACCACCAACCCTCTTTAAAAACCCACTTAAGGTTCCATCCGAGTTTCACACTTGGATAAAAGGGTTTCTAAACCTTAACCCAAACTTACATCTCACATGACACAGTTAAATACCTTTTCAACCCAAAGAATAAACACAATAAATCTATTACCTTTAAGCTCCAAAATAAGGAAATCAAATACATAACCACAAGAGGATGTCTTTCAATTTGTTCTCACTGGTTTTTCCTTCTTGTATTCCCACCCTTTCTTTCCTGCATGTTACCAATGAAATCATAAGCAACAGTCATAAATCACATTAATTTGGTAGCTGAAATAAGATTTAACTATTCAACAATTTCATTAAAATCCCAATTCATATTCATGGTTTACAAGTGTATAATACCTTCATGGCAATGATAATAAAACATGTCAAAATGAAATACAAGCACATTGACATGAAATAACACTATGCATTGTCTGAAATATATCTAAGCATCTATTTAGGGGAAATATATAACAAAATTAAGATTGTATTATCCACATGAGAAGCGGGGTTTTACAATAACTATACATGTATATTAATACCTATTATTGATTATAACTATACCTATAAATTTTAAGCTAATGATTTATTCAATGTGATTTAATAGTTTATGCCTATAAAACATTTCAATATGTCTTGGCTATCAATAACTATTGATGATATGCTAGTTCAAAAAATGGATAAACAAGTATCCTATATTTTTATTACACGGAGTAAAATTAATATTTTTAAGGACAAAATAATATTATCCTATAGTTTATATCAATTTTTGCCTATTGTGCATTAAATGATGTGATTGGTAAGGAAAACAACCTTAACTAACATGGGTGTGGGTTTTTCTAAGTTCATGGCTCAAATTTCTCTTTAATTTTATTTCTATATGTTCATGACTATCATAGCTAACAAAACCAACATGGCCATTGAAATTTGAAAAATGTATAAGTTGATACTCAAATAAATCGATCAATCAACTAAGAATAGGGATGTAACTAAAATAAATGTGGCTTATAAATACTATATAAATTGATAATTGAATCTAAAATAATTTGTATAATTCAAAAAATTTGCATAATCATATTGTTATTCTCAAATTTCTCTTGCTCAATTCATGGGATAACCCCTACAAAACTTGTTTGTTTCGTAGCCCATGTCCTCTAAGAATGCAAATCGAAAGAAATTTTGATTGTTCTCATGTGTAGTTTGGCCCCTCAAAATTATTTTGATTTTGGTCACCTTTTTTCCCTTTTGGAAAAATTGCAAAAGCCAATTAAATGACATCCATTTTCCCTTTTAGGTGCAGTGTTGCTAAATTTTAACCTACTTGCATATTTTTGGTTAACTACATGTTTCACGTAGTTGTGAAGAAATTCTCCACAACTACACTCCTACTCTCACACACTCGACCATTAATTCATTTTTAGTGTTGGTTTATTTATTGATTAGACCCGTTTTACCTTCAGTTTTATCATTCATCTTTCCATTTCCTCAACCGATTTGTGTGCTACTTGTTCTTTGTTTCTCCTCACTGTAATCATGCCTAGTTTTCACGAAGATGACTGTGAATTTGCATCATTAGGGTTTACAAGTATGTTTTGATTATACAGAAAAAATAGGTTTAGGGTTTTGATTATAGGGTTTAGGGTTTGCAGGTATGTTATTCTTGTTTTCCGTTATTTTTTTATCAATTTGGTTCATGTTTTATACTTTAGATTTTTGCAAAGTTGTTTAGGTTTTTGTTTTTGTTTAGATTTGGTTTAAGTTTTTTTTGTTATTTGTGTTCCTTTTCATTCGTGATTTCTAGGTTAGGGTTTCTTTTATTTTTACCTGTGTTGTCTTGGCCAGTGTTGTTCAGAGAAAATTCTTCGAACAACATATGTTGAATAGACATCGTCTTTGGGTTATGTGATGAATTTTCCCTGCATAAAACTATTACCCTTATACACCATAACCACCCTATGCAGGTGTTGTGCGAATAATTTTCTCCAAAAAACACCATTATTAAAAGGTGTTGTTCAAAGAAAATTCCCTACACAACACCTTACCCATTTCACGCATGTCTATCCCATGCACTTTGGAGAATTTTCTCTGAAGTGCATCCAAGAGACTTACCCCTATGCACTTCAAAGAAAGTTCTCTAAATTGCATAACCTATGCATATAACACATGCAAGTCAAATAATTTTCTCTAATTTGCATCAAAGCAATCTACCCTCAACAAATGCAAATCGAAGAAAATTTGACTTGCACTTTTTTGTTGAACTACACCTAAATCCATACCCTCGTGTAAAAGTGGGAAAAAATTATGCCCTTACACCCAAAGAGAAATACTTATGTAGTTTGGTGAATTTTCTTTGAACTACACCCAAAACACTATTGAAATTCATAAGTGCGGATTTTCTCCATAACTGCATGAACCTCAATACTTGGAAATTTTCTAACATTGGAAGGTTTTGGAATTCATTTTTGTAGTCTCTTGCCAAATGATTGATTCATCCCCAAAGAATAAAAATATGAAGTACAAGTACCAAGGAGTGTTCTCAATGACTTCCATTGATTCCAATGTGGAAAATATTAGAGACACATAGATCATGCATGTAGACATGTCAAAAAAATTGGAGAAAGTGAAAAAATAGCCATTTTCTTCAAGCATGCAAGTTGTCCTTATCAGTAGCATCCATTTGGTTTTTCCATTTCCAATGTCATCTCAAAATCCAAAGTTCATGTTAGCAACAACTACTAAATTTAACAAGGAAAGTAAGAGTATAACATATGCAGATGGAAAATAAGTCATAAGATTGGATGAGGAATTCTTTGATAATATTTTCATGTGCCCAAATATTGATGATTATGTTGATATCACCATGGATTCAACACAATATCATTATGACAAGAATACAAAAAGGTGTTAAAAAACATCAACATTCAATGGCTCAAGACTTCAAGGCCTACAATTGCAAGGTGGTAAAAGAACATATTCCAAGGTGAGTTCATTGAAGAGGTGGGTGATCTAATAAAGGGCTTGAAAAGAACAGTCTCTAATGAATCTTGGGAACAAGTGAAAAATTTTGGTTGTATATTTCTGCAATTTTCTACCTTCACCTATATCAGGGTTGGTTGTTTTGATGGGAAACCATACATGTTACCGAGGTATCCAAGTGACAAAATTATACTGATGGATTTATGTATGAAGATAATGGTTGTGCATAGCAAACAATCAAAATCCCATAGATTTGGTTTCAAGTTTCCACTCACCATTGGTAGGTATTCAATAACTACAACTCCACAAGACAAAGCTCAATGGAAACTAAAACGTAGCAGGTGACTATGAAGAGGTATAAGAAAAGGAACGACTTTGATTACCAAGGTATGTAGGATAATCTTAAGAGAAGCTATACTCATGTTCACAAGATTGAATATATATGGGATGAATGCAAAAATTATAAAGATGTAAGGAAGTTATACTTTAGTCGACTTACCTTATAGTAGGTCAGAAGCTTTGAGCTTGCCAAAATTCTTAAGGATATGCAAAAAGAAGATGATATAGTCGACTGTATATGTGGAAAATAAAATTGTTGACATTCCTCTTACACCAATTCAATGGTCATAAAAAGAGATTATTTCAATAAAAGAAAGGTTGAACAACGTATTCTAGCTAACACCAATATTTGGCTGGATAAGAGAGGAATAAAGTTAAATTATTTCAAAATAGGATTAGAGGAAGAGTATATTGAAGGGAATTATGGTAAAAGGGAAGAATTGAGAACAAAGAATAAAGAAGATGCTCCCAACATCAGCAAGAAGCCAAAAAAAATCTTCAAGATGAAAGGAGATAAATACAAAAGGAAAGGAAAAGAGGGAACATCTACTCAGGTAGATGAACAAAAATAATACATTGTGGTTGGAGAACCACAAGAATATTTTGTTACTTCTCAACCAAAGTCAACACATAAATAATCTCCCTCCTCTTCTCCTATAGTTTCTTCATTGCAAATTCATATTCATGTTACTTCATGTGTACAACCTTTACCTACTATTTCTACTGGGTCAACCATCAATGTAATGACCAAAGAAACTATGAAAATATTACAACTTCCAGAGCTTATATCTACACCTACTATGCTATAGTTAGAAAATTGGTCTACAGTCAAACCTGATGGGATCATAGAAGATTTGGTAATAACATTAGACTCATGGGAGTACCTTGCAAACTTTATGGTGTTATAACTTAAAGCTAACCTTGCAAGATGCCCCCTCATCTTAGGTAGCCCTTGGTTGGAAATTTCAAATGCCTTTACAGGTTGTAGGTCTAGTAACATGATCATTTCCAATGGAAAAGTGAATAAGAAACTAGTCCTCTATCCACCTGCCCAACCACATTCATATTTAGAGAAAACTATATGGCCTGCCCTAAATGAGGAAGACCAATGCTCCTTACAAACTTCAATGAATATTCAATGCAATCCCTTCTAGAAAACCAGGTTGAAGATGAACTAATTACAAACAACATGCATAACAATTATGGTAGGGACCCATAGTGGCATGATTGTCTAACATGTTTGCAAGACCCAATACAAAGCATAATTCTTGCCAATACATTTGAGTTTGTTTCTCAAATTTTACATACCTTATTGCCACATCATTGTATTCCAAATATAGAAGGTCTTGAAATTTCATATGTTCAAACATCATCCTTGACTTTAGAGATTATGCCAAACAAGATATTAAATGTAAGCAACCAAAATTAACTATTGCACAATAGACTTCATTATTGAATGTGTTGCAAGCACAAAACAACATTTTCATAGGATTACCATGATATTAAAGGTATATATCCAAAATTGTGCATACATAGGATTTACATTAATGAAGGCTAGAAACCAGTTAGGAAACCCAATAAAGAATGAACCCTGCAATCTGTTACATAGTCAAAGGAGAATTACAAAAGCTACTAGATGTAGGATTCATATATCCAATCTCTGATAATCAATGGGTGTCCCCAATAGTGATTGTACCTAAGAAAGGAGGGAAATGGAGAGCATGTGTAGACTAATGTGAGTTAAATGAAACAACTAGGAAAGACCACTTTCCCCTTCCATTCATTGACCAAGTACTAGATTCACTAACATGCAAGAAATACTTTTAATTTTTGGATGGATTTAGTGGATAGAATTAGATTAATATAGCCTTAAAGGACCAATACAAGGCAACATTCACATGCCCTTGGGGTATATATTCTTACTTTGTCTTTCCATTTTGGTTGTGTGGTGCACTTGCCACTTTCCAAAGGGCAATCCTAAGCATATTCTCAGAATTTTCTATTGATTCCATGGAAGTTTACATAGATGATTTTACAACTAATGGGAATACCTATGAAGAGGCACTTGACAATTTGGAAAAAGTATTAAAAATATGTCAAGATCATCACCTATCCATGAGTAATAAAAAATTCTTAATGATGATGACTGAGGGAGTAGTCTTGGGACATTTTGTGTCAAAAAAGGGAATCTAAGTAGACCCTACCAAAATTGAGATCATATCAACCTTGAGTTGGTGGCAGGCTTGTGAGGTGGTTACTCCTACTTCAAGAATTTTATATAACTATTATGGACAAGCAAGGGAAAGAAAATTTAGCAGCATATTTCCTCTCTAGACTACCAAACAAATTAGAAGAAGATGTTGTAGATGATTCATTCCCAGATGAGCACCTATTTTCTCTCTCTTTGCATACACCATGGTATACACACATAGCCAACTATTTGGTAGTAGGGAAAACACCACCACACCTCTCACCAAGAGAGAAGAGGCAATTAGTTCAAAAAAATTATCCTTACTCATGGATAGCAAAATATTTATTCTACATGGGGCATGACAACATATTGAAAAGATGCACCAGAGAAGATAAAGTATATGACATCCTTAGAGCATGCCATGATGAACCTTGTGGGAGACACTTTGCAACAAAGTGGACAACTCTTAAGAATTTAAATACTGGCTATTATTGGCCAACACTTCATAAAGATGCAATTAATTATGCTAGAAGTTTTAATAGATGTTAGAGAATGGGAAGACCAACAAAGATAAATGATGTTCCATTACAACCACAATTAGTCATAGCACCATTTGATAAATGAGGACTAAATTTTATTGGTCCCATCTCCCCAAAATTAAATAACAAAGAATGTATATTGGTTTGTACAAATACCTTACTAAATGGGTGAAATTTAAAGCTTTGTAGTTTTCAAGAGATGGAAATATGGAAAAAATATTATGTAGATATATTCATAGGATATGGTGTTCTATTAGAGAAATTGTCACATATCAAGGACCATAGATTAGATCATATTTGATCATAGAACTAGTACAAGAATATGAGATCAGATAAAAAAAATTCACACCCTACCACCCTCAAGCAAACTATCAAGTGGAGGTCACAAGCAGAGAAATTGAAAACATCCTCACAAATATAGTGCAACTCCATAGGAAGGATTGTGCAACCAAGTTACCTAAAGCAGTTTGGGCTTATAGGATAACCTAGAAGACAACAATAGGTTTTACACCATACGTGTTAGTTTATGGTAAAAAGATATTACTTCCAATAGAATTTGAATACAAGAATCTTAGGATAACAGTCAAAGTGGGCATGAACTTATCAACAAAATAGAAGGATAGGTTACACAACTTCAATGCATTAGATGAAATCATAATAGAAGTCATACACCATACTAAAATCATCTAGAAACAAAGGATGTGTTGGCATGAATAGTTTATTAAAGCCAAGGAATTCAATACAAGTAATTGGACTTTACTATATGATTCAAGTTATAAATATTACAAAGGAAAATTGCAGACTAGATGGCTTGGGCCATATTAGATTAAAACATTTTTTTTCCAAATGGAGCAGTTGATTAGTTATAAATAATTAATGATGTAAGGCTTTCATTACTAGTTAATGGCCATAGATCGAATCTCTACAAATGGCCATTACAGAAGGATGACTTCATTTTAGCACTACAACATCAATTTGATCCACATATATAAAATTCATTACCACCAATGAGTAATTATTTAGGAATCTCAATAGACAAGCAACACAACTCACCTACTATGATTTCACAAGTATAATTATAACACACATGCACACTCCATAGGTGACATTCGAAAATCTTCATTTTTTGAACCAGTAGCAGAAGCAACAGGGACCTACAACATATTGTCGCTAGGTAACAAAACTACATAAGGGACTAGTTACTACATAAGCCTATAGCAATTGTCTATTAGTCATTCTATAAACACCTGCCTTAATTGTATTTCCATCATTTCATAGCATATCCTTTTGCACATGCAGATATACATATTCAACTTCATTACATGCAACCTATCTCTTCCATCCACACGTAACCATCATACCGCCTTTTTTTATTCCACCATACCATGCAATTGATTCCACCTCACCATAAGCATACTTTTCGTATCTTTTTCACCCATCATTCCAATATATTCTCCACATGGCAAAGATATGCTACCATCCATCCCACACCAAAGCTGAACAAACTTCATAGCACCCACCATGTATCATTTGAAATCAAGTTCAAGGCAATATACAACTACTTCAAACAAGGTGAATTTCAATTCAAGTCATTCTAATAGGTACACTCAACATTAATTTATTATAATTATCATTACAAATTACTGATTTTATGCAAATTTATCTGTCATTCATTCATGTAACATATCATGTTTTAATTATCCACTATTTCTAAAATTATACCCTTCCCAAACCATACACACTAAGTGAGGACACTTAGAAAATTTAATTGGGGGTAGGGGTATTCATGATTATCTCT
>CM021101.1:224893785-225025433 GCA_007115665.2 Sequoiadendron giganteum
AAACAAAAACACCAATTGTTTAGTCTTTTTATTTTTCCAACACTTTTGAATCAAATTCAAGAGATATTTTTGTAGCCAAGAAAATGAGGAGAAGATATCCAAAGAGCCTTGTTTTAGAGGGTTATGAATACACAAGTGAAATGGGAAATGGGAAGTTTTTAGAAAAGGATGAGAAAAAATTTATTGAAGAAATAAATGTTAATAAGGAATTACAAGAAGAAATGTAGAGAATAAAATAGTTGGAGAAATTGTTAAAGGCATACCAATAGAAGGAAAATGAGCAAGATGTTAGGATTGAATAATTAGAGGAAAGGCTCGACAAGTTTGAGCATGAGTCAAAATTAGAGATACTGGCACAACTTGCCATGGAAGAAGTAGAAGGGAAAGAACCGGTATCCCAAGTCCCAATTCCTCAAATTAAAACCTTCACTGAACCAAATGTAGTGTCGCTAGGTTTTGAATTATGGAAGAGAACACATGAATTCTCCCAAGAATAGAAGGAATGAGGAAGGGAGAGACCTGAATTGATATCCAACCACAACAAGGAACTAGAAAAGAAAGAAGCAAAATTAAAAAGGTTGAAGGTAAAGATTAAAGAAATAACAGACGAGACAACACAATTACTAAAGTGCAAGCCACCTTCTAGAGTTTATGCTTTATTCTTACAAGAAAAATTTCTATGTTTTCAATTCAGCCAATTGATTTGTGATACTCTTGTAGTAATGAACAAGAAATTCTTGTTTTTAGATACTTTCTTCAATTCCACACTAGACATGCAGGATCAAATTTGTGAGTTCTATCTACACAATTATGTTTTTTCAGATGATACTACTTGGAATCCATCGATTTTTTTTTTTTTTTTAAGGCATACTTGAAACTTATTTATTAATTATGATATTTTATTGAGAATAATTTTGAGTTAGTGGAGCTAATTTTAGATTTATTTATAAAATTATGATATATTATAAAGAGATTAGAATTTAGCAATAAGGTCTTGATATGGTTTAGTTAATTGATTTAAATTAATTATTCTTGTGTTGTGGGGAATAAGAGCTCGTTTATCATTATTTTTTGGTAAAATTAAGACCATAGGTCAATCACCTATGGGTAGGGTACTTGTTTATTCATAAAAAATATGTTTTAGAGTTGTTTTGATGCATTTTTGGTGCACAAGAAAATAAGTGACAAGTTTGGCAGATGAAGAGTCTTCGAGCATCCAAGTCATGAAGAAAAGAAATAAGAATCACACTTTCTTGGAAAAAAAGAAACAGATGCCGTAAGCAAGAAGAGGAAAACAAGAGAAGAGCCCAAGTTTATTTCTGATTTTTGCAAGTCATCAAGAGGACGTTCAAAGCTGATGTTGAAGTTAATTCTTCAAGAAAATTATATCTATTTTAATGAGGCAAAGAAAGAGTACATCCATGGTGACTTGTTAGGTGAAAAAAATCTGAATTTCATGAGGGCAACAAAATCCTAGGTAGAAGGAAGGAAGCGCACAACTGAATAAGATAGAATCTCTCACATTAAGGAATCTTGGAATCTCTCTTTAGGCGCATTTGGAGGTATTCTTCATTAATTGATTTCTTGAGGTATTTCCTTGAAAACTCACCATTATTTATGTTAAAGTTTTTCTGAAATTTTTTTAAGAAAACTTATTGTTGTCTCATGAAATTAATTTATTATCCTAGGAATTGTTTTATAAAGTTTTTGGATTTTTAGAATCATGTTTTCAGCTTTCCAAAACATCTTACGGTTTTAAATTTCATTAAGTATTAAGAAAGTTATTGTAATTTTAGTTCTGTTGTAACCCTGCTGAAACCCTACTGTAAACCTTATTGTTGTTTTATAACATGCTCTCTACACAGGAAATGGATTGTAAAATTGTCTCTAGGTTATGTGAATATTTATTTAAGCTTTTTGGAATGTTTTATGGTTTTAGATTTTGTTAAGTATTTTGGAAGTTAAGTCATTTTTATTACTGTTGTAGAAGAAATTAAAAATCTAGGGTTTTGTTGATTAGTTTATAAGAACAATTGTTAGATCAGACATTTATATACATTGCATAGTTATTTGAATATAAAAATTTTAAAAAAAAAAAGATCTTTTATCTTTTATTATTTCTATCATTAATTATAACATGGGAATACTTTTGAATAATTAAATCATTCTCGATTTTATGATCAAATTTGGGTTAAATATGGATTTAAGGGAAATGGATGATTGCAGTAAACACTACCTCTTCATCTTACAAAAAATTTCTGACTGTTTTCTGAGTTTTATTCCCCTTATTCTTACCTTTCCAAAACATCTTGAATTTTAAAATTCCACTAAGAAAAAATAAAATTAGGACAGATTTACTACTGAGTGGTTTTTCATGTTAAGGCTATTTCTATTCAACTGATTTATTTTATTTTCAATCATCTAGAATGTTTTGTCAACAATTGAAATTGTTGTATATAGATCAATAATTGAAATTTAGAATCTCATTTAAGTAAGAAGAGTGAATTATTTTCTTAGAATCTTTAATGTGTAGCTATGAGAGAATAGAAATCTTGAGATACTTGTGCATTGCTCTAATGACTTAGGAATTGGAGGTTTTCTTATTAAAAGGAAAATGTAGTAGGCTCTTCATTAAATACCTTAAGCTATATTTTACTTGTCTTTGGATAATAGAAATGTAGATTACAATTTAGGAATGAGGCTAAAACTTTAAATTATAGTATGGATGAGGATGAGAGAAATATAATAGAAAGTATGTTTCATATCAATGTCCATGGAAATGAGTAGGTAGAAATTGTAAGTTGAAATTATGTTTAATTTAAAAATATCATATATCTTGTTAGATCTCTAATAATTATGTTTTAGTATATTTGTTCTAGTATGATGTAGAGTCAAGAATATAAAGGGTTCATTCTTTTAATAAGTTTGGGATGATATAATGAATTAGTGAATATATGATGAAAATTTCATATTAATGTTAGAAGCTAAATCTTTAATGATTTGTCTAAAATTTTCTTCTATTTAGAATTAAATTGTTATTGAATTATTTAGTAAGAGTAATTAATTTTGTTTAGAGAATTTTAACTTGATAGTTTTCACTAGAAGAATCTTTTTATGTTAAATCTGCATTCATATTCTATTTTTTATTATGGTTTGGTTAAGAATATTTTATCATGTTTTTGAAAAGTTAAGCAGCATTTACAGGGTGTCGTACCCTTCACAAAGGGCCGAAAAGGCCAAAGGAAAACATAGTTCAAACAAATCTTGAACTATAGGCACAACCAGAAACAGTTGACAAACAGCTGTCAAAAAACAAGGAAATTAAACAACCCCAGAACCAGAGGGGTCCAGGCTGACACCACAAGACATGGGCCGGGAAGCAACAACAGAAAGGGGGGGTCCCTTCTTCTTCCAAAGGACAATCGACCAAGGAGGCCCAGAGTCAAGAACCACCAGGGAAGGAGAGAGGAGCGGCTCCACCCCAGGCACCACAGGAGAGGAACCACCAAGCAAAGGAAGTGAAGCAACAGATAACGAATCATCCAAAGGAACAAAAGAGGCGTCCAACAAAGGGCGGACAGAGACAACAGCGTCAGCGGAACGGACAAGCACAGTCTTACCAACATCAACAGAATGCTCCAAAAGAGGATCCACGAAAGGGAATTCCGGGAGAGGATCAGAAGTATGTTCATCAACCCCCACCGAAGAAGCATCTGAAGGAGAGCCCACCGTGAGGTGATCCAAGAGAGCATCCTTCCACCAAGTCGTAGCGCCCTTGCGGTGGACATGAGGATAGGCAGAGGCCAGATGAACCACCGAAAAACACCTCCGACACCAAAAGGGGAGACCCTCATAGTCAAGGAGCTACTTCCACGATCTGTCCTCCACTAGCAAAACAACATCCCATTGGAGAGGCTTGGAGATGTCAAGATCAACTAACATCCGAGCAACTGTGGTATGCCCAAATTCCCTAGTTGTAGAATCCACCATTAGGAAATGACCAATGGTATTGCCAATGGCCTTGAAGCATGATTCCTCCCAAAACTGGAGAGGAAGGTTTAGCAGACGAACCCAGACAAGTCTGGTGTTCAACGGCTCCGTAAGGGGGTTGAAAGAACGAGACCAAGGCCTAATGGCCAGAGAATGAATACCCCACATCCACCCTCTGTCCAGCACACAGTTTCGCTCAAGCGGGGAGCCAAAGGTAGCAATAAAGAAGCCCCTAGCGTTAGGGTAGAGTTCGATTTCCCCAGCAACCAAGGGCTTCCAAGAAGCCGTCACCCATTCGTGGAGATCCGGGAGGGATGGCCACAGGCCATTGAATCTACAGACCACCCCTATTTTCAAATAGTAATCTTCATTTTCTATGATCTCTGGACCACAAACTACCATAGGGGAGTCCCGGGCACAAGGTAGAGATCTATGAGAAGGAGGTCGAGCACCCACCCGAGCAGCATCTGAAAAGGATTTTACCTTCCCTGCAAAACACCCAGCAGCAGGAGGATGAGAGGCAAGAGCAGAGCCCCCAATCCCGACACCAGCCACCGGCGCCGAGGCAAGGGAAGGACCGGAGCCCCAAGCAAGAGAGAGATCGGGGGCACCACAAGGCACAGAGGTAGCCAGGGGCGCCGAATAGGCCAGAACCGAAGCAGGGTGAGCCAGAGCAGGGCACGGAGCCGTAGCAGTGCGTGGAACGCCGCCGGAGACACCACCCAAATTGGCAACTAGGACAGAGCCATCATCGCCACCAAGAGAAGAGGAGTAATCCCCTTCCACGCCCCTAGTCAGAAGCACGCAGTCCCCAGCCGCGACATCCACAGCACCCACCGCCACAGACCTCCCAGCGGACTGTTGCAGGGCAGAAGCGCTCACGTTCTTTCTCCCGCCCAAGCACATTTTTGAATTGTTCTAAAGAAATTATAATATTTTATCAGGTTAGCCAAGTTAAGATTAGAATTAAAATAATAGACAAAATAGTTAGTTTGGAAATAAGATTAGAAGATATGTTTACCTTTTTGAGTTAGAAAATAAACTAGAAAATAAATGTTCTTAGAATTAAATATTATCTTAAATTATTGATAAAATTGAGAAAGCGTTTGTTGAAGACTAGTCCTTGGGATTATTATTTCCTTTCTATGGTAGGAATCCATAGCAACATGACTGTCTAACATGTTTGCAAGACCCACTATATAGCATAATTCTCACCAATACATTTGAGTTTGTTTCTCAAAGTTTCCACACCTTATTGCACATCATTATATTCCAAATATAGGTCTTGACATTTCATTTGTTTAAACACCATCCTTGACTTTAGATATTATGCCAAACAAGATATTAAATTTAAGAAACCAATTGAATTTTCCACAATAGACTTCATTGTTGAATGTGTTGCAAGCACACACAACATTTGCATGGGATTACCATGGTATTAAAGGTGTAGATCCAAACCTGTGCGTACATAGGATTTACATTAATGAAGGCTAGAAACCAATTAGGAAACACTAATGAAGAATGAACCCTACAATCTATGACATAGTCAAAAGAGAATTACAAAAGTTACAGGTGTGTGCAAGAAGTTGAGTCCACTTTTTGGCCAAAAAGTGGAAGTGTTTTCCCTGATTTTTTAAAATTTGTCACATTTGACCTTAAAATTTGAAACACTTAGAGATGGAATCTTAGAAAAAGTCATTGATCATAAAATGTAGTACTCAAAGTCTAGTTTTCAAATATGTAATTTATTTCAATACCCAAATGATAGAAAATGATTTTCAATAGGCATTTCTAAAAACCACTATTTAAAAGACTTTTTTTACCATACCATGCACGTGTACGTCATCCATATTTTAACCTAAATAATCATATTTTTTTAAATCCTTTTGGAAAAGATTTGTAACTCACTAAAGCACGTTTTCAATATTTTTTTGTAATTTTTTATTGAATATTTTTTTGTTAAATTTTTATTGGCTATATTTGTTGTTTTGAAAAATCATCATGTACGTCATGCATAAGATGACCTAAACTTATCAATTTTTGAATTTTTTTTGTTTGAAAAGAATTGTCTGAAGTGCGTTTTGGTGCAATTTGTTTTTAAAAAATATATTTTGATAAAAAGATATTAAAATACTAAAAACCCCTGATAATTCAAGTTTATGGACCAATTTCATCATAAATTAATTGAAAAATAGAAAAAATAATCAAATTGTAAAAAAAATTACATATTTGGAATTTGCATTGTCTCATCTATAATGGGTTTTAATTTCGTCAAAAAAGTCTAAAAAATAGGTCTTCAAACATATGTCCAAAGTCACTATTTTTCCTATGACATTGACATGAACTTCAAGGTTCAGGTCCAAAGCTAAGGTTTGAGTCTCCAAGCCATTTCTTGAACCAAAAAAACAAGCCAAAAACCTAACCAAAAATTCATATTTTAAAAAACGGGATCTTGTTTGATAAAAAACAATTTTTTTATGGTTCTACGAAACGAGGTCTCATTTAGAAATTGCCAAAAACGAAAAGTTTCCAAAAATGGAAAGTTTTTCACAATGGGATCCCATTTTGAAAAGTTGTCAAAAATGGGTTTTTTTCAAAAATAGAAAGTTTTCAAAATGAGATCCCATTTTGAAAACTTTCCAATTTTAGAAATTTATGTTTTTGGAAAATTTTCAAAACAGGATCTTGATTTTTTTTTAAATGAGATCTTGTTTAGAATTTAGGCTCGGGATCCCGAAGCTAAACGTGATCTTATTTTTTGCAAGCCGATTTCATTTTTTGCCTAAGGCAAAAACATCCACGTTTTGTGGACTCATCTTCTTGCATTTACCCTTACTAGATATAGGATTCATATATCCAATCTTTGATAATCAATGGGTGTCCTCAATAGTGATTGTACCTAAGAAAGGAGGGAAATGGAGAGTTTGTAGACTAATGTGAGTTAAATGCAACAACTAGGAAAGACCACTTTCCCCTTTCATTCATTGACCAAGTACTAGATTCACTAGTAGGAAAGCAATACTTTTTCCTTTTTAGATGGCTTTAGTGGATAGAATTAGATTAGTATAGCCTCAAAGGACCAATACAAGGAAACATTCACATGCCCTTGGGGTACATATTCCTACTATGTCTTTCCATTTGGGCTATGTAATCCACTTGCCGCTTTCCAAAGGGAAATCTTGAGCATATTCTTGGAATTTGCTAATGATTCCATGGAAGTTTACATGGATGATTTTACAACTAATGGGAATACCTATGAAGAGGCACTTGCCAATTTGGAAAATGTATTAAAAATATGTCAAGATCATCACCTATCCATGAGTCATAAAAAATGCTTCATGATGATGACCGAGGGAGTAGTCTTGGGATATTTTGTGTCAAAAAAGGGAAACCAAGTAGACCCCAAAAAAATTGAGATCATATCAACCTTGATTTGGTGGCAAGCTTGTGAGGTGGTTACTTCTACTTCAATAATTTGATATAACTATTGTGGACAAGCCAAGGAAAGCCAATTTTGTAGTAGATTTCCTCTCTAGACTACCAACCAAATTAGAAGATGTTGTAGAAGATTCATTCCCAGATGAGCACCTATTTTCTCTCTCCTTGCAAACACCATGGTATGAAGACATAGCCAACTATCTGGTAGTAGGGAAAACACCACCACACCTCTCACCAAGGGAGAAGAGGCAATTAGTTCAGAAAAATTATCCTTACTCATGGATTGTAGGATATTTATTCTACATAGGGCCTAAAACATACTGATAAGATGTACCAAAGAAGATAAAGTATATGATATCCTAGAAGCATGCCATGATGAACCTTGTGGGGGACACTTTGCAGCAAAGAGGATAGCTCTTAAGAATTTAAATATTGGCTATTACTGGCCAACACTTCATAAAGATGCAGTTAATTATGCCAGAAGTTTTGATAGATGTTAGAGAATGGGAAGACCAACAAAGATAGATGAGATTACATTACAACCACAACTAGTGATAACATCATTTGATAAATGAGGAATAGATTTTATGGGTCCCATCTCCCCAACATCAAATAACAAAGAATACATACTGGTTTTTACAAATTACCTTACTAAATGGGTGGAATTAGCTTTGTAGTTTGCAAGAGATGGGAATGTGGAAAAAAAAAATTATGAAAACATATTCACAAGATATGGTGTTCTATAAGAGAAATTGTCACAAATCAAGGACCATAGTTTAGATTAGATTGGATCACAAAACTAGTACAAGAATATGAGATCAGATATAAAAACTCCACGCCCTACCACCCTTAAGAAAACTATCAAGTGGAGGTCACAAGTAGAGAAATTGAAAACATCCTTACAATTATAGTGCAACTCCACAAGAAGGACTAGGCAACCATGTTACCTAAAGTAGTTTGAGCTTATAGGACAACTTGGAAGACAATAATAGGTTTTACACCATATGAGTTAGTTTATGGTAAAAAGATAGTACTTCCAATAGAATTTGAATATAAGACTCTTAGGACAATAGTCAAAGTGGGCATGGACTTATCAACAACACAGAAGGATAGGTTACACAACCTCAATGCATTAGATGAAATCATAATGGAAGCCATACACCATACTGAAATCATCCAGAAATAAAAGATGCATTGGCATGAACAATTTATTAAAACTAAGGAATTCAGTACAAGTGATTGGGCTTTATTATATGATTCAAGGTATAAAGATTACAAAGAAAAATTGCAAACTAGATGGCTTGGTCCATACGAGATTAAAATAGTTTTTCCAAATGGAGCAATCGAGTTACAAATAATTGATGATGTAAGGTTTTCATTACTAGTTAATGCCCATAGATTGAAGCTCTACAAATGGCCATTACAAAATGATGAATTCATTTTAGCACTACAATATCAATTTGAGCCAAAGATACAAAATTCATTACCACTAATGAGTAACTCTCTAGGAATATTAATATACAAGATAGATAAATCACCTACTATGATTTCACAATATAATTATAATACACATTTCACACACACACATTGCACAGGTGACATTCAACAATCTTCATTTTTTGAACCAGTAGAAGAAGCAACAGGGACCCATAAAATCACATCACTAGGTGACAAAACTACATAAGGGACATGTTACTACATGAACCCATAGTAATTGTTTGCCAATCATTCCATAAACACCTGCCTTAATTACGTTTCCATCATTTCATAGCATATCCTTTTGCACATGCAGCCATACATATTCAGCTTCATTACATGCAACCTATCTCTTCCATCCACACATAACCATCATACCACCTTTTTTGATTCCACCATACCATGCAATTTATTTCATCTCATCATAAGCATAATTTTTGTAGCTTTTTCACCCATCATTCCAATATATTTTCTGCATGGCAAAGATATGTTGCCATTGATTCCACACAAAAGCTGAAAAAACTTCATAGCACCGAGGGTGTATGATTTCAAATCAAGTTCAAGGCAGTATACAATTACTTCAAACGAGGTTAATTTCAAATCAAGTCATTCCAATAGGTACAATCAACATTAATTTATTATAATTATCATTGTGGATTATTGATTTTATGCAAATTTATCTTTCATTCATGCATGTCACATATCATGTTTTAATTATCTATTATTTCTAAAATTATACCTCTACCCAAACCATACACACTAAGTGAGGACACTTAGAAAATTAAGTTGGGGGTAGGGGTATTCATGATTATCTCTTAATTTTCTTGATTTTCAAGAATTTCTACAAAATATTTCCATTGTTTCATTTTCCAATTTTAAAAGACACAGAGTTCAAAGAAGAGGAAAGAAGTTTTAAGCAATTGAATTAAGGGATGCATTTGAGTACTACAACATACATGTACACAGTAGAAGTGGTGTAATTAGGGTGGAAGAGCAAGAATAAAATAGAGTAGAATTGTAAAGTGACTACAAATTATTGAGGCATTATAATGGGAGGTGATATCATATGAAAAGAACTAGCAATGCATAACCTGGTACTGTAAGACAAGCAATGTTTGACTATCTTCTCACGAGCTAGCTAGATGGATTACTTCTTGAATCTTACATAATTCAATGAGGTGATGACCCAATAATTTTCCAACACATTTCAGAATGATGAGGCAATTATTAGGGTTCTAAAGGTAGATGCATCAGATGCAATTGTAGTTGAAGTATCTAGCTTGCCAAGAGCATGAGAGGAGTTTCTAGTTAGATCGGACACCATTGCAATAAGAAATGTATTCTCCTTACTAGGATAAAATATGGATTCTTCCTCACAAGGTACTAAATGATTGTATTTGCCTTGGCTTTGGGATAAAGTGGCTTCTTACATAGTTAAATACTTGACATGTGATGGGTGGTAGACATTGCTATACAAAATCCATTTTAAATTGTTGAGTTATCTACACCATGTAGGAATGTAAGTGTTCCCAAATTTTTGTACAATCTATTAAAAAGAATTTATTTTGAATATAAAAGGAAAACAAACCAGTCAAGATTGTGTCATTTCTACTTAGTTACATTATTGGTAAAGAGGGGCCTTAGGATTCAATTCCCAAATGTTTCTCGAGAATACTTTTTTAATTATAGAAATATCAACAATATTCTTGAATTGCCTAATGAAGAAAATAGAGGCCAAGAACAAATAATAGAAGAGCCAGTTGTGGCTACTCTTGAGGGATAAATACCCTCTAGTTCCCCTATTGCATCACCTACTCCCAACACGTGCAAACCAGAAGAGTAGAGTTTGTAGGAAATACAACATGTAGCCTTTGTTGAGTAGCCCACATCATAGAGCAATAAAGAAACCCCTATTTCGAAAAGGCCACAAAAAGGTAAAAAGAGAAAGGGTGAAGCTTCTTCTTTTGCACCTGTAAGGGGGAAAAATAAACCCACACAATCTAGGAGGCGATCACATCGAATAAGAAAGAAGGGATCCATGGGAGAATCAACTAAAAATCATAAAGAAGATGTTGTAATGGTAGAGACAGATGCAAACCTAGAGGGGAATGCCCCTATTAATGAAACAAAAACACCAGTTGTATAGTATTTTTATTTTTTTCTAAATCAAATTCAGAAGATATTTTTGTAGCCAATAAAATGAGGAGAAGATCTTCAAAGAGCCTTGTTTTAGAGGGTTGTGAATACACAAGTGAAATGGGAGATGAGCAATTTTTAGAGAAGGATGATAAACTTTTTATTGAAGAAAGCAATGTTAATAAGGAATTACATGAAGCAATGCAGAGAATAAAATATTGGAGAAATTGTTAAAGACATACCAACAGAAGGACAATGAGAAAGATTCTAGGATTAAATAATAGGAGGAAAGGCTCCACAAGTTTGAGCATGGGTCAAAATTGGAGATACTAGCACAACTTGCCATGGTAGAAGTAGAAGGGAAAGAACCAATATCTCAAGGCCCAATTCCTCATATTAAAACCCCCACTAGACCAAATGTAGTGCCCCTAGGTTTTGAATTATCGAAGAGAACACATTCATTCTCCCAGGAAAAGAAAGAATTGGCAAGGGAGAGATATGAATTGATATCCAACCACACCAAGGCACTTGAAAAGAAAGAAGTAGAGTAAAAAGGTTGAAGGTAAAGATTGAAGAAATAGCAGACAAGACAACACAATTACTAAAGCATACACAACTTTCTAGATTTATGCTTTATTCTTACAATAAGAATTTATGTGTTATCAATTCAGCCAATTGATTAGTGATCTTCTTGTAGCAATGAACAAGAAATTGTTTTTTTTAATACTTTCTTCAATTCCACACCAGACATGCAAGATCAACTTTGTGAGTTCTATCTACAAAATTATGTTTTTTCAAATGATACTACTTGGAATCCATTGATGTTTGTAGGTGATCTTAAAATTATAGCATTGGCCTCTTATGTTAGAAATGAGCATTAAAGGGACACAATTCTACAAGAATACCATGAAAGAGAAAAAAATATTGATTTGTTGCTTAGGAAGGAGTCAGTAGATCCAAATGCAATAATAGAAAAGTGGTTATAACTCTTGGTTTATAGAGGTGTTGGAAAGAAAATGGATATCATAAAACATTATTATGCAAGGATGACGAGATTAGCCGTAGGGACTATTAATGAAGCCTTTAAATTTGTTCAAAAAATATGGTAAGAACTTTTGCCAGAGCTAAAAAGAAAGGAGCCACACTCTATTTATAACTATGTAGCTATGATTCATAGGTCTCACAAAAATACATATTTATTGCACTAAGCAATGGAGTTGCATGGTTTCCACTTGTCTTCCATCCTCCTGTCCTCTTGTTTCCAGTACCACACTAGACATGGAAGAAACAAGGGGAAGAAGAAGCAACAAAAAATAAAATATTGGTGAAGCTCTTAGATTAGAAAGGATATTATTTGAAGCAGATCAAAGGAGTTGACATTGTAGCTGATTTCAAGGAGATAGCTCTACAGTATAACCTCCAACATTAAGATTTTCTTGATGACAAGCAATGGCTTAGTTAGGGGGAGTGATGGGCTTAATTTATGGATAGATTTCCTTCATTATTTTATGTCTTTATCATTTCAATCTACCAAATTTCACATGCATTCCTAAGACTAATACATCTTTTTTACCTTTTATGCACTTTAAACTAGACTTTAGTATATGGTAATGCAAGTATAATATGATGACATTTGTATGAGTGAATGTATGAATTATCATGAAATTTAGTATGATTCTATGCTTAATTCATGATTTTTAATGATGTGTATGACTTAGGATGAAACTAACCTCTTGCAGCTAAGAACAACTGTAACCCACAACAACTAGATTTCCAACCCCCAACATAAGGACCACAGGAAGTTGTAGGGGAGAGGCCATAATGGTTAAAGTGTGATAGTTCCATAGAAGAACAAATGAAACCATTAAATTGTCAAATTGTGAGTGACCATAGGTACACTAAATAAGATGGCAAGAAGAAATAGTTTGTTCTGATCAGGTTAACCCATGACGAGACATCCTTCATGGGTATGTGCAGGATCATGATGGGCCAAAAAGTGGCAATATGTAAGTGATATGATGACCCATGCGGCTGACGACTTTGTTTTTACCCAAAATTGATGAAATGAAAAGGGTTTTTAAAGTAGATTCTCATATTTCCACCAATATAAATTATGCTTTACTTTGAATTTAATAAATAATTATTATTCATTTTCTATTTTAATTACGACTCAAGTCCTGATTGATAGGCTGATTGAAAAATATCTATAGCTTTTAAACAGTATCACATTTTTTGAATCCAAAACATGCATCACATTTTATGCTTCACATACTATAGGATTAAAAAAAAATGAATTTCATGAAGTTTTGACCAAGTTAAGGTGGTCAAACATACAAGTTTTTATATTTTTAAAAATTTGTAATAAAAATTCATAATTAATTATTTACTTGGAAAAAAATTACAAAAAAATATGCATCACATTAGGACATGAGTCTTCTACTTATATTTAAAATCTTATAAAAAAATAATATCATTTTATTGTGGTTAGGGTGGTCAGACAAACACATACTTCTTATTTTTGTAGAAGTTGAGAAATCCAACTTCAGACTCCAAGATCACCTGCATGCAAATGGATACCTGTCACAAGGAAGAGAATGGATGGAGAAAATAAACAAGGGTTTGATGCTCTGAAAAATGGAGAAATTATATTATCAGAACAAAAGGGAATTCAATATTATGAAATATACAATGAGATCAATCCTTATAAAAGGAGATCATGCAAACCCTAATAGGAAAATATTTAATAATTAATATAATTATTAAATGTCACTTTATGCAAACTAAAGTGAAATCTTAAGAAGGGAATAAAGGTAACTTAATCAACATAATTAAGTTAAAACCTTTACTCTAACACCCCCCTTTAAGATGAGCAAGAGTGCAGCTACAAACACGTGCAAAAAAGCAAAGGTAACTACAATGCAAGAAGGCAAACATGGGTCCCGGCAACTAGGCCAGATCAGGTACCCAATTACAACCAAATCTCTGTAAAGTGGAGAAATAGAGAAAACCTCATGGGAAAAGCTCTACTCCAAAAAGAGATGCAAAAATCCATGAAGAACATCACTGAAGCAGAAGAAACTGCAAACAACTGTCGAAAGATGACTGCTATGGTGCAGAAGAACCTCCTCTAAAGATAAGATGATCAGGAACAAGAAGACAACAATCTGCATGAATGCCCCAAACGATACTACTCGAATCATATGGCAAACAAAGGCAAACACCTGGAATGAAGATACAAATGGCACAAGTACCAATAGTTTGAAAACACTAATCAACTGAGAATGGAAGATTCCTTTCAAGGCGAAACTAAGGAAGCATTAGCACAAATAGTATAATACCCCCCCATAATGCTAAACTGGGAGATCCTGACAAATCCACTGAAATGGTGTGTAACACCCTGTAGTGCATGGAGGAGAAGAAACAACATTTGAAAGTGCACAAGAAAGCACGTGCAACTGAAAAAGTGGTGTGCAAAACAAAGCACACATGCATGAGGTTGGAATCATATGGATCCACTGTCGTCGTGGAGGGACACTCACCAGACAAAGGTGTGATGGAAAAACAAAGGCACTACACAACCCCCCATGGCACTTTATAAAACAGTGCGAGTACAAAATATGCCACAACCTTATGTGCAAAATCCCCAAAATACATGTACAATAGTGTGGCATTTTATCTCAATGTGTTTACATAAAAGATTGATTAAAAATGATGCTCAAAATTCTCACAAAGGACAAAACACTAGAAATACATGAAGAACAGTCAAAAATGAAGCATCCCATGCAAACGAAAAGTTCTCAAGAATGAATATGTCTAGGTAATTCACCAAAGTGTGAAAACACAAAAAACTAAATAAAATATACTTGGAGTGAAATCTAGAAAAAGTGCACAAATGGAACTGAAGAGCTCTGAAATATGCTTCCAACGCCGCTGAGATCGAAAAAAATGGAGAAACAGATCAAAAGTTATGAGCTCAGGACTGAAAACAGCTCCTTTGACTTCAACTGGCTGTAGAATGTACCAACAGAAAAATGAAGCAATGAAACCCACAGCACTGGAAATTTGACAGAACCAGCTTTCCGACGATATCTAGTTTGCCAAAAAATGATATCGTATGCCCAAGTTACGGCCTCTGGAAAAAAATAGCTCCAAAGGGGGAAAAAGTCAGTGCTGCATTAAATTTGACGGTCATATGGCCGTTGCAGCAAAAATACTGGCTTAAATTTGATGGCCAAACGGTTGTCACCGCAAAAGCGCGATTGTGATTATTTAATAAAAAATTGTTTTTTATATAAAAAAACATTACAATAAAATTTGTGTTTAAAAAAAAATTTGAAAAAAAATATTTGGTGGGGGAGGCACGTGGTCGCACCCCCACCGCACATTTATGAAGGCGCGGCCCTGGGCAGGTACGGACCTGCACAATACATTGCGCAAGTACGGACCTACGCAGAACCCTGCGCAGGGTACCCACCTGCGTAAGGTGTCGGCCTAAGCAAGCCGTAAAAAGGCTTTGATTTTTGATATTTTTTTTTTATCAAAGATGCATTTACAAAAAATTAAAAAAATTGTGGACGAAAAATATGCCGAGAGAAAAAATAAAAATAAATTATCATGATTTTTCTCCGATCCGCGCACAGACGCACAGCCGTATGGTCGTATGGCTAAAAAAAATTTGCCCCAAAAATCAACTTTGTCCAAAATGGATGAATGAACAGTTGATCTAGGGGTTTTGGACCGCTGCGGATGCAATGCCGAGTTCCGTTTGGGCTCAAAATACTTTCAAATTGCAGGTGAATCCCTGGATCAAAAAATGCAAACCCCAAAACTGTGAATGCTTGATCCAACCTTGTAGCTCCAAAATAGCTCCAAATTCTTCAAATAAGAACAGGCACGCGGCAGGAAAGCTTTGATACCATGTAGAAGTTGAGAAATCCAATTTCAGACTCCAAGATCACCTGCATGCAAATGGATACCTGTTACAAGGAAGAGAATGGATGGAGAAAACAGACAAGGGTTTGATGCTCTGAAAAATAGAGAAATTATATTATCAGAACAAAAGGGAATTCAATATTATGAAATATACAATGAGATCAATCCTTATAAAAGGAGATCATGCAAACCCTAATAGGAAAACCCTAATAGGAAAACATTTAATAATTAATATAATTATTAAAATTCACTTTATGCAAACTAAAGTGAAATCTTAAGAAGGGAATAAAGGTAACTTTATCAACATAATTAAGTTAAAACCTTTACTCTAACAATTTTTTCCCTGAAATTTAAGTACTACTGCATTGAAATTTCAAATTTTCACCAAATAGATATATATATTTTTTAAATAAACCTAGTATTTTAGAAACTACATTCAATTTTCTATAGATTCTATTCTTACATATTTTTGAAATAATATAGATAACTTATTCATTTTTTTACGTCAAGTTGCCTAACTCTAATTTTTTGAATTTTTGTCGCCACTTAAGGGCCTGTTTTTTCCATGATGATCCTACACATACCCTCATGAAACACGTCTTTGTCATGGCGGTTAAACTGTTGGGGCAGAGTTTTAGTTTAAATTCTCTTCTTCTAATTTTCAATTATGGTTTTTTATTGCAAAGACCAAGTCCTCTCCCTATTCTTGAGGGAGTGTGGGAAAACACATTATGGTTCTATTTTCAATCCTAGGATGAATAATACTCCTCGCAGACCATGTATAGTGGGATTTACTATGAGGAGCAAATCTAATTACTAGTTGTTTTAGTTATTTGTTTTAAATTTTTCTAATTACCAATTAATAATTACTCGTTGTTAGTTTTATGTTATCAGTTTAATAAATTACATGTATTACTGAATGAGAAATTTGGAGTAGATTCTTTTTAGAGTTTAAAATTTCCATGTAATAAATGAGTTAGTTCAGTATCATGATTTGTTGATCAAGTAGTAAGTGTTGATATCTGTTGTGGAAGCAACAACTCAAGCAAGGGCCACTTGAGGTACTGCTATCCACTCTATTTTTTCTTATTAAATTAGTTTATGCATTATTGATTAAGGTAGTTTACAATTACATGCATTTGGAGTTCATGAATATAATTTTGTAATTGAATTAGATTTTGTAGCTTAATGATAGTTTCATACTCCTAGAGTAATTACTTGTAGTTCATTCTTAGAAGCTAGTATTCACAGTCTTAAGTGATAAGTAGTACATGTACCATAAGTAATAGTTTATGTTATTTCTCTTGTTTTGTCAGTTAATGTTTCTTTTCCTTTTCCATCTTTTACCATTTTTTGTACATGTGCAAATAACCTATACTCATTGATATAGGTCGTGTTAGAATCCATGAATGCACATATAGTACCAACATTGTCAAAAGCTTACAAACCCCTAGTTGATAATTAATGTAGCCTCTTGTAAAAGGTTTGGTGAACTATTTAGTTAGGAATCCATACTCTGAATTGTGTGTCTACTTGTAGCACCAAGTTAATCAAACATTATAGAATCCCTACAAAGACCATTTATGCATGCTTTGTATTTGCATGAATTTTGGGATAACTATTGGGCCCTCCTCTAGCTTTTGCTCCCTTTTTGGTTGTATCTTGTGAGTTGGGCCCTTCCATCAATATTTTTTAGATTTGGTTAGAGAGAAATCGACACATCTTCCAGAAGTGTGGGAAAGTATTTCTTCAGGTATGGTATAAGGTGAAGAGTATCCTTAAGGAAACTATTGAATCTAAATTTGACCTAGGAGAGCTTATATCTTCATCAAAGGTGCATACTGCTACTCTCCTTGAGATTTCCTTACCCCTAGATCCTCGAGCACATTGTGGAAAAAATATAAACCTTCCAAGAAGGTGGATCGATTAGGCAAGTGGAGTCCTCCTCTTGAAGGATTCTTCAAAATTAACACTAATGGTTCTTCTTGGTGAAACCTAGGTGATGTTGGGATCAAAGGAGTTGGATGGGATAGTAGGGGATTTATTCAATTTTTCTTCTCCAATTATATGGGAGTGCACTATAATAATTAGATGGAGGTTAGGGCTATTCTTAATGCTTTGGAGAAAGTTTGTGAGCTGGGTTGGAGGAAGGTGATTTATAAAATGAATTCCATTATTTTTGTCTCTCTACTTAACAAGAAATAATTTTAGGATTCTTCATGGTGATTGGCTTTGATTACAAAGCAAATTATTCATCTTTCTTCAAAATTTGATACCATTTGGTTTGTCCATATCCCCGGGGAATGGAACAAAGTGGAAAACTGGCTAGCTAAATGAGCCTTTGAAGGAGGGGGCATGGAATATGGTGGAATGGAAATAGTTAGATCAAGATAAAAGTCACACTTTTCTTTAGTTAATTGCTTCATAAGGATCAAAAAATTTAGCCTCTTGTTAGATTTGGATGGCTTATTTTTTGGTGGTGGTCCTTGTAGATTGGGTTTTCTTCTAGACCTTCTTTTCTTTCAATCTATTTGGGATCTGGACATGCGGTGTATTTTTTGATGACTATGGTCATCTGGTACTCTTGTTGTACTAGCTAGGTTTCTCTTGAATAAAAAATTTCACCCTCTTTTAAAAATAAAAAGTAAAAATAACTATCAATGATATGCTAGTTCAAAAAAAATGGATAAACAAGTATCCTATATTTTTGTTACATAGCAAAATCATTATTTTTTAGGACACAATAATATTATCATATAGTTTACATTAATTTGTACCCATTGCACATTAAATGGTGTGATTGTTAAAAACAAAAACCTTAGCTTAACATGGGTGTGGGTGTTTTTAAGTTAATGAACAAAATTCCTCTTTAATTTTATATCTATATATTCATGGCTATCATAGCTAACAAAACCAACATGGACATTCAAATTAAAAATATATAAGTCGATACTCATAAAGAAATCAATCAATCGAGTAATAATAAGGGGTGTAAAATGATGGCACAAATGACTTCTTTTTTCGCACCTTCCCCAAAAAGATATCTAGAAAGAGACTCGCATAGAAAGGGACTCCACACTCAAGAATTAGAAAGTAGAATGCGATAATCAAGTAGGGTAGTAGTGTTGATATTAAGTGGAATTTTCAAATAAAGATATCTAACTTTTCTTGGCAAGGAAAGAGAAAAAATAAACGTAAATTAGGAAATATTTAATGTGCTAGCCAATCAATCTAATAAGCACCACCAAAAAGGAATTTTTTGGCACTATCCAAAATCATTCTATTTAATTGATCCAAAATTAGTAGTAGCAAGTCACTGCCATATACCCCAAGTCATCAAAAAAATATCAAAGCTAACATTTATTGGTGTGGATAGGGATATTACCTAGTTATCTCACCTCCTAATTTCTATTCATGTTAGTGTAGATTAGTTTACTTAGGATACTTGTATCTTTGTGTATCATCTCATATCTTGTGATATCCTTATCCTCTAACCTTTCCTATATAATAAATACCTCGCTTGTACATTATGCACTATTGATACATTTAATCATTATATATTTTTTTTTATGTTTTAAAATAAAATAATTCTCTCATATTTAATCTCTCTTGTTCTTTCATTGAAGCTCCTAGATTTTAGGTTTGGCTACCTCCATATAAAAATATTGTATGGTATATACAACATTCTATACCAATTCTTACATGGTATCATTGCTTGTGGCATTACTTCTTGTTGGTATTTATAAGAGATCTAGGTTGCAGGTATTGGTTCTCTTGATAATTTGAGTATTCTATTCTCTTTCATTGAATGATGACCTAAAGAAGAAAAAAGTTGATAGAAATTTCAAGTTTTAGGGGTTTATGTAACATGCCAATTGTTCAACAAAGATAAATTATCTAAGTTTTACCTTCCAAGTGAATAAAATAGGTTCATTTCCTAATGCAATAAAAAGATTTAAGAGAGATTTAATAAGCATCAATACCACAAAAATATTTCCATACATTATTTCTTTCATAAAAATGATATTTACATGCTTCCAAGATAGAATACAAATGAAACATAGATAGCTTCTCAAAGCTTCCTTCAATAATATCAGCAATAGATGTACTTTGATTCGAAAAGATTCCCTTAAAACTTGGCTACCAACTATGGAGGAGAAGCATCACTCAAGCTCTTTCTCGATATCCATGGACTCTTGTGTGGTCGCTTGCACATCTTCCACATGTGGCAAGATGGCCCTAACCTTTGACGAAGGAGTTGGTTTGATAACCTCTCAAATTTAGCCTAACTGAACTCAGTGTTATGCCCTACATGACTAGAACTTGAATACATCTTATCTTGTATGTCAATCATGGACTAGCATGCATAAAAGGTACACATTGAAATTAACAGCATAACCAGTGAAAGATTACGCTACTTTGGCCAAAGTTTCATATAAAAATTCATCCTAGATCACATAGGCTTCCTAGTTTGATTTGTCTCAAGATCATTTGTACACTATGCATATATAATCCCTTCATGGGGCAATCTTTAATCACAGGAACAACCTATTCCCCTTATTTTTATAACGTATCATTTAAGTACATTCCTACACATAAACTAACTTCATCATAAGGTTATCTATTCCCATGAGTAACCCATGTTCTACTTCTAGTTCGGTTCCACAAACTAATTTCAACAAATAACTTCATAGCTAATCATGCTTATTTGTTTCCTAGTATTAAACACTAGTATGCAATCACTCCTTAATATACAATATGTACAAACAACATCTTGCAATCACAATGACAAAGAGGAAATAGACTCTTTACTTCAAGAAATAAATGGAAATATTTCCCTATACTAGAAAATCTATGATTCTTATGCAAAACAACAATAACATTTAGTCTTCAAACAACAAAATATAAAAGAATACACCACATGCCTGTAAATGCTTTATTCCTAATTGACTAACTAGTTCACTACTTCGTTCCTTCTAGATTCATCTTTCCAAGCTTCTCTTAATACTCCAACTCTCCTAATAGTAACTCATAATACCTCTCTTACTCTAACCTCACAAATTCTCTCAACTCTTAAAAAACTGAATAGCTTAGATATCAAAACAGTAGTAAGCAAGAATGAATGGCATCCAAATGAGAGAAGTAGATCACCTATTTATACAAAAATATGAGACAAGAATGCCTACAAGTTAGCTAAATAAGTTGACACCGCTCAGCAATAGAATTCAACTCAAATCATTCAAGAAGAAGGTGGCAACAATTTAAGCAATTAATCAACTCATTTAAACAAAAAATCGACCTCTTATTGAGCCAACAATGACTTGACCAATTTGATTAAGCACATGGTTATTAACAACAGATCAACTTGCAATGGTAGAACTCTTTTTGGTTTATGCAAGTTCATAATTTGACACCACCAAATCAACTAATTCCCTATTAATTTTTTTATTGTTTTCACTTGTAAGAATAAGTCAATTTATGGTTTCTATGTTTAAAGCATCAGACTTGGTCTACATTTTACTTGAAATACTTTGCAAAAGTGTCAACGAGCAATAAATTCTTATATATCGACTCAACATTCATGTGTTTACACACTGTTGTTCATAATCCTCGCTCCATACTCTATTTCATGTGTTGAGTTCATATTACATGGCACGATCTTAATAAGCATATATGTGCATGCTTTAAACAACACTTTTATACTTATACTTATGTGTGTGTGTGTGTGTGCGTGTTATACCATATCATCTATATGTTTATATTCACTTGAGTGCTTATTAAAGTATATAAACTTATATATATTTGTATATATATGTATATGTATATATATTCCTTGATCACAATAATAAACGGTTTATTACCTGAATGCATATTTTCATTCTATCATACGTAAAAAATCATTATATGTATAAACTTATATACATATATACATATACATACATGTGTTTGATATATGTGCATGGGTGTTCCATTACATCAATTACATACACATATGCCAATATGTGTGTATATGTGTTTATTTGTCCATCTGATCATACCCCAATGCCCATGAGCAATCCATCCATGAGTATGTGAAAGTACATCTACCTTCGTATACTCATGTACATATTAACTCATGTGCATGGGCTTATCATCGACATATATATGTATACACATATATACGTTTCATGTATATATTTCTAATCAATTACATAAAGAATATATAAGAAAAGAGCTTTCACCAACCAAGCACTCAACACAAATCCAAACATTCTCAAACGAGATCACAACCTATGTAACACATGAGCAAACAATGTTATGGATTGACTTACCAATAACCGAAAAATAAAACTTGACTTCACCATTATATATGTGAGTGTGTGAGAGTTCATTTTAGGCTTTGTTAAGGGTTTCTAGACCAAATCCCTCTCCTAAGTGATACTTCCCCTCCTTTCGAAGGCTTGATCCTTGCATTTGCATCCAACTCAACACATTCACAATAGTAGTTAGATGTTTACAATATCATCATTGATGATTTTAGAATTTGGCCTAGTTAGAGGGGTAGAATCTCTTGTTATTTTCTAAAATTACCACAAACTCTGATATTATACGCTAACACTTTTCATATAGTTTCTCTTAGTTATATAACATATGGACTAATTTCACTTTTGTTGGTTTTAATGATATATATACCCATTATGTGGACCATCTATATTTATCTTGCATGTGATTGATGAATTTTCTTTAAGGTGGTTATGATTATGCAATTACTATGTGTACTGACATTATTTTGCAGACATGATTGAAATTCTAAGTTGAGGAATGCAGCTGCTAGCTGGTCAGGTTGAGGAGTTGCACAAAGGTCAATTGAAGATGACGGTGGAAGATTCCTGTGTCAGCCGCATGTAACTGTCTTGCACCAATCTTTAATGGCATTGAGCATTGTGGGCATTACTATAGTGGTCGAATCCATGTTTGGGAATGCATGTCCAAATGGATTCCCCTGCATGCGTAACCACTCCTTCCATTTTCTCTCATTTTCCCTAAATGGAATCCTCTCAATTAGTGGGAGTTGATGGCCCTATTCAATTGATAAATAAGGCTCGAATCCTCCTTCCTTGAGCTAGCAATAGCAAGTTAGTGAGTTGATCGCCAAGTTCTTGTACAAGTTGATTATCAGCCATATTCTTGTAATTGCATTTTCTAATAAATAAAATGAGATTTTGAGTTGAGTATCCAAGTTTTATAGTAGTTTAAAGGATACTCATCCAAGGGGGCCCACTTGGTGAGTAATTTGTTCCTTTAGTTTAGTTAGATTAGTGTTAGTTTTTGTTCAGTACTTAGTTAAGATTCTTGGCATTGACTATTCCTGCAGCCACTAGAACTTTGTTTTGTAACTGTTCCTGCAACCAAGGCGGGCATAGTAGTTTTTGTTGGATGCTTATATTTTTCCTTCCTGTTATGCATAATTATTTTAGATTTTATTGAGTGATTTTTCAGTATTTACTTTGTTTCCTTTCATTCAATTTTCTTTCATCCTTAAGCTTTCTTGGTCATAAAATTGAGATGACTACTCTAGAATTCCTATTGCACATACTCTGCTGACCCATTTTAAGTTCACGTCCCTGGGTTGACAATTTAAATGTACCTTCATGATGGTTAAAATGGCTATTCAGATCAAATGTCCAATCTTTGAATCATGGCAGTAAGAGCTTAGTTATTGAAATCATTATAGGAGGCCAAAAATCATTTGCATTATATTAATCATAATTGAAATATCAAATCCAATAAACACCCTTTTCACATATCTATTTCAACATAACATTAATCAAGTCAACATTCATTCATTTCTTTCTAAATGATATAATCAAAAAAATTACATGCACATGATTTTTAATCAAAATTACAAACACATTCATATATTCAATATTTTAACCAATCACAGTCATAGTAAATAGGCAAACACACAATGGGGTGTAACATATCCCCCCTTGTGAATCATCGTCCCTGATGATTTTATGTACCAACATAGAATAACCAAAAAAAACACAACATTGTTTTCAAACATAAAAAAAGCATGTAAAACATGTGGTAATTTATGCATAGTCTTCCCAAGTGGCAGAAGCTTTTGCATACTCATCCCATTGGACTTGTTGATGGTGAAAATGACATAAACAACGTTTTAAACAGAATATCTCTACTCTATTTCTCCTAAAAAAGAAAGACAACATATAGTGGCCTAACTCCCAAGGTCTTGGTAGTTGGTTCTCAATTGTCTGGTGTCACTCAATTAGTCCATGCAACTGTAATATTCAAGGGGCCTTTGTTGGTAATAAAGAATGCAAGCAATGACTAATTCATCGAATTGTTCTTAATGAAAAAGGGGTTTTAAAATAAAAGAAAAAGATAGATCAGCGCGTATATCAATGAAACATGAATTTTTTTAAACTTATCTAATAACTAGACATATATCTTCAACAACGAATGTTCTTCCAATAGATCAAGAAAACCATAGCATGATGCAATTTACAGAATAATCCATACTATTGCATGCATCTAAGGTGCTTAATTTAACATCACAATCACACATCATAAATATTTCAAAGATAAAAGAACACACTCTCATTCATTGCCAAGACCATAGATCAACAAACTTTCAATAAATTCAATTCATAGATAATCTAATGAAATAACCTTTAAATATGGTTCCTTCTAATGATTTTCATCACATAAGAAACACTCATGCTTCAGCACAATCACTGGCATACATATAGACTATAATTCATCAGCCTTATCAAATAAAACTCAATTCCAACACCATATTGCGTAAAAAAAAACCTGTAATTATATTCAACTGTAAACAAAATAACAAAGTATCTTTGTAAAAACTATGAAAAATTATATCTCCTACTATCAGGTGGCTAATCTTATTCTCATCAGCCGACCCTTACAATATGATACCCCAAAGTTATTTATAGACGTACAAAAATCTGAAGTCCTTTCTATCTTAGGTTGATCCACCTTTTTAGGAATCTACGTCTTCTTGGAAACTCAAATCAATTTGATCTCTAGTTCCCATCATGATCATTTAGTTAAACTGGAGAAAAGAAGATAGAAGAGAAAAGAAATCCATGTGCCTCTAAGACTGCTAGTCCTACATGCGGAGGAGAAAAAGAAAAAGAAAACCATGCATGCATGAGATTATCAATTATGCATGCGAAGTTTTCTCTACAATGTATTCATCGTAACTGGAGAAGACTTGTTGAAGCATGTCCAAATCCGGCCCATCAACCCAACTGTCTTCAAACTTGATCCTTTCTAATTCCGCAGTAGCAAATCCTCTCATGTCTTTTAGCTTTGTTAATTCCCTTTTAGCAGCCCTTACTTCTTCTTTAATATCCATTAACCGATCTACTAGTAGATACTCTCCATCATCTCCCTTTTGCATGACCCCTTTAAACCTATCATCCCATTTCTCTTTTATTTGGCTCATAGGTAGGCCCTCCTTTACTAGTATATCAACATTTACTATAACAGCAATAACTGCTTCTAACTCCTCAAACTATTCATTTAGATCATTGACAGAATCTTGAACCTCATTTTTATGCTTGTATAAAAAGTCAGATCTAAACCGGACTATGCTGGAGGTATTTTCCAACAAATCTTTGTTATCCTCTTCAAGTATTGATTGTTCTAGAAGAGTGGACTTCGGCAATTTATTAACCTCTTTCAGCTTCTGGCTATATCCTCTGTACTCCTCCTCCTGTTCTCCCAATACTTTGACATACTGATTCATCTCTTCTATTAACTCCTTTGTCATCTTGTGAACCTCAAAACTATTGTCCAGCACCTCACCTATTTCCTAATTTAGTTTATCAGTCCATCTATCCAACATCTTTGCCTTACTCCTTACCTGAACCAAATCATCCACCTCTTTCTTGCTAAGAAAAATTGGTGTTTCAATGGTGGCGATTTTTTGCGACCTCAGATCAGAAACACTCTTCAAGAAAGTATGCATTTGATCTAATTGAGCCTTAAGCTCATCCTTTTTCTGCTTATCCTTCATCATTCTTGATTTAGTAGATGAAACTACCACATCTATCAAGTTCATCTGTTGATCTCTTGTGGGTCTCCCCAAGTTAACCGTGCCCAATTGATAATCAATTAGCTACATGTCCCCTATATCCTTGTCCACCATCAGTATTGCACATTCAGCAACAATCTCCCCTGCTTCAGTAAGTCTAGTGGAATGTAGAATTTTAGCCCTTTTTGGGCCTTTCTTTCTCAATCTCCTTCATTATATCACAATTGAGAGGTTGTGAGGGTGTCACTGATTTCTTTTGAAGATCCAATTTCAACCAAGTGGGAGCATTTGGAGTAGTGGTCATTATAGTTGAAGGAGAAGCAGCAGTAGTAGAGGGTTGTTGCACATTAACCTTAGGTTGAGAATCAACCTCTTGTACCTCTCGTTGTTCTTGCTCCACATTTGTTTGTGCAAGATTTTTAGCTTCCTCCCTGTCCTTTTGTTCCTGGATCCTCTTGTCTTCTTCTTCCTTCTTCAATTTTTCTTCTTCTAATCTTTTCTCCTCAAGTTCCTGGTTTCTCTCTTCCTCCAATGCCTTAAGTTTATTTGCATCTTCCTTTTCCTTTTGCAACTGCTTGGTCAGCTCCTCGGCATCTTTCTCCTTTTGCACATGTTTCTCTTCCTCTTTCTTTTTAAAGGGCTCTTCAACCAGCTTCAATTTGGCCACAAGGACTTCTCTTTCCCTTCGTTGCTTTGCCTTTTCCTCCTCTAAATCATGAATTTTTTGTACTAACTCCAGCTTATAATTCTCTTCTTTGATCTTGAGCTCCTGCTCCTTTTGCCTTTGTTCTTTTTCTATTTCATCAACTCTTCGTTTGGCTTCTATTTGTTGTTGTTGAAGCAAGGCATCAGCTTGTGCCTTAGCATCTATTGCCTTTTTCTTTTCCATAGCTTTTGCATGTGCTTGAGCATCTGAGGCTTTCTTTGCTTCCTCAAACAGGGCCCATTGATCTTCCTCTGTTATAATGTGTTCAATTTCCTCCTCTAGAGGCATCTTTTCTTGTGCATCTTTCTTTGATATGGTCTCATTAGAGTCTGTTTCCACCTGATGGATCTCTTGTTCTACTCCTTTTCCCTTTAATGCTTCAGCTATACCATGAAGAGTTCCTTTAGGCATCTCTCCGATTGGTTGCTCTGTAAGAGGGACTTGAGAAGATGACTCACCTATTGTTGGTGTCAAAACCACAGGTCCTGTTTGGGCATCCTCAACTTGTACTCCAGGTAAATCTTGAGTAGAGGCTTCAAGCTCGATCTCTTCAATGTCAGGAGGGAAGAACTCCAAAGGCTCCTTGGAAGGCAATTTCCTCTTGATTCTTTTATATCCCTTCCCCTTCTTAGCAGCTAGTCCCTGAGGAGTTTTGGTTCTTAGAATAGCCTAGTGGGTACTCCTATCCAATACTGGTCTCCCTATATGCTTGATATTGATGGTCTCCTCACCATCCCAATCTACCGGATCCAAACTTTTGGTGCCAATATTCAATAATTCATATGATGGATCAAACACAACTCCATCATCTACTAATGTATCAGGATGTCATCTTTGATCCTGAATTCTACCATGAGTGCAACGGGAAACCTCTCATAATTCCTTTTCCTGAGGTCATACTCATCTTGAAGATCACTCCAGAATTCCTCTAACAAATTGAAATGTTTGTCAAAAACCGAAGGCAGCAAAGCATTCATTTTCTTCTTTGGATCAAAGTGCTTTCGAGGAGTGTACAAACCTAGCTTCTAATGTATCAATTCATTGCAAACTACCTTAGCTCCCACAAGATGTTGGAAATTGTATTCACCCAATTGCATGGGAAACTTATGACAACCTGTCTTGTGCTTTAACCCAAATCGGGCATTGACCCCTAGAGCTTGATAGACAAACTCCATCAGAACCATCATGTTGCTGCAACACCTTGGAAGTAAGTGGGGATGACCTTCAAATCCAAACAACCTGAAATAAGTGAACTTGGGGTATTGGATATACCAACATCCCCATTTTATGATAAAGGCCATGGCTTCCTGGCTCAATCTGTATCCTGCATCCCCATTAAGTTGGTTAATGATTACATATAAGAATGCATCATTAACTCTCCTAAATTTTGTTTCATAAACCTGTAGAGATAGCTTATCATAATGATTCCATACTCTCTTTTTCCCATCAGCTTCTCCCAATATTCCCACTTTATTCAAACCTGGAAAGATACCTCCTCTAGCTGTTGCATAGACAACATAAGAAGTCATGAAAAAGCTCTCGGTTTCCCTAATTCTAGTTACCTGATCATGAATTGTATCTGAGACAATCATCGGCCAATCAAACTATTGGTTTCCATTAAAGATTGTTTGAATGAAGGGAAACATCCATTCCTTGAAATGAAATACATCCCTCTTCCCAAAGGCTCTAGACAACATCATTATCAGGTTCGATACTTCCTTGTAAAATTTTGTCCTCTTTGGTTGATCATGAAGCTTGGTCAGAGACTTCTTCTCTGTTCTCAACCACTTCTTGTTTAAGTGAGCCTTGTTAGCCTCCTTGTATTTGCTATATATACCTAAAGCATCTACCTCATTTAACTGTACCAGCTTCTTTGGATCAGGGACACTAAACATGTGCTGAAACATTTGAGGAGTTAGATCAATGATCACATTGTCCTATGAATCCATACATTGCGTAGTGGCCGGATTGTAAGCTCCTGCTGCTGTCAGAATCAACTCCGGGCATTGGATGGATAAAGGAAATAAGGTGATGTGAGCCAAGCCGGACTCAACTATTCTTAAAGTTCTCCCTGTTACATCCTTAGTGAATGTTTCTGAATATAACTCCTTGAAATTGTATTGGCCTAGATTGGTGTCAGTTATATCAGACCAATCCGATTCCACTTTGCTTGCAGTAATAGCAGGACCCCTATGGTTATACCTCAAGGTATAAGGTAGCTTCTCCGACTTAATCTTCTTAGGCTTAGTTGTTACCTTTGAAGTTTCTGCAGGTTGATTCCTTTGGGAAGCTTCTCCTGATACTCCTAACATTCTTTAGCTTCCTGCAACAAAACCTCAAATTAGATCCTTGGATAAATATCACAAAATATGCTTTTAAAATCTTACCCTTCATATATATATCGAAGGCGGAACCAAGCAGAAAACATTCTAGCAGTCTCTTTTAAAACACTATCGAGCTCGGAGCCAAAACCATTATTGAGATTACAGTAATAACAAGCGGGACCGGAGTCGGAACCAGAATGGTAACCAGAATCAAAATCATAACGGAAATTGAAATGGTAATCGGAATCGGAATCGGAATGGAAACTGAAATGATTTCATGAAGATTTTCTAATTTCACATTCAAATCCAATTCCGCTTCCACCTAGGTTATCGTTATTTTGAAAGCCTGCTACTAACTATAATTGGAGTCAGAGACAGGATGGAAAATGGAATCGATACTTATTACAAAACCTGGTTCAAAGTCTAAATCAATTCCAATCCTGCTTCGGCCTAAAATATCCATGACGTCATGTGATTTTAACAATTCGATAAATAACTTCATGATTTAAGGACTAGGTCATACCAAAATGAAAGGGGGCTTAAAAATAACCTAATAAGACCATCCCCATATGACCAAGAGGTGACTATACTATTTAGGGCATCATATTTAAAACAGAAATGCGTCAAAACCCTAAACTAAAAACCCTCGATTTCAAATACCTAGGGCATAAATTTAACCCCATTCAAACTAAATAGCTCGATGCACAACAGGATTCCTAAGTAAAAATGACAATTTACCAAACCCTACTCACTGTAAAATAGTAATTACCAATGCATTTAAAAACTAGGGAATCACGATATAATCATGATTAAATGTGAAAATGACCGTGAAGAAAAACAAACAAAAGCAAAATAAAAACAAGAAAAGCAAACAAAAAGAGAAAAACAAAAACAAAACACACAAACTCACTGAGAAACATGAATTCACACAAAGCCAAAACAATCTGAAATGAACAGAAACAGAAAACACAAAATATAACGAAAGAGGAGAATAGAAAACCCTACCTTGAATGCAAATAAATAGGTTAGTTCCCTGAAGCAATCCACATGCAACTATCTCTCCTTCGATCGAATCACTCACACAAAAGCTCCACTACAACTCTGGTTCACCCTTCGATCTCTTAACAATAATGATGATAACTACCCGTTAATCCCTAATTAAGGTAAAAACTCAAAGTTTCACGCATGCATGGAACCTATAATTAATGCCATAAATGTGATAGAGTGGAGTCAGAACTACAGAGGGAACTGGCACATGACTGTTGTGCGACTTCAATAAAGTCAATGACCAAGAAACGGCGGGAGCGGAATCGGAATGGAAAATGATTTGGAAACTTGTCTAACTTTCCAACTTGGTTCCTATTCTGGTTTCGCTTCTGCCAACAAAGAAGAAAGTGAAAAAAAATATAAAAATAAAACAAAAAGACTGAAACGAGAAAAATTAACATAAAAACCTAGTTTAAAATGAAAGACCAAAAAGCGGAAGCGGAGGCGGAATCGAATTTGATTTTGAAACTTCGAATAAATTTGGGATTAACTTTCGCTCTGACTCCGGCTCCGATAAAGACAAAACAAAAAAAGGCAAAAGAAAGACTGTGGGGATGGGACTCAGAACGAGTTTTGAAAGAAGTTTTAAAACCCAATTCAGTTCTAGTTCTGGTTCTGACAAAAGAAACCAAAGAAAAAAAAAGTTTTGGAAAAGAAAGACTCCAAACTTTGTTTGAAAAACAACCAAGGATAAAAACATAAAGGGGGACCCATTTTGACCAAGGAAAAAGATGGGGTGGTTATGCAAGGCATAACAGGACTTTGCACTACAAAACCTCCCTATTACGTAAGCAAAGCTTATGCATTTTGAGAACCCTATGAGGCTCGATGGTTACCACTCCAATGTCTTGTACCTATAAATCATTCTAGACAATTACATGATTATCACCTCGTATATACTTATTTAGGTATGAGACATGAAAGATGGTATGCATTAGAGCAAGAGTTGGTGGAAACACAATTTGGTAAGCAACAATATTTACTTCCTTAAGGACCTCAAAAGGACCTACATAGCGCATGGCTAGTTTGGATGAATTTCTAAACTTGATAACACTTTTATGAGGTTTTACCCTTAAAAACACCTTCTCTCCTACTACAAAGTTCCTAGGTACCCATTTAGAATTAGCATAGCTTTTCTGCCAATCATTGGCTTCAGGTAGTCTTCGCTTGATAACCTTAAGTTGTTCCTCCATTTCAAACAACATTTCAGGCCCAAGACTCACACTATCCTCAAGTTTATCCCAACTTATAGGGGTTCAACACTTTCATCCATACAATGCTTTGAAAGGAGCCATCTTTATTGCAAAATGGTAGGAATTATTGTAAGAAAATTCTACCAAAAGCAAATAATCTCCCCACTTATATTACTAATCCATGCAATACATTCTCAGCAGGTCTTCTAATACTTGGTTTACTCTTTCCATTTGACCATCGACTTCCAAATAATATTTAGAACTTATATTTAGCTGGGTTCCAAGTACAAAAAATAAGGTTTGCCAAAACCTAGAAGTCACGTGTGCATCCCTATCCAAGATAATTTTCTCAGGAACACCATGCAACCTAAACACTTCTTGAATGAATTTTATGAGCTATAACAAGAGCTCCATCCATCAAATTCCTAGGCATGAAATTTTCTACCTTAGTAAGCTTTTCCACTATCAGAAGAATGACATTGTGCTTATTCCTTGACATGGGTAATCCCTAGATAAATTCCATACTAATGACTTGTCACTTACTTTTGGGAACATCATGTGGATACAATAGTCCCATAGGGTGATGATGTTAAACCTTCACTCTTTGGCATTCAAGGCATCTAGCCATGAATCTTGTAGCATCTCCCTTCATCCCTTTTTAAAAATATAATGGCTTTACATCAGCCAACATTTTTTTCACTCCAGGATGTCTAGAGTATGGAGCTTCATGAACTTCTTTCCACACAAGATTTTGTAACTCTTCAGAGTTATGCACATATATTCTTCCTTTAAACCTTAGAAACCCATTAGGTTCAAAATAATATCCCCTGTACCCTACATCTTGTGGATCTTTCATGAGTGATTGCTTAAATTTCTCATAGCACTCATCATCCTTGGATTTATGCAACACTTGACTTTTAAAGTTGATTTGAATTGTGACAATTGAGCCAATATGGCATCTACGACTCAAGGCATCGGCAACCCGATTTTACTTTCCTTTAATTTAGTTGATATTGAATTCATAATATGATATCAACTCCAACCATCTTATTTTTTGTGTATTTAGACTGGGTTGGGTGAAGAGATACTTCAAATCATGATGATCGATTTTTAACTCAAAAGGCTTTCCTAACAATTAGTACCTCCACATTTACAATACATGAACAACTATTGCTAGCTCTAAATCATGCATTGCATAATTTTTCTCATAGGGCTTCATCTTTCTTGATTCATAAGCTATAACTTTCCCTTCTTGCATCAAGACTCCTCCCAAGCCTTCACCTAATGCATCCATGATGATAGTGAAGTTTCCTTCAGAATCTGGTACTTTCAAAATTGGAGTAGTCGTCAACTTCTCCTTGAGTAGGTCAAATGCTTTTTGGCATTTTTCTGTCCACTCAAAATTTTCCCCTTTCCTCTACAATGAAGTAATAGGAAAGGCTATGTTGGAAAAAAATTCCACAAACTTTTGATTTAATATCTAGCTAAACCTATAAAACTCCTAACCTTAGGTACATTCTTAGGTTCTAGCCAATCTATCACTGCCTTTATCTTGGATGGATCCACTGAAATTCCCTCAACCAATATCACATGACCTAATTATTGCACTTTCTTTTGAAAGAACGTACACTTGGAAAGTTTCTCGTATAAATGATGCTACCTTAAACATTGAAGAACTATCTTCAAATGCTTGCAATGGGCCTCCTAATTCTTGGAATAAATTAGAATGTCATCCAAGAAAACCAAGACAAACTTATCTATAAAATCCCTAAATACGTTGTTCATTAGGTTCATGAATGTTGTAGGTGCATTAGTAAGTCTAAATGGTAGGACTGTAAAATCATAATGCCCATATTTGGTCCTAAAAGTAGTTTTGAGAATATCTTCATTTTTTATCCTTAACTAGTGATATCCTAATAACAGATCATTTTTTGAAAAACACAGCCACTCCCCGCATTTGATCAAAGAGATCATCAATTTTTGGAAATGTTACTTGTTCTTTATCATAGCTTTATTAAGCATCTGATAATCTATGCACAACTACAGTGTACCATCCTTATTTATGAAGACCACTAGTGCTCCCCAGGGTGAAACGCTAGGCCATATCGATCCTTTGGATATCAACTCTTCTAGTTGTCCCTTAAGCTCCATTAACTCTATTGTTGTCATATGATAAGGCACTTGGAAACAAGTTTCGATCCTAGTACAAGGTTAACGGAGAAATCAAATATCCTTTTGGGTGATAATCCAGGTAACTCCTCTAGAAATACATTCATAAACTTTTGAAGGATAGGATATTTTTCCATATCCATTTCTCCAATTTCCATCATTTCACCTTCCTCTACCTCTTGGTTGACTTGAGAAATTAATTCCTTGTCTTCCTCAATCTTTTCCATCTTTATTGCATAGAGATTTCATCCTTTCTTCTTGGCCCTATGTAATTGCACTGTAGAAATTTGATGCAACTTAACTTCCCTAGGTGTCCCTTACAACATCACCCAGTTTCCTAGATCGTTTGAGCACTCTATAGTTTTGGCGTGACAATCTACTTTGGCTCTATGCTACCAAAGCTAGTTCATTCCTCGGATAGCATCATATGATCCTAAAGGAGCTACATAAAGGTTCACCTCATTAGAGAAACTAGAAAGTTCAACCTTAGCTTCAAATAAGCATTGTTCTAGCGTTGCTCTTATTTTATTTGCATATTCAACATCCCAATATTTTTCCATGTAACTAGTTTTCTTAGATATTTGATTTTCTATTCTAGGTGAAATAAAGTTTTTTGTTGCTCCAATATCAATATGTATATAAATGGGAATTACCAAATAGAATACCTAGAGTTTCCACTAGAGTAATTTGATACTCCTCTTGATTATTATCCAAAGCAGCATGAATCTTCTGTTGAAAAGCAACCTATCGGGGTGGAAGAGGATTTTCATGTATTTGTGTCCCTGAAGATTTATTGGGAAAGAAAGCAACATAATGATTTCCGCCATAAGTAAAATATCTAGTTGTCAGTCCTTTCCTTCATGTGGACCCATTAGATCTATTAACATTTCTTCTAGTGTTGTTGGGGTTGATTTTGTTGTTATTCCACCTATGATCCATCCTTGATTCATTCCAATTTCCACAAGATCCCCTATCTCCTTGCTTCTAAAAATATTATGCTCCATTATTCCTCTTTCAATTTTGGTTACCTTGAGTTCCTCCAAACTTCTTATGATTTCTATTCTCCCTATAAATAGAGATGGCCCTGAGCTTTTACTCATGCTTCATATATTTTTCATAGACTAGGTCCATGGTAGATGGTCCATGCACATCCACTTCTCCTCATATATGTCCATTAAGCCCCATGATAAATTTCCTAATACGAAAATGCTCATCTTTTTGGTACATAGGAACGCACCTCAACAGACAAGTAATATTTCCCTAGCACTCATTAAATAGCATGTCCTCTTGCTTAAGGTTTTGGAAATCTGTAAGTTTTTGGTCGAAAAAGAGATGGGGTAACCACCTTTTCCGAAATATATCCACAAACTCATCCCAAGTTAGTTTTAAAGAACTTATTCCTAGTTATGTTTTCTTGTTCATCCACTAGTTAGAGGCTTCTCTTGCTAACTAATAGGCTCCCCAAATAGCCTTGGTAACTTTTGAGTAGTTCCTTATCTCAAAATATTTTTCCATTTGTATTATCCAAGCCTCAACTTCTTCCTCACGGATACTTCCTTCAAATTTAGGTGGGGTTATTCTTCTCATGCCCCTAGAAATTTTGGTTGTCAAATGCTTCCTACTAAATCCTTTAGATTGAGAGTGCAAATTCTCATACTCTTGTTCTCAAGTACAAGTATGATCATGAGAATTCTCTCCCTCATTTTCATTATTAGGGACTTCTTCATTATTTGGAACCTCTTGTTCCACTCTATCTTTCTCCCTTACTTCTTTCTCAAGATTTCCCAACCTTGCATTGGTCTCATGAATAATAGCCAGTATTTGATACAACTTAGCTTGAGCACTCTCAGGACCTTGTCTGACTTCTTGTCTCCCTCTAGGATTAGTCCTTGTTCTCACCATCCTTCGTAATAAAAAGGGTTATGCCTGAAGGTTTCATATTTATTAGATTCTATTATATTCACACAACTTATGGAAAGCATTTAAATGAGCATTCATTTACACATAAAAAATAAATTTCAAATAAGTTTGAACACAATCTTTGATAAACATATAACTTTTATTTATTCACAAGGATCTCAATATCCTTTCCATTTACATAGATTGACTATTCAAATAGTCAAGGGGAGAGTACCCTTCAGACTCACTTTCAGATACATAAATTCATGGAGTATACCCCTCAGATTTTTTTTCATCTCTCATTTTCTCATATCTATCTCAAAAGGGGTAGTATCCTTTGGATTTATTATTTTGATGCATAATTACAAGGAACATATCTTTCATATTCATTACTTAATGAAATTACAATCACTTCCAATAGAGGAAGAAATATAGGGTCCCTAAGTATTAATGTAGGACTGATACTACATTATGAAGGCATATCCTTAGAAAGTGACAAAGAATCAAACTTTACTGGTGAGACTGGAGGTAAGTAGTTGAAGTTAGCTTCCTCCCTCATCCTTTTATTTACTTGAATCACTCGAGAAAGAGTGTGACTGATGGTCTCAATATCACTTAACCAGATAAAAATTTCATAGTTGTTTCCCTCTATCGTACGAACAATGGCTTATTTTTCCTTCTTGGCTTTCAAATAGCGCTCATTCTCAATTACTGAATTTCTTTCAATTAACCTGAGGTGCACCATCTTGGCACAAGAATTTCCAAACATTAGATAATTTTGGATGGAAGTATACTAGGCACATAGGTTCCAAAGTTAAACCTAGTAGCTCTAATACCACATGTAACATGCCAATTGTTCAACAAAGATAATTTTTCTAAGTTTTACCTTTCAAGTGAATAAACTAGGTTCATTTCCCAATATAATAAAAAATTTCTTTCAAAGAGAGATTTAATAAGCATCAATAACACAACAATATTTCCATACATTGTTTCTTTCATAACAAAGATATTTACATGCTTCCAAGATAGAATACAAATGAAACATGCATAGCTTCTCAAATATTCCTTCAGTAATATCAGCAATAGATGTACATTGATCTGAGATGATTCCCTCTAACCTTGGTTGCAAACTATGGAGGAGAAGCATCACTCAAGTACTTTTCTGCCATCCACAAACTCTTATGTGGTCCCCCATACATCTACCACATGTGGCAAGATGGCCCTACCCTTCGACAAAGGATTTGGTTTAATAACCTCATAACTTTAGCCTATTTGAACTCAGTGTTGTGCCCTACATGACTAGAACTTGAATACGTCCTATCTTGTATGTCATATACATCATATCTTGTATGCAAATCATGGACTAGCATGCATAAAAGGTACACATTGAAATTGATAATGTAACCAATGGCACATTACACTACTTTGGCCAAAGTTTCATATAAAAAGTCATCCTAGATCACAAACACTTCGCTAGTTTGATTTGTCTCAAGATCATTTGTACACAATGCATAGGTAATCCCTTTATGAGGTAATATTTAACCACAAGAACAAACTATTCCCCTTATATTTATAATGTATCCTTTAAGCACATTCCTACACATAAACTAACCTCATCATAAGGTTATCTATTTTCATGAGTAACCCATGTTCTACTTCTAGTTTGGTTCCACAAACTAATTGCAACAAATAACTTCATAGATAATAGTGCATGTTTGTTTCCTAGTATTAAATAATAGAGTATGCAATCACTCCTTAATATGGAGTATGTACAAACAACATCTTGCAATCACAATGACAAAGAGGAAATAGACTCTTTACTTCAAGAAAGAAATGACAATATTTCCCTATACTAGAAAATCTATGATTCTTATGCAAAACAATAATAGCATTCAATCTTCAAACAACAAAACATAAAAGAATAGACCACATGCCTATAAACACTTTATTCCTAATTGATTGACTGGTTCACCACTTTGTTCATTCTAGATTCAGCTTTCCAAGCTTCTCTTAATACTCCAGCTCTCCCAATAGCAACTCACAATACCTCTCTTACTCTAACCTAACAATTTCTCTTAACTCTTAAAAAAATGAATAGCTCAAATATCAAAACAATAGTAAGCAAGAATGAATGGTGTCAAAATGAGAGAAATAGCTCACCTATTTATACAAAAATATGAGACAAGAATGCCTACAGGTTAGCTAAACAAATTGACATCGCTGAACAATAGAATTTGACTCGGCTCATTCAAGAAGAAGGTGGAAACGATTTAAGAAATTACTCAACTCATTTAAACAATAGATCAACCTCTTATTGATCCAACAATGGCTTGACTGATTCGATTAAGCACATGATTATTAGCAAAAAATTGACTTACAACTACAAAACTCTATTAGGTTTATATAAATTCATAATTTGGTGCCACCAAATCTACTCATTCCTTATTAATTTGGTCAATGTTTTCACTTGTAAAAATAAGTCAAATTCTAGTTTTTGCATTTATAGCATCAAACCTGGTCTATGTTTTACTCACAACACTTTGAAAATGTGTCGACTTAATAAATGCTTGTATATCGACTCAACATGCACATGTTTACACACTACTATTCATAAGCCTCAATCCATACTCTATTTCATGTGTTGAGTTCATATTACATGGCGTGGGCTTAATAAGCATATATGTGTATGCTTTAAATAACGCTTTTATACTTATATATACGTTATACCATATCAATGCTATGGTTATATTCACTTGAACGCTTACTAAAGTATATAAACTTATATATTTATATATATTATATATATGTATATGTATATGTATAAGTATATATATATATATATTCATTGATCACAATAATAAACCATTTATTATTTGAATGCATCTTTTCATGCTATCATACATAGAACATCATTATATGTATAAACTTATATACATATATACATATACACGTGCATGGACATTCCATTATGTCAATTACATACACGTATGTCAATATGTATATATACACATATATCTATATATATATATACACTACTTATACAATCATACATATATATATATTTTCCAACCTATCAATAGTCATATATACATTTGACATATATATCCATATATATATGTCTATTTTTCCATTTGATACCCTCATGCCCATGAGCAATTCGTCCATGAGTATGTGGATGTATGTCTACATTCATATACTCATGTACGTATTAACTCGTGCATGGGCTTATCATTGACATGTATATGTATACGCATATATACGTTCCATGTATATATTTATAATTGATTACATAAATAATATATAAGAAAAGAGCTTTCACCACCCAAGCACTTAACACAAATCCAAACATTCTCAAACGAGATCAAAACCTATCTAATAAATGAGCAAACAATGCTATGGATTGACTTACCAATAATTGAAACTACGACTTGTAGTCTCTCCCCCATCCTCATGGTATCGGAGGGTGTGTCATGCTAACGTCACCGATCACATGAAAAAATTTATAAGGTGTAGTGCAATTTATATGGGGAGCTACCCGATTCCTATAGTCTTAAAAAAATAGGATTAATTGAATTCATAAAAGATCATCACAATATTGAATGGGTATAGAAATCAGTATATAGCAACTACTTTGTAAAGGGGGTTTTGGGAATCATTATAAATTTTGGGTTGGGTAGATAGAATGATTTGATGATAATTAGACCAGTTGGATAGTCTAAATCTTATGCCATATATGGCAATTTTATATACAACTATTATCTCTTAATATAATATAATATATAGGCACCTATGCCTTTTGCTAAAAAATATATTTATTTATTTTAAATTAATCTATTATTAAATTTACTTTTATTATATGTTTATAATTTACTTATTTATATTTTTTAAATAAAATGACCATAATAGATTAAATTTTATTATTATTATCATTATTTTATTATTCTTATAATTTTATCTATATATGCCACAATTATTTTAAGCATTAGTTATAAAGTTCTAATTTTTAGAGGAGAGGGTTCATTACATTATTTTTTTACTAAAGGGATCACTTTTAGAGAACTTAGAGTTATTTCTAGGGAGGAACAACCAAAGGAACAAGAGAGCTAAAAATGAGTATTTTGATCATAAATTAGAGCAAGATGATGCATCTAAAGATAAACAAATAACTAGGCATGGAATTGTGGAAGGAGAAGGAGGTTACGCGTGTAGTGCATTTTATAGAATATAATTCACATGTGATAAATTCTTTACTAGTTGTGTGAGAAGGTTGGCAAGGCAGCAAATATCGCTTGATAGCTATAATCCACTTGATTTGTGTTATATTTTTACTCTAACATGTATTGATAGTGAACCAAAGTTTGTAGAAGAATATATCACTTCTTATGAGAAGCCTTGTACGAATGTTATGGAAGAGATGTTGGCATTGAAGTAACAAACCAATAATTTGTTTTTGATAAGGAAAAGCAAGTTTTAAAGGGACCCCGAAACCCTTTACAACGGAGGAAAGCTACAAAAGACTAAAATAATATAACTAGTAGCCCAAAAAACCAAAAAGCTAACACAAAAGAAAAAACTAGGTAACCCGTCAGTAGCCCAACAACAAAACATCAACAACGCAGTTGACCAAACAAAAGCAATAGAAAAGCTACAACATTTTTTCAAGAACATTAGTTGAGGCCATATTTTCCATAATGACCTCCTTGTGCATATCAACCACATCCTTGAGCTCCTCAAATTAGATAGCAACTTGTTTCTTGGTCTTGCTCCTCATTTTCAAACACGCGCCAGCATCCAAAAACTTCTCCATCTCAGGGCCAATTTTCTCAGTCCTCTCTTCCAGATTGAAGCAATTAACATCCTCAATATACTTCTCATGATCACCCAAATCTAGAGACTTACCAGTCAATTTTATAGCTGTCTCATTTAAAATAGAAAGACCCTTAGCAATAGAATTCAAGGAATTGCTGCTAATCTTAACAACAGTCTTCAAATCATCAGAGAGCTTATTAATTTTTTCATCCATATTAACTATCCTCTCCTCGATAGTCTTTTGGACCACCATTTCCAAGGAAGTAATCCTCTCCTCATGAGTTTTACCAAGACAATCAGCATCAACAACATTTTTTTCCAATAGAACACTCATAGTCTTAACCTTACCTCTGATCGACCATTCCTTTTGATTTTTATGCACAAGTGCAACACACACATCTTGCCAATTTTTAAACTAAACATTGAGCTCCTTCACTTCCGAGAATAGCCACTTAACCAGAGAAAGAAAGTTGTGAGTACCATCCTCCACCATTCTATAGAACATATTCATATTAACATCATCCCAATTAACCGGTGGCACTTCCTGAGACCCAACATTCTCAGCAAGAACCTCCTGAGCCCTCTCTTTTTCCACCTAATCTCCTCAATAGAGGAATCCTCCACTTCAATCACCTCCACTTTCACCCAATGCTTATCTGAAAAATTAGCCAAGTTTACCAAAATTTCCAACCGCTCGGCCTTCACCACACTCCCTATAATCTTCTCAATCCCAAAAGGAGAATCTAAATTAACCTGGTTAGGGCCAGTCCCTTTGGAACACCCCATACCCTCATTTTCCTTCTCAAAATCCTCCATAGGATGCTAGGGCCCCGAAGGGCCTTTATCCAGAATTGGGGAAGACTCCCTAACACCAGACTTACCAACACTCGGGGCTTGATTGACATTAGGAACAGGGAACTCCTCAACCACTTTGGAATCATCCACGTTCTACTTGATAGCACGCTTCTCTTTCTTGGGGCATTTTTTCTTCGCCTTCATCGGCTTCCTCACCAAATACCTCACGACTTCCTTCATTTAGACATCAATTTCATAACCCTTAGAGTAGGAATTAGATTCCTTAGAACCATCCATAGAATCACTAACCTCCTTCAACATCTCCTCATAATCAGAATCATCATCCTCAAAAACCCCATTCCACTTCGTAGACGAATCACCAGTATCAAACCTTGAATTTTTTCCACCTTTTTTGTGGGTCGGGGTTTTAGGAGAAACAGGAATCAACTTCAACTTAATGTGCTTAAAAATAAGATTCATAAGACCTTCGTGGAGAATGGCCTTCTTAGGATTCTTCCTATGATCCTCAATACTTGTTTCCATTGAAATCGGGAGGTAAAAAGGAAAGGAAACTAGAGAATTAAAGCGGAAATGATTCAACAATAGGAAATGATAGTTTTAGATTAAAGTGAACCTACCCTCTAGAGTGAAATGTTGCATGATGACCAAAGTAATGACCCTCCAAAGTGGCTTGATTGATTTTCGAGCATACCCACCACTACCAATTGTCACAAGCTTCTTCTTCTCATCATGCTTGAAGAAATTTGCAAGGGCCTTCTTAGACACAACCCTATCTCTGTAGAATTTCCTTCCATTTGAAGAAAGACCAGTTACCTCGGCAATAAAATCGTCATTAATGTTAAATTCCACTCCATTGTAATGTAGAATCCTACTATTCCACCCTTTAACAAATACTTTCGTGACTTCATGGTTTGAACCATGGAGCTTCTCCATATAGGAGCTGACACCACCCTTTTCCAGATGCTCCCAAATAGTTTCATTACTTCTAAACTCCTCATAAGATCTCAGTTCAACTCTGCAAAGAGCTCCTCCCATGGTGGCATGCAACAGACCACACTACACCAGCACCTTAATTTTTTGCAAATACAAGATAAGTTGAACAAACCAGAAAGCAATGCAAAAAAGACCCACAAAGCATGTGAGCCTGCTACACCAAGTAATATCGTAGCTCCCAGCCCATCATCTTACGGACATCAAGAATGCAATTATTAAACAAGCAGGTACAAACTTCAATGTGTAAAAACCAACTTAGGAAGAGGTAACATAGCCTATTCCCAGCTTAACCACCTTCATAACATGACAACTTGTAATAATTGGAAATATCCTTAAGATTAAGTGGCAATGATTCATAATCACTCCAATTATTTTGATCCACCACACCTAAATTAGCGATCCCATCAGCCAAGGAATTAGCTTCACTGAATACATGAGAGATTCAAACTTCATCAAAAGAATTAATGATGTTTAAAGAATCATTAATGAGATGGGAAACCAACCATGACTGCAGTCTACACTTCAAAAGATATTTGATAATATTAAGGGAGTCCCCTTCAAGCCAAAGTTTTGAGACCCCATAATCTTTAGCCAATAAGAGGCCATGATAGAAAAACAATAATTTGTTGATCTGAATAATGGAAGAAATACTATATGCTACAAATGGGCATTCTAGAAAATATTTAGGACAGATGGATCACTTAAATGGTACAAGTAAATATTTTATGTTGAGAGAATATAATTTGGTAAGATTTTCTCTCCTCTAGTTAAGTTGAGTTGAATTAGAGTGTTCTTATCCACAATTGTGTCATGTGATTTAAAAATAAATCAAATGGATGTTAAGACCACATTCTTGTGTGATGATTTAGAAAAGTTACATCAGATCACATGAAGAATTTGAATAGGTAAGGATAATTTGGTTTATAAATTGAATAGGTCTTTGTATGGATTAAGATAATCACCATGTATGTAGAATGAAAACTTTGATTTGTATTTATTATCTAGTTAGAATATGTGAGGATTAATGTTGATCATTGAGTGTATTATAAATAGATGAACGGTCATATTTTAGTTATTGTTCTATATGTTGATGATATTCTTATCATTAATAATATTAAGACATCAATTAAGAAATTTAACACTCAATTTTCTAGTAAGTTTGAAATGAAAGACTTAGGTTATCTTAGATTTATGTACCCAATATGGAGATTCATAAGGACTATGCTAATAAGAAATAGTGGATAAATTGTAGGAAATATGTTAGAACATAATTTTATCAGGGTCCATACCCTTATAATATTTATATAATGTTCTAGATAGTATAAGGTTATTAAACCTTACCTATTATATGCTTTGTTTTTGAAAATTTAAGCAGCATTTATAGGGCACCATACCCTTTACACAACGAGCCACTGGGGCCAAGAAGGACAAGCAAGGTTTTGAAAGGACAAGTAACCTTTTACAGAGCTAAGATAGCACCAGCGAACACACAGCAGAGACACAACAGAACCTAACAACACCTAGTCATCAGATAACCAGGAGTGACAACACACTTTGAACCAACAACAGTTCCAAGTCTAAGACCAGCTAAATAACCCATTCCTAGAACAAGAGCTAGGATCAATAGAACCCTGCAGCAGATGGACTACAGTCAACCTTCCATAAACTTGCAACAGACGAACTGCAACAGAACTTCCAGAGACACAACTAAGAGCCAAAAAACACACCAAATCCACCTCAATAGGACCAGGCCACACCCCACCAGCATTAGGAGGTCTGCACAAATCTTCTGCCAATCGCCTGCGAAGGCCACCCACACAGCAGCCCAGCAACAGCAAACTCCAACAACTGAACCGAACTCCACCTCTATAGGAGCAGGCTCCTCCTCTCCAAGTCCACAACCTCCACCTCGAACAGGAGAAAACTCCACCTCTAAAGGAGTCAAAAATGTGGACTCAAAAGGAGAACAAGACTTTCAGCCAGAACCCTCGCCTCCACCTCAATAGGAAGAACACAAGGAACTAGAAAGAAAGTGATAACAAAACCAGCATCAATAATGCTCTTATGCCTCAACCCCACCAGGGTTGTGAGAGAGAACAAAACTTCCAGAGGAACACTAAAGCTTCTCCCCAACAAACACAACTGCAGCAAGAAACCAGCATCACCAAACCACTAGCCCAGGCCAAAAAGCACCACACAAGTAGCAAACCCCCAGAAGCACAAAACCCACAACGAACCATTCCTCCCAAAGCCCAAACCCCACCACAACGGACCAATGCAAGAACGATCCCGAATGGTGACAAGACCACTAGCAACTCTATCCACACCTCCAAACATAGCAAGGAACAGACAATGGGAGCCGAACCCATTCCTACCCAGCAGAAAGCACAAGCGATAGCCGAACCCACTTCTGCAAGCCAAACCCACATACACGATAGTAGTCCATGCAAGACCATGAACCCATCGAAGGACACCAAGCAACAAGGCAAGAAGCCACATAAACTCCACAAAGCCAACAAAAGGCACCACACCAGAAAGCAAATGATGCCACAGCTCAAAGTCTTCAATCAAGAAGACATGATGAAGAGACACGGTTTCCATAGAACCATTCACCATCACTAACCCAGCAACGCAGCCATGCTGGGAGGACAACACCACCGAAGGCATAGAACCCAGGGGAAAGCTCCCACCGTCAGGCCCACGAGGAACAGAACGGAGCCACAACAACCCCAAAATAGGGGACTCAAACACTGCCTGAACTGCATCGTCCAACCACAGTCTTCAAACCAACACAATGTCAGCACCAACACTGGCAGCTAGCACAGTCTCAGAAACATAGACAAAGAAACCTTGAACAGGGTCAAAACCAGCACAGGCAGCAAGCAAGCGCGCACCCACAGTAGGAAATGCATGAAAAGGTCCACCTCCAATCCTACCAACGCATGCCAATCCCCCACTCTCCACAAGAGCCCACACCTGAGCATTTCGAACAACAGGTAGGTCGGGTGCTAGAGAGAGAAGCCAAGCATCATCATCCTCCGCTCTAGCTTCCCCATCCTCCTCAGACCTAGAAGAATTCACATTCCTCTGCCCGTTGCCGCTCCTGCTCAACGCCATTTCCATCAAGTTAGTTATTAGATGCTTTGTTAAACATATCCCATTTGAAATAATTATAGTCTAATACAATTAGATTATTAATTATATATGAATTGTTATTTTGAATAGGTGTGACTAATACCACTTAAGGTATTATGTCACCCTTTCTCCTATATTTAAGAAGGTTCCCTCTCATTTGAGAGGTGAAGAATTTGGAGATTGATAGTAAATTATATCACTATGCACATGAGGTATTATTGACTATGTGGAAGTATGGAGAAGTGTTTCCTAGATTTGGTCTATGTTATAATAGACCATTTTTGTATTTATTTTAATAAAATGATGTTCTATTAGGTTTTCTATGTGAAAGGGTTTCCCCATGTATATCTTGTGTAATGTGTAAAATATATGATTTATGATTATCATTTTATTTATTTTATATCTTTTTTATAATGATTAGTATCCTAAGATCTTAATTTTGAACATGGTTTTAGAGCAGGTTAGGTTGTACTAATCATTTTTACAAGTTATACTAGAAGATATGTAGAACTTGATGTGAAACCTATGTATGCTCAATCAACACATTTGCAAGGCCATTTTTAAAATACATCTAGTGTGTCTTTTCTATTTTTTTTAATTCATTATTTTGCTTTCTCATTTTAAGTTATTGATGGTTACCTCAATCTATAATCACTAAATAGCTCAATTTGTCTTTGGTAAAACCACATGCATAACTAGACATGGCCTATTAAGGTTGTACTAGCTTCATTTTTTTTAAGTTTGAAAAAGCTACCAATATTCATCAAAATGATACGAGTAACATCCTTGTTGCCTTGGGTTAAGAAGAATTGTATTTAAAATAAGATGGTTATCACCACATAACCTTCAATACATTGTCACTAATATCATCAAATTATCTCTAACATCTATTGAATAACACAATTAAATCTATTAAGAAAATTCTATTATATATGAAAAATTTATTTATCATAATGTTTTACTACATTTCATACTATATTAATGTCCTTATTTATCACAAAACAATATGAATTTATTCACAATATACAAAACATAAAACTTGTTGAAATTGGCATTCAAGTCACACCTCATTTTAAATAATTCAACATCATTTATAAAAATGAAGAGATTTGTGAAGAAAATTCACAACCCTTTATATTTTTTAATTCTTTGTAATATTATTCAAATATAATTTTTCCTTTGTTGGATCCCCTTCTTCTAGCGATATCTCTTTTTGCGCCTCTTGTTGTTGTTTATGTGGCTCCTACACACTACAAAGACCCCTCTTTGGTCATTTTTGGCATGCTTGAGACCCCTCTTGGGAATTCCTCTATCTCCCTCTCATGTCCATTCCTTGTTTGTTGATGAAGACACCTTAACTAGGTCATTTTTGAGGGGATCATAAGATTCTTCCTTGCATTTTCCCTCTGATCCCTCTACTTAGGAGTATCCTGTTGAATCCCTTTCACCCTATGCACCTCCAATCATACCCTTTGCTTCGTCTGAGGTTCATTCCTTCTCCTTGGTGACTAGGTCTATTCATTCTTTCCCCCCTCTGATGTTCCCTAACCCCTCATCATAACCTTTGTCGATGGTTGTCTACGAGGTGGAAGTGATTGAGAACAAAGATTTTTATTGGAGGTCTATCTTGGTTTTCCACTTTGACAATCTTTGGCCCTTTCTCTTCGACTTGAATAAGTGGATTTTGGAGAATTAGAGCATGTTACTTTCAGATAAGATTGAACTCTTCCCTTGTCTTAAAGTTTTTTCCATTACTATATTTGATTCTATTAAGGATGGTGTTGTATTTTTGGGTCATCTTTGGGCTTAGGGAGTTCACTCTATTATGCTCAAACCCTAGTCCTCTTCCTTCAATCCCCTTACCGAACCACTCAATGTGTGTCTAGTATGGATTAGACTCTCGAATCTCCCCCTTAAGTTTTTGGAGGAGATTGCTTTGAATCCATTGGAAACTCAATTGGTCACTTGAAAACTGATGATGTCACTTCTTTTATGGACCATTCTACACATTCTTGGTTTTTGGTGGATATCGGCATCTCTTTGCCTCTCCACAAAGAGGTGGTTTTGTTGGTTGAGGATCGACCCTAATCATAACCAATCAACTATGAGGGTCTCACATTTAGGTGTTGTCATATTTTTGCTACAAGTCGCTTGGCTTTGAATTGCTCTCTTCAACGTCGAAAGGTTGTGCAACAACTTGGTGTAAGGATCTGAATGATGATCTCCTAACTGTTTGGGCTTTTGAATCTCTTATGGTGGATTCTCCCCTAGATTTTGTGGATCCTTCTACTCTTGGCTTAGATTTCGGTTGCCCTGATATCCTTGGTGGTGTTCTTGAGTTTTCTCTTTCCACTCCTTCGACTAATTTTTCCTTGCCCTAGGTTTCAATTAGGGTTAGTTGTTTTCTTCCTGATCCCCCCTCAGATACTCTTTGTCTCCCTATGGGGATCCCCTTTTTCTCCCTTGTAGTGGGTGTCTATAAAATAGCATCGCTTGGACCATCATTCATAGAAGGCATAATGTTCCATCCTCTACATCTTCTAGTTCTCATTCTCATGACTTAGTGATTAATTTCATTTGTACAAGGTTGCATCCCTAGCCTCTTGTTTCTTTTTGGTTTCTAACTCTAATAAAATGTTTTGTTGGTTTCTATTTGTTTTCTTTTGTCTCACCTCTAGTGATATTCATTCTCTTTTCCTTGAGGGTTATCTTGTATTAGGTATGGGCCCTTCCTATTTTTATCTTGATCAAAACATTATTCAAATACACAAATATTTTTTTGACTTGAGCTTGATTATTTTGTTGTTCTATTCCACATTAGTTATTCCCTAAACATTAGTTATTTTTTACTACTCTATTATGCACTATATACAAAACTTCATGCTAGTAAATTTTATTGCAGCTAAATCTACACACCTCTAAAGACTTTTAAGATATAATATTACATACGATTCACTATGGTGATGATAAAGTCTTCTCTATTAAAGAGATAAATAAAGTTGATGGCCACATCTCTTTAGAAAATCCAATGGTCACGTTTCTCAGCTCAGGCTAAATGCCATTACTCTTGATCATCACATCTCTTGTTTCCATCTTCGAGAAGCTTTTTGTGACAAAAATGGAGTGGTAAAAGGGTATATGTTGAGATAAATGTTAATAAAATGTCCCCTCTTCTAACATAAGTGAGTGCATTCCTTCTCTAATCCATAGAATTGTACTGTTTATAAAGGGTGATCAAGCTCTAGCTGCTAGTTAGACCATACCATATTCATATACATTCATTTCAAGGGAAAAAAAATCCAAATCCAAACTTTGACTTCAGTAATGAATCAATAAACACTTGAATGACCACAAGAATGTGAAACCAACACACACATTGAAGGAAATGAAATACAGTCTACCATTCAAATATAATCAAAAATAGTTATTTACAAAGAACATCAATAGGAAGATGGAAGCCCATAGATTCATAGAGGAAGATGAAAAGTGAGATGAATTCATTAATAAAATAGAATATGCATTAGGTACTCTTAAATAAATATGTTGCAGCGAGCTTCCAAATCCAATTCCCTCACTGATTACTTGATTCCAAATTGGCAATATTGGAGAGCTACTTAAACTAGGCCTCTCAAACCTAAACTTTTCTCCATCGTTTGTTTGAGTCATCATGTCTAGAGATAGAATGTTTGAATTAAATGAGAGATCGTTCTACAATCATACCTCACTCGATAAGAACAATTATAGGAATTCCTTTTTGAGAACTAGATGGTATTTTAGTATATTACATGTTTAGTAGGGTAGTCACAACTATATCATTCAATGATTTATTTTTGCATCCATTATGTTTTGATGGATACTCATGTGTTGTTGCTTCTCATATTATTGTTTTAATAGGCACCCAAAATAGAACAAAACCTCTAGCACTTCATTATATCAGCATCCAAAATTTTCACTCTAAAATCCACACCACTTGTGTTGGAAATTTATGCCTCATCTTCTTGGCTTGGACCTCTGTTTTTCCTTGGAGCCTTGTTTCTGGCCTTTACCGCCATACCGCTGCAATCTTTCCTTGGTGGCGTGGTTGTGTGGTTTACTGCTTTACCGCAGGACACCTTGCTTGGTCTGGCAGTTGGGCGGTGTTACCGCCTTACCACGATAGTCTTCTTCTATACTGGTGGTGGTGCGGTGAGCGACGATAGTTAGCGTGGCAATTACCACCATACCGCAAGGGTTGCTCAGAGGTGGCGAGGTAGTGCAGTTGGTGGCATTTTGGCGAAGCAAGGCCTTACTGCCTTACTGCAGGAGTTGCTTGTTGGTCGCGCAGTAGCGAGGTAGCAGCCGACGGTTGAAGGGCGACGGTCTGGTGACGGTTACCGCCTTACCGCGAACGGTGCTTGAGGAAGCCGCGGTGGATGGTTGGTAGTCAACGTTGGTGGTTACCGCCATATCGTGGGCAATGAGATGACTCGCCATGGTGGCCATGGTAAGACCATTGGCGGTCTACCTAGCGGTTACCACCCTACCGCAAGGTGGCTTGATGGCCCCTGCGGTAGCGCGGTTGACCGTTAGCAGTTTGGGTTAGCGGTCACCATTGTGTCACGGTTGTCTGGCGGTCAGGGCCTGGTAGCATGGGGTAGACAATGTTGGAGCTCGAGCGAGCTTACTGCCACACCGCGGGGTGGCCCATTGAGCTTGGCGGTAGCACGGTGAAGACAAGGGTGAGCTCAGGCGAGCTCATTGCCATACCGCAAGGCAACTCAGACAGGGCTTAGGTGGCATGGGTAGAGTCCAGGTGAGCTCACCGTATTACCACAGTCGGCTTGACTGAGCTCGGCAGTAGCATGGTCAGAGGTCGATGGTCATTGTGGGCTCATCGCCATACCGCGATGGGTGTTTGGACTTGGTGCGGTAGCGTGGTAGATGGCAGAGGTGAGCTCAGAGCTCATCCGACTGAGCTTGATTGAGTTTGACCAGAGGTCAGCGCAGTGAACGAACAAAAAAGTGACACGTGGCTCAGTGTCAAGATGTTGATTGGCTAGAAGCCAAAATAGTGTTGACAGTTATTGTAGGCCGAGTTTTCAGTTGAAGACAGGACTCGATTGAGGCAAGGAATTGAATGCCTGGGCGGCCCAATGCAAGAAGATTTGTCAGTGAATATCCTGATGACTGTTTGATTGTTTGGATAGGCGGGACAGGTTGGCACACAGTAAGAGATTAAGTAATCTCATGTGCACGTAGAGTGAAGATGACTGATTAGAGGTAGAGGCAGAGAGGGTGTTCAAACGGTCATGACTGTGAACACTCTATCTCTCAGTTCTACAAAGTTGTGAACCTGTGGAGGTCATGTGGTTGGGTTGGCCATCTGGCTGGCTGTGACAGTCATTTGTGAGGAGCTAAAGGGAATCTACATGATATGTCATTGAGGACATTGTAATCATGTGAAGTTTTTGTTTTGTGTTACCTATATATTTCTCCAGATGAACAAGATGTGACTCCTGTATAGGCTATGAGCCTGAGATTGTATTGTAACTATTTTTTGTTGTTGAATAACATAATGGCTCGATCTTTTGGAGTGTGGTGTTTTTTACCTGAAAAGGTTTTCCCCACGTATATATGTGTGTCTACATGTTTGTCTTTCATGTTGTTAGATTCTTCTATCTTGAATCTGTGCTTGTGTTGAATTTGTTATAAGTTTAGCATTTACTTTTCTCAGAGGATCAATGGGGGATCAACTGTGCCTGCTTCCATTTTATGGAATAGTTTATGTCTTTGTTGTGATTTAAAATGAAAATCACTAAGGCACTGTTGTCTTAGATGTGTTCTATGATGACATAACCAACTCTGTATCCCCAACAACTTGACTTGATTTCATTTTTTTAAAGGTCAAATTATAAATTGTCCTCCAATTAATCAAAATATTCAAATCCAGACCCCTTCCAAAGAGGATAAAAAGGTATGGACTTCTCTTTCTTCTTTTTTTGTTGACTCAGGGGTAACCTTGCAACCCAATCCAACACCTAACTCGTCTTACCTTGGCCTTACATTCTTCTAAGTTGGGGTCAGCAATAGGTGTCGTACTGGGGTGAGAGACACACAAAAGAAGAAAGATAAAGGAGGAAAGAAAAAGAAAGAATGATAAAAAAAGGAAGAAGAGAAAAGGGTGAAGGAAAGTGATAAAAAGATAGAAAAAGGAAGAAAGAAATAAAGCGAGAAAGATAGAAATAATAAAAGAACAAAAATAGGGATGAGCAATATAAAGAAGGAAAGTAAAATTTGTAAAAAATAAAAATAATAAGAAAAGAAGAAAGGAAAAGGAAAGAGAGAGAAAAAATAAAAATAAAATAAATGAAGAAGAAAAAAGAGAGAAGGAAAGTGACAAAAAGATAGAAAAACAAAGAAATAAACAAATCAAGAAAGATATAAAGAATAAAAGGAAGAGAAACACTCGAAAAGGAATAAAAAGAGAGATAGAAAGATAAAGATAACGAAATAAATAGTGAACATTTGTAATGAAAAATGGAATTGAAGATAAAAATAAATAGTAAGTGTGTGTAGGTGTTTTAACTAAGTCTAAAATGCAAAAATAAAAGAAATACAACAAAGAAAACATAAACAACACCTTGGATTAGGCCTAGTTGAATCTAAACAAACAACAACAAAAAAAAATGGAAATGTTAAACCTTTTTCTTTCTTAGATTTTATGAGTTGGTTGGCCCTTGAAAATGCTTGGATGTATGCTCCTTGATGACAAAATGAATGCAATAATGGAGGTGGGTGGAGTGATTGAAGATGGTAGGTGAGATACACTAATGGTTGCAAGAATGGTTGTAAATGTTAAAGGCTTGAATGCTCTCTAATCTCCAACCCCTCTAACTTGAGGCCAAGGCTCTCAATTTAAAGAAGAATGAACAGTTGAGATTGAGCCATCATGGACAAAATGAAGGGTTGTGGTGATTTAGGGACTCACAAGCCCTAACATCTTGCCATGTGGAGGGTGAGATGGAAAAAGGACAAGGTGACATGGAAAAGGCCATGTGATGTGGAGGTACTTGAAAGTACCTTGGGATTGGAGAGGATTTCATGAATTCCTTGTCCCCAAGTGGGGTTGATAGTGACAAGTGAGGACTTTTAGAAAGTCCTCTCTTGTCACCATGGGGATTTGAGATGGTGTTGGAGAAATAAAAGTGAATTTTTAATTCACATGCTTGGAAGAACCCAATGGATAAGACAAGGTCCTCCTAAAGGAGGTCCTTGTCCCATGTGCCTGATGTGACCTATGAGAGGTCATGGGGAAGAGAAATGCATGAGGGGAATAAATGTGAATTTTTAATTCATATGGGGAAGAGGTCAATACCTGATAAGGTAAGTACCATGAAAGGTTGACTTAAGGGCATGCCAGAAAAGGTAAGTGATTATATTAAGGTTGTGAAAATAGGTGATTAGGCAAGTTAATGAAGATTAGAAGCAAGTGGATAAATATGGAGGGTGTGACATTAATCTCGATTAAGGATATGCACATCTTATTAATTAGATTAATCCAAATTAGTAAAAGGGTTATGGAGGATTGGACAAAGAGAGAGAAAGAATGAATTTAAAATTGAAGAGGATAATTGACTAAATTGATACATTTATTTAATTTAGAGGGAAAATGGTAAAGGATAAAGTATTTAATTAAATAATTTTAGAAACCTTAGAGAATGGGACAATATTAATTAAATATGTCATTTAATTAATATAGACGAATTAGATGAATAAATGATAGGATTTTGACCATATGGGAGTGGTCAAATTTGGATGTCTACATTTTGCCCCTCTTTGAAATATTGTTAGAATAACAATGTTTCGAATAAAAATAAAATACAGATGACTCTATGGAGGAAGTGACCAGAAAAAGATGCCCCAACATGGGAGACGTTGTGTGAGCTTCCCAAATGGAGGGGAGTGAAGGCAGATGCCTCAATCACGTGGTAAAATGACCAAGAAGGAGGTATGTATGAATATGGTAGGGTATGCCCCCTCGAGAGGGTAGTTGGGGAAGAAAAGGGGGCCCTGAGCGACTTCTCAATATGAAGAAGCGAAAGGTACCATTGGATAGAGCTCAAAAAAACATGAAGATTGGATTTTGAACGGAGTCAAACGGACACATGAGGTGCAAATGGCGACCCTAGAAAGTTGGAGGATTAATTGAGGCAGAATAAAGTTAAATAAAGGGTAAAAATACCCTTTATTTAAAAAAGGGAAAAAAAGAGGGGAAAGTTATAAATAGTAATTTTAGAGTTACTATTCCTCATTTGCATAGCTGACAGTTGAGTGAGAGAGAGAAGAGGAGAGGAAAGAGACGAAAGAGACGAGGAGAGAAGATGTTGGAGGATTATGATGATGACATCATCCATCGAGGAGATGAGGTGCAGAGTTTCTACTACGAGCGCGTGGTCCCACGCCAGGTTAGACCCAAACCCTCCTTGTGATTTGTAGCATTTTGTGGTTTATTTTTAAGTTATAATGCTATTTTAAAATATGGGTTTGGGAATGGGGGTAGATTAGAAAAATGGATAGAAGGCGAAAATCAATTTCGCCACCGGATAGGAAGAAACGCCAATTAGAGGCGTGGGGGGAAAGAGGGGTTTGTTTTTTAACAAAAAAAACCAAGTGGACCATCAAGCCTTGGCCCAGGTGGGGTTGTTGCACATTTTTGGGTATCCGTCTATCAAAGTGCATCGATCGATGCTGATAGCCCTGACCGAGTGCTGCGCTAGGATTCAGTGACCTCAACTTTCCATCTCCCTACAGGGGAGATGGCAGTGATGTTTGAGGATTTTTGGCGGATATTGAGGCTTCCCATAGCAGGTCGCATGGTGAGTGCTACGAGATCGAAGAGGGAGGCATTGGATCAGACCGTATGGGTCCTATTCGGGCGAGAGGACCTTCCTATGCAGAAGAAGGGGCTAAATGTGGACAAATGTTTTGGATTGAGAGTACCACTGTTGCCATTGTACCTGTGTGAATTGATCGGCGGGATATTGACACTGGATAGGAGTGGACAGTTATGTGGCCTCAGCTACATGGAGGTGATTCAACATATTGTCGAGAGGAGGGATGGAGAGTTGGCATGGGTTCCATGCATCCTTGCATTTTTGTATAGGGATATGCATGTGGAATGCTATCAGGAGGGACTCAGGGTGTGTCATGTGATGTTGCTTCAGGTATGGTCATAGGAGCACATCAGTGTGTCCAGGCCAGATGTAGTGAGAGTGGGACTAGAGGATACAACACTGCTAGTGGCATATTGATATGGGGTAGAGTATAACTGGGTGTGGCGGTATTAGGGTTGTGGAGATTTGGATGGATGGAGGAGGTTATTTGATTATCTAGAGGAGGAGGATATAGTGTGGAGGTCATACATGACAAGGTGCTTTACCAGGTGGAAGGAGAATGAGGTAAGACATAGGAGGCACTTCATGACTCTATGTTATATAGTCAGGAAGGAGCCTCAGATAGTGCATTCACACAAGCTAGATCAAGTGATGAGGTAGTTTGGGTTGATATGGATATTCTAGGTGCAGCAGAGAGGTTCAAATGGATTACACGGGAGCGACCATGGGGGGAGCCGATTCCGCCAGAGTTTGCGAGGGAGCGGGATCTAGTGACCTATCCAGGGAGGACTAGAGGGCTAGCAGAGGTAGGAGTATCGATTAGATATGTTGCATGGTTTGTGCAACACCGACCTTTAAGTATTACACCAGAGGAGCCGACCAAAGGAGCATTAGGATTTGGACCAGAGGATGAGGTCAGATTGGCAGGATAGGGGAGAGGGAGAGGGAGGGGACAGCCGAGGAGAGATCTGGGGACAGGCAACAAAGGAGGACAGTAGAGGAGAGGGCCAGGGGAATCCATAGCAAGAGGAGATCAGAAGAGGAGAGATCCAGGGGTAGCCATAGTAGGAGGAGATCAGCAGAGGAGAGAGTCGGCGGTAGGTAGAGTAGGAGGACAGCGGAGGAGAGTAGTAGGAGGGAGGGTAGGGGGAGGATGAGGCAGGAGGTCAATGGAGGCCGGGTAGGAGGAGGAGATGGAGGGCATGGGTCGAGCCCAAGGAGGAGAGACATGAGGCAGAGGCGATGGGGGAGAGGGATGATGCCGAGGTGATGGACATGGGAGATGAGGGGGGAAGAGGAGATGGATATGGACATGCATGATATCCACCCATTAGTCATGATGTCGCTGATAGCAAAGGATTCATCCATGTGGTTGAGAGGATTTGAGGCGCAAGTACATATCACTAAGCAAAGATTGAGAGATGCAGAGGTGGCGAGGAGTAGATTGGAGGTGGAGGTGATCATGTTACAAGCAAAGATAGCTCAAGTGCAAGTGGAGAGTGAGAGGGATTTTCAGGATGTAGCCGAGACGGTGTTGTGACATGAGTCGTAGATGCAGGAGGAGATAGATAGCTTGTGAGTCGAGGTGGATGAGCTGCGAGTAGAGGTGAGTGAGTTACAGGCAGAGGTGACTCATTTGGAGGGAGAGGTATCGAGGGAGCATGAGGCAGGAGAGGAAACGAGATGGGAGAGATGGACTAGAGGCAATAGTGATGATACTACAGGCGAGGGGTCAATAAGAGTCTAGAGGAGCGATAGGGCAGATATCAACAGAGACTTTGCTAGAGACAGAGAGGGATATGGAGGATCTGAGGAGGTAGGTAAAGGGACTATTGAGAGAAAGGAGGGAGTTGACACAAGAGTAAGACGATCTTCGTGAAAAAGTTGAGGTGGCAGAGGAGACAATGGGAGATATGGGATAGATACAAGAGAGGGAGGAGACCATGAGGGCTTGGGTACAGGTGATGGAGACAGAGAGGGATGCCTTACAAACATAGATGCAGATCCTACAGGAGTAGAGGGATGCAGCAGTGGCATAGATATAGGCTATGGAGAGAGATGCAGTACAAGGGAAATCACAGGCAGCATGGGGTAGTGAGACCAGGGCAGAGACTCAAATACTCTAGGTATAGGTACAGCCTATGTAGGAGGAGAGGGATAGAGCCATGGATCAGGTGTCATGAATGGGAGTGGAGATTGAGAAGCTACGATTAGCACAAGGTGCATGGGCACAAGAGAGGAGGTCCATTTGTGGATTTCAGGATAGGTATAGGGCAGAGGGAGACGTAGTGAGACAGTAGGTGGGAGATCGGGAGGAGTATATGAGAGAGGCGAGCTACTATATGTGTGCCTATTACTTAGTAGTGCCAGATCCAGGACAGCGGATACTTGCATATGTTCGAGCAATACCACAGATGTCAGCGCCATCCCAGTCAGCAGGGACACATACCCAGGGATATAGTAGCATGAGAAATACACCTCCACACAAAGCGCCAGTGTCGGTGTCACCATAGAGGTCAGATGCAGGCAGCTCATGGTTTAGAGGATCGAAGGGATAGGATCCAGGTTATTGATAGATACAGGATGGGTGTCAGTACAGAGTAGTAGAGATCAAAGTTGAGCCATAGCTCTGTACTCGTACTTTATTTGATGACATATATGATGGATATGTATTGTGATGTATATGATGGACATTGTATTTTTTTATTTTTGGTATGATATGTGAGAGCCCTTATTAACGCTATATGATGTGTATGTGATGGATGATTTACTTATGCATATGTGTATGTTGGTGATATCCCTATAATGATTTATATTTATGCCTATATGAATAATGTGGATGATATGCATGATGTCTAACACTTATGATGCAGGATGTGATGGATGATGTATGATTGTTTCGACGTGGATGATTATTATGATGTGATGTATGGATATGCCTATAATGAGTTATGTTATGCCTATATGGATAATATGCATGATCTCTAACCCTTATGATGTGTATGTGATGGATCATTTGGATGGTATTATGATTTCTAATGTTTATGATGCAGGATGTGATGGATGATTTATGATTTTATATGTGATGGATGTGAAAATGAATCTAACAATGTGTGATGTAGGTGACAATGAATGATATGAATGAAGATGAATATGCACATGGGATGAAATGCAACTTAGCGAACCTAAAATATGGGATGAAATGCAACTTAGTGAACCCAAAATATGGGATGAGAATGCAACTAAATTATAATAAGTAAAATGAGTTGCAATGTGTAAATAAGGGCCTGCACAATGATGGAAGCGAAGGAGGTGATGGGTGTGCAACTACACCTATTAAGAACCATAGGGATCCTAAGGAGAAAGGGGGAGATAGAAAGAATCAACGTTTGCACAACTAAAATCCTAAGTCATGGGTTGGAAGAAAAAGGGATGTAGGAGACATGAATGAAATGGAGGAGAAAATGAAATACAATCCTAATGCAATTTGTCATCTTTAGAGCATTGATTTTTTGCTATAGCATAAGACACTAGGTACCATGGTATGTGGACCAAGGTGGATTAGTGTCTAATGCATAAACAAACACAGCAAACAAGAAGGCTATCCCAACACCCCAAAGTCACGATGACTTTGGTTGAGCCAGGCATTGGGATAACCACAAGCACAAAAGGATGTCCCAACGTAACATAGGACCTCAAGGGTCCTAGTGGGTACTACGTGGGACAACTAGGAAAATAATAAAAAAATAAAAATCAAGATATGCCCCTATGTAAACCAATCGAAACACACCATAATATGATAGATCATGGCAGCCTTCATGAGTGATAATAGGGAGCTCAAATGATAAATAGAAAACAAAAATATCAAAATATTGAAATCAATTTCAAAATGTCCTTTGCCATAGGATTGAGATGATGGATGGGGTTGATGAGGTCTGTTAGGAAGGATACATCCTGTTGAGACCAAAGATGGATGCTAAACTAAAAGATCGATAATGATGCAGGATATTCAAAAAATGATTAAATCGTGTGACACGAATGGATTCCATTTGTGAAGAACCAGCTAGATAAGGATATACTTGACAACATGACACAAAACACAAGATAGACACACCCTAAAGACCAAGGGGCTCGGGGGTTGATCAAATATTTTCCTTGCCTATGTGAAAGTGCAGAGCCCTCGTAGTTCAGGAAAAAACCATGGATAAAAGTGGAAAGAGGATGATGAAGATGAATGATGGAGGACAACGACCAAAAAAACCAATGACAAGGTAAAACAAAAGAAAATCCAAGAAAAACATAGCCCCGGGGGTGGATCAAATAATCGAACTTGCCAACGTGCAAGTGCAGGGGCAATGTAGTTCGAAAAGGATGAAAGGCCAATGATGGATAAGGGTGAAAAGAGGACAATAGGGACAGATGATGAAGGACAAAATGCCCTGGGGTGGATCAAGTGATCGGCCTTGCCTACATGAAAGTGCAGGGCTAACGTAGTTCATAAAAGACAAGATGGGATCTAGATGGAGACCGACACAATGAAAGGACCTAGATGGAGACGACCCAAGCTCAGATTAGGATAAAATCTTAGGATGACGGATAGTAGATGAAGTTCATCCAATGCTCAACCAAAATATACCAAGCGACCAGATGATGTAAGCAGATGGAGGGATAAGATTGATAGGATGATGAGGATATGAGATTTGGATGGATGAGTCATAAAGTAACTAGGACACAAGGTAGATAATTATTAAGCCCTATACGAATGGCACCTATTGCTAGGTTTTCACCAATCGCACATAACCAAGGTGCCACCAAAGGTGGTTTTCACCATAGGACGAATTATTTCTCTTTACTATTTTGGGATTTTTCTAATTTTTTGATTTTTTATATTTTGAGAATTTTTTACATTTTAGATTTTAACAGGAAGGATACCCTAGCTGACCTAAGTGTAAAACTTCTTCAGATGCATGATATTGATGGGTTCTTCTAGGGGATCTCCTTCAGGTGTAGACAACCTATATGCTTCAGAACCATACTTTTTTGTGATGACATAGGGGCCCAACCAATTTGCTTCAAATTTTCCCTTCTTGTCCCAGTCTTGTTGATTTCTCTAATTTTATTTAAGGACTAAGTCACCAACATTGAAATGATGAGGGAAGACCTTCTTATTGTAGATTCTCTTCAGGTGATGTTGATAGGCCTGTAAATGGTTGTAGGATTTGATCTATTTTTCATCCAGGAGTTCCAACTGAGCAAGTCGTGCAACCTGAGTGTCTTCATCACTAATTAGATTCTTTAGAGATATGCGAAGTGATGGGATTTTGACTTCAATCAGAAAGATAGCTTCGGTAGCATAAACTAGTGAGTATGGAGTGGTGCCTGTGGGAGTGCGGATAGAAGTATAGTAGGCCCAAAGGGAAGGATGGAGGTGGAGATGCCAATCTCGAACAGTGTTTTTAACCATCTTTTTAATGATTTTAATCAAGGTTTTGTTGGTTTCTTTTGCTTGACCATTACCCTAGGGGTAATATGGGGTAGACCAATAGTGTTGGATGTGATATGTCTCGCAAATGAACTTCATGCACTTGTTTTTGAATGGTTTTCCATTGTCAGTAATGATGGTGGAGGGGATTACATACCTGCAGAGGATATGGTAAAGGATGAATTTGGATATTTGAACACCAGTAATTTGGGTGAGTGGTATAGCTTCAACCCACTTAGTAAAGTATTCAGTGGTTGTGATGATGAAATTATGACCAACGGAGGATGGAGGGTAAATCTTGTTGGTCAAATCAAAACCCCATTGTGAAAATGGCCATGGTGTTGTGATGGGTTGTAACTCTTGTGCAGGAGCATGAATTAGATCTGCATGTTGCTGACAGGGAAGGCACCTCTTGAAAAAATCACAAGAATCATGTTCCATAGTAGGCCAGTAATATCCCATTCTGAGAATCCTCTTGGCTAGGGCCATGCCATTAGAATGGGCCCCATAGATACTATGTACTTCTACCAATGCGATGTGGGCTTCGGTCTCGTTTAAACATTGGAGGAGGGTTCCATCATACCCAAGTCGATAAAGCGTATCATCTATGATGGTGTAATGGGATATGTGTTGGATAAAGGATTTTCGTTGGTTACGTGTGAGGTCAAAGGGTAAGGTGTTGTCATGGAGGTAAGTGTAGATGTCCTAGTACCAGGGGGATTCAGGACCTACAATGTCGCATACCATTTCACTCTCAGGGATGTCATATGCAGGGATTAAAAGTTGCTCCATGAGGAACTCACATTCAGTATGATCTCTGGGAATGTCAAGGAAGGAACCAATGGTGGCCATGGCGTCAGTTACTTTATTCTGCACTCTAGGTATTTGATCAAATTGGATGGAGGATAAATACTTCTTTAAGTCATCTACCATATGTTTGTATGGTAACTGTAGACACCTAAATTTGGACACTTCATTTGTCCAAATTTACCCCTTTTTCGTCTAAATATCCCCTTATCCGCATTAATTAATTAATAACACTATTATTTAATTAATACCTCTAAAGTTCCTCTAATTCTTAAGGTATCTAGTTAAATAATTAAATACCTTACCCCTTTAATTCCCCTTTCATTAAATGAATTAAATAAATATGACATTTATTTAAATTCTTCACATGTTACATCCTTCACTTAATCTTAATCAACCTCTTAATATCTTCATTAGGGATGTGCACATGCCTAATCCTTGATTAGGATGTGTCACATCCTCCAACTTTTTCAAGTTGGATTCTAATCCTTATTAACCACTAATTATCTTCTAATTACTGATCAGTTAAGCCTAATCAGTACCTTGGTCAACTCGCGCCATCCCCCAATGAATTTTTAATTCCTTTTTATTCATCCAAGGCTCCTCTCTTCCCCATGTGAATTTTTAATTCATTTTTATTCCTCCAAGGAATCTTCTCTTCCCCATGCAAGTTCTAGAACCTTTGATCAATCACATCACATGTGCCAAATTCTTCTAGAATCTTTGACTTGTCACATCACTCACATGTGGCAAGTTCCCACCTTTTTGAGAACCTTGTCTTATCCACTAGATTCTTCCAATCATGTGAATTTTTAATTCACTTTTATTCACCCAAGATTCTCCTCTTCCACATGTGATCATTGAGAGGTTACATCATCCCCTTCCCAAGGTACTTGTCCTTCCTCCACATCATGTACCTTCCTTCCACCTCATCCTATCCTAAGCCATCTCACATTCCACATGTCAAGATGTGAGGGCTTGTGAGTCCTCAACTCACCATAGCCCTTCATCTTGGCCTTGTTGGTTTAATCTTGACCATTGAATTCTCTAGAGAATTCAAATTTATCTATAAATACCCCCTCCTTCCTCTCATTTTAAAAGAATGAGATTTTTGCGACCAAACTCTTGCCAATTTTCATTTGCAGCATTTTAGCCATTTGCAAGAATTTTTCATCAATCCACCAATTCCTTTAGCCACTAGCATCTTATCACATTTTTCATCTTGCATCCATTCACCTCCATAGCCATCCAAGGAGCACACAAACTCTCAAAGATCAAGGGCCAACCAAGGAAATCAGCAGCACAAAAGGTATAACAATTTATCTTCTTGTTTTGTTTGTCTTTCTTGCATATTCCTTAGGCTAATCTTGAATAGTATTTTTTCTGTTGTTCCTTTTAATGCATCATTAGTTAGTTTTGCATCTTAGAATAAGGGTAGAATATTTTAGAGATCACAGTAACAGCTTATCATCTTTTGTTAGGAACTCATAATTGACCTACTTGATAACTAGTTGGGAGTCACCAAAGACTTGCAGATGAGAGATATGTCATTGGACTGCAATCTTAAGGCATGTGAAAAGAGCTTCATATTTAGCAATATTGTTGGTACAAGGAAAGGTTAATCTGAATGAATTTGGTATATAATCACCCTGGGGGGTGACAAGCAAGACTTCTGCTCCCAATCCATTATCTATTTATGATCCATCAAAGTATAGTGTCCATGTGGTGGCTTCTGAAACTATAAAGACCCCTTCATTAGGAAATTTTGTTTCTAAAGGATAGGCATCTACTAGAGGACCATCTACCAGCTGATCAATTATTACTTGGCCTCTGATTGCTTTATGATCCACATACTCTATGTCAAATTCACTTAGCAGCATGACCCATTTAGCCATGCAGGTAGTCAATGTTGTTCTGGATAGCAAATATTTTAGCAGATCAACCTTAGAGATTAGCTTGATTGGATGACTAAGCATGTAGTGTCAGAGTTTCTATGAGCTAAAGACCACACTTAATCAAGCCTTCTCCATTAGGGAATAGTTGAGCTCATAACCTACTAAGGTCTGGCTAATGTAGTAAATTGCTCTTTCTTTGGATGACTCATCGTGTTGTGCTAACAATGCCCCTAGTTCCACGAAAGTAGCTTAAATATAAAGTAGGAGTGGTTTTCTTGGAATAGGTGGCATAAGAATAGGCGGGTGAGCCAAATATTATTTGATTTGATCAAAGTTGAGTTGACATTGTTGATTCCATTTAAATGCAATATCTTTCTTGAGTAGATGCGTGAACGACTGACACTTGTCGGCTAGTTGAGTAATGAACCTTCAGATGGATTGGAGTTTACCTTGCAGGCTTCTTAGCTGTTTCAGATTACAAGGTGGAGGCATTTCCATGATTGCCTTGACCTTAGTAAGATCGACCTCTATTCCTCAGCGGGAGACATTGAACCCCAAGAGTTTTCTAGATGTGACACTGAAGACATATTTCTTCGGATTGAGGCGTAGCTTGTACTATTCCAGATGTTCAAAGATCTTTTTGAGAATTGCAGGTTGTTCTTCCCTCGTTCTTGATTTTCCTAATAGGTCATCAACGTAATCTTCCATTATTATGTGGATGAGGTCAGGGAAGATGACTATCATAGCACACTGATATGTTGTCCCTGCATTCTTGAGGCCAAAAGGCATGACATTATAACAAAATGTACCACAAGGTGTAGTGAAGGAAGTCTTGTGTTGATCTTTGGGGGAAATCTTAATCTGGTTGTAACTGGAGAAACCATCCATGAGGGACAAAAACTCATGTCCTGTGGTGAGATCGACCAACATATCAATATTTGGCAAAGGGAAGTTGTCCTTGGGACAAGCTCTGTTAAGGTCCCAACAATTCATGCAGATTCTGATATCTTTGTGTGTTTAGCGATTGGGACTATATTGGAGATCCATTCGAAGTAGTCAATTGGTCAGATAAAGTAGTGCCTTTTTTGGAGTTTATGTTTGACAGATCTTGCATCAGGATGGACATCTAGGTGATGTACCACCAAAGCAAGATCAAGGCTAAGCATGTCTGAATATGTCCAGGCAAATTTGATGATTCCCTCTTTGAGGAGCTTGGTGATGGTAGAGTTTTCTTCTTCTGACAATGCTTTAGAGACATAAGTGATCTTGGGGTTCTCCTCAGTTCCCAAGTTTATTGCTTGTGTTTCTTTGATCAAGATGGATGATCAACTGAATAGTTGAGTCCCTACAAGGGGAAGATGAACGTCCCCATCTTCTAGCACCTCGTCAAGGTTTTCACTAGTAGATATGCCCTTTGTTTTTACTTTTTCAAAGTCACAAAGTGCCTCAAGTAGGTTTTCACATGGTAACCCATTTTTATTTTGTTTCTATTTATTTTTTGCAGCTGGGCGTTCATCTTCCCCCAATCCCATGAGATGTACATATTGGTCCACGGAGGGAAAGGTGTTGAGGGGTGCACTACCTTGTAGTTCTTAGTCTATTATCTCAGGGTGTTTGATGGATAGGGTGATGGTGCAAATAGATAGACATTCAAACATGGAAGGGAGGTCGATGTGATCGACATCATCGTATGCATGTACGATGGACTCCTCCTTTGGTATGTCCTCGAGGGAACCATCATCCACACTAACATTGTTAGAGGCACTAGATGATGCTACAAGACCTTTTCGTTTAGTATCATAGCCCAAGCCCATCTTCTTTGGATGCATAGAAGCTTCTATCGGTCGTCGCCTACTTTTCTCTACTACACCAAGGCCTCCCCCTTGATAGTTTTTTTTTTTCTGCAAACTTAGAAGGCCAAGGATAGGCTTCTTGGAATTATTCTTTTAAGGGGGGAGATGGTTCAGGTTCCTCATGGTACACCCACTGGCTGATGTCATCTTTGGGTGCATCTTTTCATAATCCAGGAGAGCGGAAAGTGCTAGACCCCACATTTGGAGCATTGAGGGTGATTGTCTTTTTTTCATCTTTTGGAACAGACTGAGACGGTTGACCATATGTACATGGTGAGGGTGGCATGGTTTCCACGTTCAATGTTGTACACATTTCTTACTCACCACACCCCTTGTCAGTGATTTGGACCTTAGTAATGGTGGAATCAAGTGTGAATGATGGAGTGGATGAAGTGGTAGTTAATGATTTGGTGGATGAATGAGACGTTGATGTCTAAGATGCCCCCATTTCTACCCCAGGGCATTAATGAGAATGGGGAAAGGAAGCCTCTAGTGTATGGTAGTATTCGAATGGTTGAGGGTTAGCTTGTATAGTTACTTCCATTCCCTGAAATGGGAATTCCAGACATTGGTGATAGGTTGATGGAATGGCTTGCATAGAGTGAATCCATGGGTGGCCAAAAAGGATGTTATATGGGATTTCAAGGTACAAAACATGACACATAATGTACTGCACAATGGGGCCCACTTGAATAGGAAGACAAATAGTGCCGTCAAAATCTCGTTTTGCATTATCATATGCTTTGATGGTGATAACTTTATTATTTAGGTCAGCTTGGGTGTATCCCACCTATTGTATAAATTTTAATGTACAAATATTTAGCGCAGAACCATTATCTACTAGTACCCTTTTTACTTTATGACAATTCACACCAACCTCAAGGTGAAGGGGACAGTTATGACTTGAGTCAAGACGTGGCATATCTTTCTGGCTGAAACCTAATTGGTTTGTCATTGAGATATTTTCTACCAATTCTTGGAATTGTGTGGGATCTATGTCATTGGGAACTTGAGTGCTATGTAAGGCCTTATTCAGGATGTCTTGGTGCATGAGGGAAGACTTGAGCAGGTCCAAGATAGAGATCTAGGCTAAGGTATTTCCTAAGTGATCAAGGATGTTGTACTATAAACTGACAAATGGTGGCTAGGTAGATGTGGAAGCTCCTGGGACTGTGATACGGGTTCGACGGGTGGTAATAGCACATTGTGGGTCTTTACCTTTGATGCATATCATGGACACACATGGCTCCAATTGGTCGATGTGCATAACAATGCCTTGGTAGTTATACGGTATATTCTTGTAACTGATGTTATTAGAGTTGTTATTTTGATTGTTGTTGTTGCTAGGTTTGGGATTGGAGTTGGATGTACTAGGACCCTGATTATGTTTGGGAAAACCATTCTGATATATTTGAAGTTGAGAATTAGACAAATTTATCGTGTTAGCATCCACATGTATTTCACCTCGATCTATGAGACCTTGGATGTAGGTTTTTAGACCCTGGCACTTATCCAATGTATTCCCTTTATCTTGTGAAATTCATAACTAGTTTTCTTTGAACCGAGTTAGCTTAGGTTTGGAATCGTCAAGGGGCTTGGTTACAGGATACATGATGGGGTAGTTATCTTGGAGGAGCTTGTTAAACACGATACTAAGGGTTCTCCCAACTGAGTAAATGGGCATTTATTTCCCCCTTGGTTGTTTTGATTTGACTGTTGTTGAGGATGAGGTGCTCCTTGTGGAATGGATATGGTGTTGGGGATCGAGTGTTGTTGTTGAGGAGGATATTGTGGCTTCTACGAGGCAATAGCCACTTGGACATGTTTGGTGTCAGTGACACCATCATTGACAGCATTCTTATTCTTATTCCTATAACGATATTTATCTCCAGAGAACCTCTCTTTATTAGAATTGAAAATTTTGACTTTCCCTTTAGCAACAAGGACTCTTTCCAAGATAGGACCCTTTTTTTTCCAGTAGCACCGCAAAGGTGGTGATATAGTGGAGTCGGAAGTTGTGAGCCATGTTTGGATGGGAATTTTTAATAAACAAAGGAACCATGTCTTTTTCCCTCAGTGGGGATTTCATCCTATTGGCTAAGGCTCGCCATCTTTGCAAATAGCTTGCGAATGTTTCTCCATCACGTTGTTTTTCTTTCACGAGATCAAGTGTATCAATATCCTTCTCCAGATTAAAGGAGAAATGGGAGATAAATTCTTCTAACAGCTGTGCAAAGGACTTGATAGATCCCTTCTCACGACCCATGAACCAATTAAGAGAAACTCCCTATAGGCTATTAGGGAACAATTGCATGAGGTAGTTGTCATTGTGCATGAATTCTTGACAGTGGGCATAACACTCTTGTAGATGAGCTTTGGGATCTCTGGGTTCCTTGTACTTATCAAATTTTGGTATTTCGAAGTGTTTAGGGAAGGGAACCAAGGAGATGGAGGGATCAAATGGATAGGGACAAATGTCCTCAAATTTCAATGATTGTTTTCCCATCCCACCTTGTAAGTCTTTCAACGTAGCTTTGACTTCTTCCAAGTCTTTTTTGATAGGTTTTGCGGGAGTCGAAGTAGGCTAATTATACAAATGATATTGTCGATATGATGAGGAAGGTATTGTAGTAGTTCGATCATAAGCAATTTGAGGTGTATAAGGAGGCGTTTGTTGGCTTTGGTTGGAATAAGTGGATTTGGGATTTATGTACAGAGGATATGAAGAAGATAGATTGTGATGGTAACAGGTGGAAGTCGCTTGTTGGTAGGATGGTTGTTGTTGATAATAAGAAGTGGATGAGGCACCCCACTGATATTGTGTAGGATTTTGATAATAGAAAGAGGTAGAAGCCCCTTGTTGATATGGCGATGGTTGATAGTAAGATTTGGATGGTGCACCCTATTGATAAGACTGTTGTTGTTGGAGATAGGATGGATAGGATTGGTATGGATGCGCAATGGTGGGTTGTTGTGTGATGTATGGGGGTGGTTGTGTATTTAATGGTTGTTGATACGGATTGATGTGTGACTATGGAGGGTTGGTGTAAAGTGGCAGTTGGGTCCACATTTGGTTCTAGGTAGCCTGATGAGGATTGGAATTAGGATGGGATGGAGCAATGTACGTGTTGGACGAATGATAAAGATATTTTGTAAGAGGATTATGTTGCGTTTGCATGGGAATGAGAGTATGTTACGGTGGATGTTGTTGGTAAGATGGGCAAGATGGGATATTTTATTGTGGGACTGCTATAGAAGTGTTGTGTGGTGGTTGCGGCAGTTGGGATGTAGTTTGTGTCACCTAGTGTGGTGGTTACGTGGGAATGATAGAATGGTGATGGGGAATCGAAAATTTTTAAGGTGGGATTGGTATTTTGTGTTGTGGAGGTTTTTGATGAGGTGGTAGGGATGAAGCAATAGCAGTAATAGTGTATTGTGGTGGTGCTTGCAATGTAGTGGATTGGTGAGGATTAGTGGGAGGTTGTTGGAATGTAGGCAGTGGTAAGTTGCTAGCAGGTGTAGATCCTGGAGGTGGCATTAATGCAAGGATAGGTGTGCCCCCAACATTGATGGTTGGTTGAATAGGATGTTGAGATGGAAGTGGTAGAGTAAATGGGATGTATGGTCGCATGTCGTAGGCGTAGGGGTCGTTATGCTCAGGTTGTGTTGCAAAGGTTGTGGTTGGGAGATGAGGATAACTAGCAACTTGGTGTATCATGGAATTTCCAAACTCAGAATGATACCAATTCTCTATGGGTGCACCTTCAGGGACATATGAATTCCCAGGAACATTTTGTGAAGTTTGCAGATCGGTAGGTGCTAGAAGAGTGTGGGTACTGGCATATTGTGATGCATCAAAATCAGATGGTGGTTTGATTCCTCTCATGATTAGAGTGGCAAGAATCTTATCCCCACGCTCGTTGAGGAGATGATTCGTCATTTGTACATTAACAGGATCACTAAGGTATTCGTCAATAATGACTTCGGGTTGATTAACCATATTTTCGTCACTGGGTGGTGTGGTGTTTTGAACGTCGATATTGGATTGTGATGAAGCACCGTTATGGGGATCTTGCGAGATATTTGGGACGTTATTAGGATCTTGTGGGATGTTTGGCTAGGAACCTTGGGCTTGTTGTTTTTCCATTTTATTTTTGCTTGTGAGTGGGTCTAAACGGGCATGAAAGTGCAAGACAACTAGGTGGTCTAAAATGTAACTAAACTCCTAGGATGCAATGCAAAGACGATCTACATGATGATTGGATTGATTAATTGGATTGGATGAGGGATCGATTGATTGGATAGTTGGATAAAGATTGGATTGGATTGGATTGGATTAGATTGATTGATAAGATTGGATGGAATTGTATTAAAGATCAGTTGATTGGATGATTGGAAGGGATTCTAAACTGGGTTCAGAGATCACTCTAGGTGACTTAAGGTGTTGATTGATCGGATTAAAGGATAAATTGATGATCACGGCACCGAATCCTCCTTCAAATGGAAGGGGATTAATAGGGCCAAGGATGATGATCAACTTAGGATGGATGGCATCCTAAGTAGATGCTAAAGGATGATGATCAGTTTCAGGCACCTAGGTCAATTCGGATAATAACTTCAAACGAAGTTTAGAGGATTTGGATCAAGAAAATGATAATGGATATGTAATCTAAGGATGATTAAGGATGCACCTATATGATCTAGATAATGATTTAGATTCAAATATAATTGGAATGCAAATGGACTGACATGAGGATTATGTCCGAACAGGATGTGCAAACAGCTAGGCAAACAACAAGCTTTTTGGGTTAGGCTCGTGTAACAGATTCAATTTTGGGGCAGGGCCACCCAAACTTGGGCAGGGTCTCCCAAACTAGGGTAGGGTCGCCCAAACTTGGGCAAGGTCACCCAAACAAGTTTTGGATCCAACTTAGTCCGAAAAATGGTCAAGTGATATCGATAAATGGGGTGAACGGACTTCCAAGACGAGCAAACGAGTTTATGGAACGGGTGAACGGATGCACGAAATTGGAAAAAGAATGCTTGAAATGAGAGAATGACGCTCAAAATGAGTGAAAGGATTCCCTGAATGGGTGAACGAATTCCTAGAATGGGTGAACGGAAACCCGAAACGGTTGAACGGGTGTTCGGAACGAGAAAATGAGTATCCGAAATGAGAGAACGGATACCCGAAATGGGAAAATGGATGGTTGGAATGAGGTAACGATGCTCGAAATGGGCAAGCGGATAGTCGAAATGGGTGGACAGATAGTCAGAATGGTCAAATGGATACCTGGAATGAGGGAACAGCACCCGGAACGGGAAAATGGATGGATGGAATAGAAGAACGATGAGAAAACAAAAAATGAAAATGGTTGTCCGGAGGGTAGGGTCAACCCTTTGAGGGAAGGGTCACCACTTTGGAGGGAAGGGTCACCTTTTTGGAGGGCAAGGTCGCCTCTTTGGAGGGTAGGGTCGCCAGTTCAGGAAAAATTGCTCAAATTAGGCTTACACAGAGTGAATAGTAGTTGAGACAGTAGGGTAGGGTCGCCCCTTAGAGGGCAAGGTCACCTATTCTAGGGAAATTGGTCAAATTTTCCTTGGTCCGGGTGGAAAACAGTTGAAACAGGAAGGGCGAGGTCACCCCTTTAAGGGCAACATCACCCCTTTGAGGGCGGGGTCACCTCTGTGTATTGGTCTAAACTTGACTTAGGCAAAAATAGCTATGGAAAAGGACAAAAATAGTAAGCAAATGGCTAAAACTAATTGATAAAGAGTGGTTTTGCACAAAGAAGACAGTTCAATTAGCATAAGCCTAAGATTAGTGTTAAAGGTATGGTCAACACAGTCCTCTATCTAGGTTGAACAAGGCTTCTAAGGGAGTCCCTAATATATGCACAACCATGAACACCATGAATAGAGGTCGCCTCGTCACAAGCATGAGTCGGGAACTTCCAGCGAGAGACTAGAAGCTCGGACCAACTCTTCATGTCTTGTCTAGGTATCACCCTAGCTTTGACGCTCCGCCAGACATGATGTAACTCGATTGGTGTACAACTTTCGCTCTCCCCCTTTATATACCCCGTCGGTAACACGTGGTTGGGATCATCCCATGGGGTGATGAAATCCCCAAGCAGGTCCCGCTAAGAAATAGAAAAAGGGGGAAAAAAAAAAAAGGACTTAAGTGGACTACAATTTCTCTTCACCCAGGATTGAAAAATGGCGCAAGGGGATTGGATACATCAATATTCCACTTGTTCAAGAACTCAAACAAGTCCTTTGACCCCTTCTAATTAAATCTATGTGCCTAGTTAAGATAAAAATCATAAGCAACTAACTAGAGCAAATAAATTTTCTCCCCTTATAGAAAATGTGTTAGTAGTTTGTTGTTTATGGTCTTCAACAATCGAACTACACAAACATTAGAAAAAAACAACACTCACCAATAAACACATATGAGGAGGTCAGTAGTAAGGAAAAACAACATGAATCTGGACTCTGGAATGAAAAACTAACTCTTTGTTTTACCTTATTTACCTTTGTTCAGGGCGGGCCGCCTCTATGTTTTGGGCACAGCTGGCTCTTTGGGTGGGGTCACCCCTCTTTGTGGGAGGGGTCTCTTATCCATGGGTGGGGTCGCCCCTTTATGGTTGGGGTCACCTGTTTGTGTCAGAACCTACAAAAATAGTTAGAAAAAAGAAAGAAAGAAAAACAGCAGTTGGGTGGGGTTGCCTATCTGTGGGTGAGGTCGCCCCTTTGTGGGAGGGGTCGCCTGTTTGTGGGTGGGGTCGCCCCTTTGTGGGAAAATTCGCCTCTACATTCTAGGCAAGACCACCTCTATGTTCCTGAACCTCCAAAATATCAAACAACAAAAAATATGAAATAACAGACCCATGACGTGGGTCCCACCAGGCATGCCAGAAATGTGTGCACGTGTTTTAACTAAGTCTAAAATACAAAATTAAAAGAAATTCAACAAATAAAACATAAACAACACCTCGGATTAGGCCTCGTTGAATCTTAACAAACAACAACAACAACAACAAAAAAATGGAAATGTTATACCTTTTGTTTGCTTAGATTTGATGAGTTGGTTGGCCTTTGAAGATGCTTGGATGTATGCTCCTTGATGACAAAATGCATGCAATAATGGAGGTGGGTGGAGTGATTGAAGATGGTAGGTGAGATACACTAATGGTTGCAAGAATGGTTGTAAATTCTAAAGGCTTGAATACAAATGACTTGAATTCTCTCTAATCTCCAACCCCTCTAACTTGAGCCCAAGGCTCTCAATTTAAAGAAGAAGGGATGGTTGAGATTGAGCCATCATGGACAAGATGAAGGGTTACGGTGAGTTGAGGACTCACAAGCCCTCACATCTTGCCATGTGGAGGGTGAATGGAAAAAAGACAAGGTGACATGGAAAATTACATGTGATGTGGAGGTACTTGAAAGTACCTTGGGATTGGAGAGGATTTCCTCAAAAATGAATTCCTTGTCCCCAAGTGGGGCTAATAGTGACAAGTGAGGAATTTTAGAAAGTCCTCTCTTGTCACCATGGGGATTTGAGATGGTGTTGGAGAAATAAAAGTGAATTTTTAATTCACATGCTTGGAAGAACCCAATGGATAAGACAAGGTCCTCCTAAATGAGGTCCTTGTCCCATGTGCCTAATGTGACCTATGAGAGGTCATGGGGAAGAGAAATGCATGGGGGGAATAAATGTGAATTTTTAATTCACATGGGGAAGAGGTCAATACCTGATAAGGTAAGTACCATGAAAGGTTGACTTAAGGACATGCTAGAAAAGGAAAGTGATTATATTAAGGTTGTGCAAACAGGTGATTAGGAAAATTAATGAATATTAGAGGCAAGTGGATAAATATGGAAGATGTGACATTAATCTTGATTAAGGATATGCACATCTTAATCAAGGATTAATTAGATTAATCCAAATTAGTAAAAGCGTTATGGAGGATGGGACAAGGAGAGAGAAAGAATGAATTTAAAATTGAAGAGGATAATTGACTAAATTAAATAAATTGATACATTTATTTAATTTAGAGGGGAAATGGTAAAGGATAAAGTATTTAATTAAATACTTTTAGAAACCTTAGAGAATGAGACAATATTAATTAAATATGTCATTTAATTAATATAGACAAATTAGGCGAATAAATGATAGGATTTTGACCATATAGGAGTGGTCAAATTTGGACATCTACTGTAAGAAAGAAGGGATAAACAAAAGACAATTATAAAGAGAGAGATAAAGATAAAAAGAAAGGTTAAGATGGAAAAATATACATCGGAAAAAAATAGAAATAAAGAGAGATAGAAGCACATGTAGAGAATTAAATAATAGAAATAAAGAAATAACAAAAAAGAAAGAGAGAGATAGAGAAACATCAACAAGAAAATAATGAGAAAGGGAAATAAATCTAAAGAGATCTAAACTATGAGATAAAGAGAGAATAAAATAGACAAGGAAACACACTACAAAAATAGAGGGAATGAAAGAAAGGCATAATAAGGATAGAAATAAATAGTAAGAAAGAAGGGATAAAAAAAAAAGCCAATTATAAAGAGAGGCAAAGATAAAAAAGAAAGGTCTAGAGTGAAAAAATATAGATTGGAAGAAAAAAAAAGTTTCAAGAAATAAAGAGAGATTAAGGTGAAAAGAGAGCACCAAATAATAGAAATAAAGAAATAGTAAAAGAATGAGAGACAAAGAAACATGGAAAAGACAAAGAATGAGAAAGGGAAAAATATCTAGAGAGATATGAACTTGAAGATAATGGTAGAATAGCAGAGATAAATAAATACACTACAAAAGAATGAAATGGAAAAAAGGAATAATAGTGATAGAAAGAGATCATAGGGTCCAAGGTCTAAGATCTCAGATTTGAGGCCTAGGTTCCATGTGCCTACCATCCACAATCTAAAGTCTTGGGTCAAATATCTAGGGCCTATGGTCCAATATCCATGGTCAAAGGCATAGGGCAAAGGTTTCTTGGTCTAAGGTGTGAGGTCCAATCGTCTAAAGTCTAGAGTCTAAGGGATCGAAATATTCATTAATATTTCCTTGATCTAAAGTCTATGGTCCAAGAATCCAAGATAGAACATATAGTGTTCGTGGGTCCAAAGTTAAGGTTCTAGGATTTAGGATCCAACTTCCAAAGTAAAAGGCTTTAGGATCATGTGTCTAGAAACAAGGTTTGGCTTCAAGGATTTGATCTATAGGGTCCATGCTTTCATTCTATAGTCCAAATTCTAGGGCCCAAGATCAAGTGCTCAAGGTGTAATGTTCAAGAAGTCTTGGATTCTAAGGTGAAGGATTAAGAGACACAATATAAGAGCACATAGTCTATGATTTGAGGGATGAGTTCATATGACCTAGGTCTAAAGGGTATAGTGTCCACATACTAGTGTCTAAAGTTAAGGTTCTAGGGATGGGGTTCAATGCCAGTCGTCCAAGGATTTACGGTATAGGGTATATGTTTCTTGTTGAGGGTGCATAATGCTAAGGTCCTAGTGATTCCAAATCCAAGGTCTAAGAGTTGACCAAAACCTCCTAATCGACTTCTTTCAAACAAAAAATCATGGGTCTCTTTTTTTTCAAAACCATTCACTCGTAGCCACCACTTGGATTGGGTTTTTTTCTTTATCAAATCTTTTTTCACTTGCTCTCAAAACTCACACCCTCGCACCTAAACACACAATCACTAACCAAAATCTGGCAACAAATAAAAACTCCAACAAAAATAAAAGGCAACCCAAAATTTTAAAAGCTCCTACGTCAATGCATACAATGTTCAATTTTTCAAATTTAGGGAAATTATCTTTTATAATCTAGTGTTTAAATTATAGGGTCCATAGTTTGGGTGAGTGCAAGATCATGGGGGTCTAAAAAAGTGGCAATATGACCAAAAATGGTTGATGACTTTTTTATCAAAATTTGATGAAATGAAAAGGGTTTATTGAGAAAATTGTCAACTTTCCAAATATATAAGATACACCTTTTTTGGAATTACATAAATCATTATTATTGATTTTGTACATACATTCTGACTAAAGTTCTGATTGATGGGTTGATTGAAAAAATTTATAATTCTTAAACGGTTTCAAATTTTTTGAATGCAAAATATGTAGCACATTCTATGCTTCCCATAATATAGGATTAAAAAAAATGAATTTCATAAATTTTACACCAAGTTATGGTGGTCAGACAAGCAAGTTTTAATATTTAAAAAAAAAATTAATAAAAAAATCATAACTAATTATTTACTTGCAAAAAAATTACAAAAAGAAATGCAGCACATTCGGGCATGTGTGCTCTACTTATATTGAATGTTTCAAATAAATATATTACTTTTTTCTTGTACTTAGGTTGGTTAGACATACACCTACTTTTTATTTTTTCCTAAAAACATTAGTACTACTACATTAAAATTTCAAATTTTCACCAAATAGATTTACTTTTTTCCATAACAAGAATAGTATCTTAGAAACTACATTCAATTTTTTAAAAAATTTGTTCTTACATTATTTTCAAACTATGTTAATAACTTATTCAAATTTTTATGTCAAGTCGACTAAGTCTGTTTTTCTGAATTATCATTGCCACTTAAGGGCCTAGTTCGGACCCCCATGATCCTACACTGATCCATCTAGTATACATGGTCTTGGATCCAAGCTCTAATCATCTCACAATCCAAGGTTCAATATTGAAGTTTAAAGCTTAAAGGTCTAAGGTTTAAGGCCTAGGTTCTTGGGATCTAATTTCCATGTTCTACTGTTTGAGGTCAAATATCTAGTAGCATAGCCTAAGCACTAGGTTTCGTCCACAAGTTTAAGGTAAAGGGTAAATAGTAATATTTCTTGGTAGGGTCCAAAAGTACAAGACATAGCCTCTAAGGTTTAGGGTTCAATAATTAAGGGTCTAGGATCTAAGTGTTTACGATATAGGATAATTTTTTATTAATCTAGGGTCCACGATCCATGAGGCTAGGGTGTAGATCAAGGTCTATGGGTCAAAAACTTAAATTCTAGGGTCTAAGGTCCAACCCATATAGAAAGAGAAAAATAGATGGAAAGAAGAAACAAAGAAATAGAAATATCAATGTAGAGAAACATTTGAAAGCAATAAAGATATTTAGACAATGAGAGATAATGGAACAAAAGAAAATTAAAAGGAAAAAATATATGCCAAAAGAGAAAGAAAAGAGGTATACAATAGATGTGAGTGATAAATACACTATGAGAGAAAAAGGAAAGAAAAATTATAAGAAGAATAAAAGAAAAAATCATATAAATCAAATTCCCTCATTGTTTCTTTGACTCTAAATTGGCAATATTGGAGAGCTACTTGAATCTACATTAGGTATTCTTGAATAAAGATGTTTCGGTGAGCTTCTAAATCCAATTCCTTCACTGATTACTTGACTCCAAATTGGTAATATTGGAGAGCTACTTGAACTAGACCTCTCATACCTAAACTTTTCCCCATCATTTGTTTGTGTCATCATGTCTAGAGATAGAATGTTTGAATTAAATAGGAAATCGTTCTACAACCATGCCTCACTCGATAGGAACAATTATAGGAATTATATTTTGAGAACTAGATGTTATTTTAGTAGATTGCATATTTAGTAGGGCAATCACAATGATACCATTCAATGATTTATTTTTTCATCCATTCTGCTTTGATGGATACTCATGCGTTGTTGCTTCTCACATTACTATTTTGATAGGCACCCAAAATAGAACAAAACCTCTAGTATTTCATTATATCAACATCCAAAAGTTTCACTCTAAAATCCACACCACTTAACTTGATTTCATTGTTTTAAAGGCCAAATTATAATTAAATTGACTATATTCTATATTTATGAGGAATACTATATGCTCGTTGGAAGTTGAAAAATACATATTAAAAATATTTTTTATACCAAGAATCAAATTTATTTGATTTATACATTATTAACTATGTTGGTGATTCTAAATAAAAAATAGCAGGTAGCGCAAGTTTGTGGACAAGGGTCATACATTAGGAATGGTTGTTAGAGAAGCTACGATAGAGGGTCGGCACTGTGGAGAAGAAACGCTTGGAGGCGGAAAGAGTTGGTGCAGGTACAAGCTTAGTTGGATGGCATGATTGGGACTCTTTGGGTGCTCACCATGCCATGGGAGTTAATGCAATCCTACTAAGAAGAAGGGCTCCTAAACATCAAAACCAATGGGAGGCTTCAGCTTTATCTTGGTTAGAAACTACCAAAAAGCCCTGGGCTCACCCTAATAATTGAGAACATATATGGGGTGTAAACTCTAGGGGGAGACCTTGATTTCAACCCAATACGGACAAAAGGAGAGAGAATTTTTCACCACGATATTGGCGAGATCGGAAGCCCCTCCCTAGGAGGTTAAGGAAGTATCTTAGACCTCCCCTCAAGGAGCCTGCTTGGGGGGATCAGAATGTGTAGTTGAGGAAAAGCAGGAGAGAGATAGTTGTGGCTCAGCCTAACCTCTGGAAGGTGATCCCTAAGAGAATAAATCTAGGGATAAACCTAGCATTTGTTAGCGGGGATAGACAAGCCCCCCACTTTGATGTGGGATTAAATACAAATAGAGAAAATAGTGACTATTATCCAGGGAAGGAGGACTGGATGGCGTGAAAGGAATATGAAGTGCAGGAGAAGTCTAACGCAAGGAGAGATAATGATGTCTCTAGCAAAGGGATTGTCATCAATGAGCCAAGAAGAAATCGTAAGGTGATGATCATCCCTAATAAAGCCCTAATAAATTTTATGGACATGTTGAAAGAGTGTGCTTTCTTTGCAAAGTGAGCTAGAGGCAGATGCTTTACGAAAAAGGTGGTGGATTGGTGGAGAGATCAATGGGGTATAGAGGTATGCATCAAATTTTTGGCTTGTAACTTTCTTTTAATCAAGTACATCGCCACAATTGAAGCAAAGCATCGTATTTGAAAAAATCCTACAAATGGATGGAATAGGATTTTATATAAAAGAGTGGGAGACAAATTTTAACCCCCCACAAGAATGAATTCGATAGAACAAAAGCATGAGTAAATTTGCACAACCTGTCCTCAGAATATTGGGATGAGGAGGTCCTAAGTCTAATAGGGAATCAACTGGGTACTTAAATTGGGGTAGATAAAACCCTGATTCATGGAGAAATGAAGGTTTAAGCAAGAATCTATGTAGAAATCAATTCGGGTAGAAAATTCTTGGAAGAACTGGAAATTATTATGGAGGGAAAGTGGATCCAGGAGATAGATTGGGATCTCTCCGCCAGCAAGGTCCCCACCTTCTCAAAATCTAATGTTGTAAATAAGGTTTCAGAATAGAAAGATGGTTGCTTGGAAGAGTCAGGTAGTGAAGCTACGAATGGTGGGGCAATGCCAATGAACGAGGAAAGCTACGATCAGGAAATTGAATAGCCTACTCTACATGAGAATGGAGGCCATGAGTATGCAAAAGAGGAAGTTTTGGATACAAAGAAGAATGCAGATGGGGTTTTAAAGTGGTTCCCAAAACCATAAGAAGAGGAAGGGACTAGGGAGGAAGTTTTGGGTATGGAAGAATTTATGGGTGTGGGATATGAACTGTTGATCTATGAAGCCCTCGTAGAGGAAGAAGCAACTAACCTAGATATGGGTGAGGATGATGATAGTAGTGTGGAGGGTGAAGCACTGAAGGAAAATGACCCTTTAGAAGAAGAGTAGGTTCCATAAGCTGGATGAAAAGGTTGCTTCACTCAAAAATAATGCAAACATCCTAGCCACTTCGGTGATTCAAGGGAAAATGGGAGTAAAGCCAAGAAATCACCTAACTATGGGGATAGTAGGAGGAAAGATAGGCTATAAAACATAGATAAGAGGGCTATGGATGTTGATGCAGAAGGCCAACATAAGCTTACCATGATGCTAATATCAGGGAACGATGGACCCTTCCCAAGGAGTAATGAGGATTATATCATGGAATGTTATGGGCTTAAATGCCCCTAACAAAAATTGTCTACTAAGATGCTTCATGGACGTATCAAAGTTTGATGTCTTCATGATTCAAGAGTCAAAATTAAGCAATGAAGAAATGGAAATGTTCAAGAAAAAATGAAAAATTTGGAATGTTGAGCAAGTGGAAGCCACAGGTGCCTTAGGGGTCTGCTAATCGATTGGATACCTCAAACTATTTATGTAGAAAATTTTGTGGGATATAGAAACTAGTTAGTCTAAAAAGTGAGAAGTCTTTCATCAAGTATGATATTTATATTGATAAATACTTATGGCCATGCAAGTTGTATTAAGAAAAGTGAATTGTGGACGGAGCTCGGTATTTTCTACAGTGGGGTAGTTCTAGAATTATGCATTTTAGGGGTAAATTTCAATGTGATCTTGCATAGTAAGGATAAATTGGGGGGTATGCAAAGAAAGTATCAATCCCAAGTGGATTTTGAGAACTTTATAAAGGGAAATGATTTGTTTGAAATTCAGATGACAAATGGGAAATACACATGGACAAATCAGAGGTTGGGATTTAGCCACATTGCAAAAGAACTAGATATATTTTTGTTTAAAGGAGAGTTGGGAACCTTCTTGTTCACCTTTGAAGGCAGAATTTTACCTCAATCAAGGTCGGACCACTATCCTATTTAGTTGGAAATAATGGGTGAAAAGAGACTAGTGAGATGCCCCTTCAAATTTGAAAATATGTGGTTCAAGGATCAAAATTTTCCAGGGTTGATTGACACATGGTCTAGTAGGGATGGAAAGTTGAGGGAACCAAGATGTTTGGTGTGGTATCAAAATTGAAGCTCCTCAAGAAACAAATAAACTAATAGAATAGGACATATCCCAAAAATATATACAAAACCAAATGCAGGCTTGAAGAAGAGCTATCAGCTCTAAATAAAGCGTTATTATCTACAGGAATGGACAGTGGAAAATACCTAAAGGAAAAAGAGTTGCTTAAAGAATATGAGGAAATTCAAGCTAAAGAGGAAGTGTACTAGCAACGAAAATCGAGGGAGATCTAGATGTCAAAGGGGGATAGGAATACGAAATACTTCTATAATAGCATTAGGGCCCATAGAGTTCAATCAATCAAATTACAAACCTACGAGGAGCTGACGACATAAGTGTTGAGTCTCTTGGGGAAATCGCTAGGGAAGTAATCACCTATTTTGAAAATTTGTTAAATAACAAAGAAGGCTCGAGGCTGGTACCACAAAATCAACTTCTAGAGTTGATACCAAAGTTGGTCAACGAAGGGTAGAACATGATGTTGAGTGAATTCATGGCAAAGTAAATTAAGGTTACAGCTTTCTAAATTCATCCAGATAAATGACCTAGATCGATTGAGTTTTCCATGCGCTTCTTTCAAAAATGTTAGAGTATAATGAGAAGTGAAGTGGTTGCAGTCATAGAAGACTCGATGAGATCGGGAAAGGTACTGATGGAATTGAACAACACCTTCATTGCTTTGATCCTCAAAATGGAGAAGTCATCATCTTTAGATGAGTTCAAAACATAGTTCTTTGTAAAACATTGTACAAAATCATCGTGAAAGCAACGGCGAATAGACTTCTACTAGAAATAATTTCAGACGAGTGAATAGGGTTTGTACCTAGGAGTTCAATTCTAGAAGGATTCATTATTGCACAGGAAGCCATACACTCTATTCAAAAAACCAAGGAGTAGAGCATGCTATTGAAACTGGATATCAAAAAAGCATATGATCGGGTGGATTGGAGGTTTATGTGCAGGCTGTTGTAGGCCTTTGGTTTTGACAATAAATGGGTAGACTAGGTGTTCAATTATATTTCCAGCCCCAAATTTTCAATCATTGTGAATAGGACACTAGAGGGTTTCTTTGAAGAAATAAGGGGGATCAGACAGGGAGATCTTCTCTCTCCCTTTTTATTTATTATCATGGTTGAGGTGTTAGGAAGGGACTTTAGCGTCGCAACAAGTATTGGGAAGTTAGAGGGAATTCAGGTAACGAGCAATGTGTTGATTGTGATGCACTAGCAGTTTGCATATGACACTACGCTTTTGGGGGCTACAAAATGTTGTGAAGCTCACAAGCTAAAGGAGATTCTAGAGCTTTACTTTGAGGCCTCAAGTCAAGAGGTAAGTGAGGTGAAACTGGAAGTCTATTTTTCATACTCCTCCATGTAAAGAGCAGGATATTCTAAGAGTCCTGAGATTTAGGAAACGACAACTGCCATGCACATACTTGGGATTTCCTTTAGCAAAGGGATTGGGTTGTGGTAAGTTACGAGATACTCTGATAAATAAGGTAAATAGTTGGATGTCTTCATGGAAGGGGCGGCGGTTACCTTGGGCTAGTAGGTTAGTGATTCTAAAGGTTGTTTTTTCATCACTCCCAGTTTATCTAATGTCATGTATGGCATTGCCCAATAGGACATATCAAGTTGTAAACCAAAGTATGAGGAACTTCTTTTGAAAAGGGAATGCAGAGAAGAAAAGTATGCGTTAATCGCATTGAATAGAATTTTCAAGGTGAAGGAAGTGGGAGGAATAGGTTTGTGACATCTTTTGAGCCAAAACAAAGCTTTGGTGGCTAAGCTGATTTGGAAGATGTATATAGAAAGCAAGTCAAAATGGGTCTGGATTCTCCAAAATAAATACATGGGGGATGATAACGAGGGAAACATCCTCACTACTAACACTCTTCCCCAAGGATCAATATTTTGGAATTTCATGTCAGAATCCAAACCACTAATCATAGAATTCTTATATTGGGACATTCATGATGACAACACAATGTTGGTTTGGGAAGACTCATGGGGGGTACCTGTCAATAGATAGTTTTATAGACTTGTAGCAGTTTAAAGGTATTCTAACGTAGCTTTGGGGAATGAATGTCAAATTACCTAGTGATCAACTATGTTGAAGGGCGAAGTAGCTGGTAATGGAAGGACTTCAGCAAGTTAAATCTTCCTGCTCTCGAAATCACACAACTACAATTGATTCTAAAAGATAGAATCATAATGATTAGAGAGGGTAAAGACAATAGTGTTTGGACTACCACTAGTTTAGGGTAGTACAACACTAAGGATGGTTTCTTGATGCTGAGGAGGCAAGACAGGAGGACTTCACTTCCATGGAAATTATGTTGGGATAGCAGATGCCTTCAGAAATTTGGTGCTTTTGTCTAAACCACAATCTAGGGGAGCATTTTGACTACGGATGGGTTTACCAGAATGGTCTATCATGGTCCATCATGATGTGTGATGTGAAAATCAAGTGAGGAAGATGTTAATCATTTGTTTCTCAGATGGCCCTTTGCTTAGGATTTTTGGAGGTGATTGTGTGAGAAGCTAGATTGGGTTAGCTCTCTTTCAAATGACATTTTATCCCTTTTTAAATCATGGCGACTATTAAGGAGAGTGATGTATCAGTGCATATGGCTAATAAGCCCATCCATTCCGATTTGGGAGATATGGAAAGAGTGGAATAGGAGGATATTCCAAGTTAAAGAGATCAATACATCATCCTTTCAAAACAAGGTAGAGGTTGTCATAGGAAAGGTTGTAAACAGTAGAGTTTCAAGATTGAATCCTCAAAAATTAGAATTCACAAATTGGGATGTGAAGTTGAAACTTGGGTGGTGTGGTATTAAGATCCCAAAATTTGGGAATCAAGGAGTTGTTGGATAGTAAGAACCTCAAGCCAAGGTGGTTTAGAGGCCACTTGAGCAGTCATAAGTCAAACTGAATTTCGATGGGGCATCAAGAGGGAACCCTGGAAGATCAGGGGAAAGTTGCATAATACAGAATTGGAAAGGGTCTTTCATGGGGGAACTCTTAGCCCCTATCCCGGATGGGATGAACAATGCAAAAAACCTCATGTAGTGATTTAGGGGCTTCAGTTCTGCCTAGAGCTTAAATGAACAAGCATCAAGGTGGAAGGAGATTCGACTCTGGTGATAAGTGCTCTTTAGTCGGGTAATATTTTAAATTGTAAATTACAAGGAATGGTGGAGAGGGCTATAGGTCTATTAAGGAAGTTTGAGCACTTTGTGGTTCAGCACACATACAGAGAAGCCAATGCGGAAGTGGAAAAATTACCGAATCTTGGCACGGATGAGGTTGCCAAGAAATATTTTTTTCTCTACTCTCAAAGGGTTTAGTGGTTGGTGTTTGCAATTGGAGTTGGCAAAAGGGTTTGGATATAGTTGTTGAGGCTACGTAGCCTAAGTTGTTGGTCGAGTACCTATAGTACTATTGGAAATTTGGTGCAATTCTGATGGAAATTGGGTTGGTATATGTGGCGCTTTCTCACATTTTTTTGTGTAAAGCATAGACATAGTCAAGGTGAGGTGCACTCGGTTGACAAGTGGCATCTGTGTAGTTGCTTTGGTGTAAAGCACATACATTGTTGTGGCATGGTGTGTCAAGCTGATAGGTGGCATCTACGTGCATGTTATGGAATTATGCCTAAACTTTGATGAGATGAGTTGCATTGGGATGATAAGTGACGCCCACTTGACTACTTTGGACCCTTGGAGTTTGGATGCACGTGGCGACCGCCCGACCCTCAGGTCTTATGCTTATTTTCTAATGAGGGAGGTTGTGTTAGGCAGACAAGTGGTGCCTTAGCACTACTTCTTGATTTGGCTCCAAGCTTTGTTGAAAGGAGGTGCAGCGGTGCAACTGGTGGAAGTTTGGAACAAGTTACTAAGCTTGTCATGTTTGGGGGTACTCTACACTATGCTCCAAATTTAATGATATTAAATAGTATCTCCATCATTTGTGTTGATTTGAATGGGGAGATGGATTTATTAGAAATTCACGTCAATCAAGCCAGCTTAAGGATCCTAACACATGGGCTAGCTTGGGGTGTTATGGCGTGACATTAATTAAGTTCAGCTCTTGTCCATGCAAGAAGCTGAAAGGAGGATTTCATAGTTTGAAAACATTGCACAAAAATATTGTAATCTAGGAAAGCCTTTAATTGCTAAGCTTTGGTACAAGTGAACTACTCTTTAAAAGTGGTACTTGATGGTCGATCAGGCAACTTATCTCAGTGTTATGTGTGAGCAGAGTAATGGATACACCTATAAGATTGGTCATCTCTTGAAGGAAAATGGACTTTTTGGGGGAAATATCAAAGTTGAGGCTAAGAAGGATATTTCTTGAGAGTGATTTCTTGGAGCTTGGTGTAGTGAAGTTGATTTTGGGGCATGTTTTTTTATTGTTAGAGGAGAGATACTGGGTAGACATAGACATAACTTCCACATTTTTGGCAAGGTTGTTGGACCTTCAATTGCCAAAGAATGAAGTCTTTCAAATTACAAGGAAGGTGATGAAGCCCGAGTTGCTCGATGGCCTTTAGGATGGTGGGCGCCACTCAAACGGGTGTTGGCATTCCAAGGCCATGTGATATGGGATTACTCAATGCTCTAGGCATGGTGGTTAGGTTATACCCTTTCCTATGGGGTGGTATCAGCTCATGTTATCAAATTTTGGTTTTTTGTCAATGATTAGCCTATGGTCTGGTAAGGCAATATTGTAAGAAGTTTATTTTTTGGTAGAATAGTCGAAGAGGCCTTTTTTTAAGTTGGTTTGACCTCCTTTTTTGGAAAGCTCGAAAGGAGAGCACTAGGAATGTTCACGTTTGTAAAGAGATAATGTAATCTTTTTTTAAATATTAATAAAATTACTTTCTTATAGAGCAAAAAAAAACTATGTTCGTGATTCCATTTATAGGAAATCTACCATAGATTATGTTTTCAAAATAAATGGTGCAAGTGCTCTTACATGGATGGTGTAGTACTTTAAAGAAAACTATCTTCTATGGATTTTAATCAAAACCCAAAATACAAAATTAGCTCCTCAAGAATCAATGTGGCCTTGAAGATTTACGGAAGAGCTTCGACTAGATACTTGTAAAAATACCACTTTACTATATGATAATTGGAGATATTTTACTATTACCAAAGAATATCATTTCCAAAGAGAGAAAAACACATTGAAGATCATGGGCACTGCACTCAAGCACAAGTATTCCATCATAAAAGTGTTAGAACACACAGATATACTGAGAGGGGGGGTGAATCGGTATCAATCCAATTCAATTTTAACCATTAAAACCTCCTATTATTTTAAATAAATAGAACATCAAACGTAGATCAAAAACACAAGCACACAACCATAACACCATATTTACGTAGAAATCCTAAAAGGGAAAAACCACAGTGAGCAAGCTACTTGGAGCTACTATTTAAATCCGACCTCACGGATAATACAAGATTTACAACAAATTTTATGGCTTCAACCAAAGGAAGTTTACAACTCCCTGTAAATTACAACACTTACAAAAAGAGGCTACAACCTTAGCATAGAATACTTGATGAATTTTGGTGATCAACCACCACCACAACACTCAACACCTTTGTTACCTCCAACTCACTACTTTCGGCACCTTCACACACACATCTACTCAACAAAAAAATTCTACCTTAAGCTCACTACCTTTGGCACTCTTCCTCAACACACACACTTACACACCTTTTTCACCTTCGGCTCACTTCCTTCAACACACTTCCTCACTCACACATACACTGTTTCATTCAGCATACTTCATATACTTCTTCAGAAACTCACACACATTCCACTGCCTTCAACGCACTACTTTTGGCATATTTCACACATCACCTCAATTACTCATCGAACACACTTTCTAACAACCTTGTTATTCCATTTATATCCTTTGCGAGCTTCAAAAAAAATCTCCTTGTCAGCTAGAGTGAAACGTGTCACATGAGATGTGCAACAGCCATAATAATTCGGCTTCAAAAACATCTGCAGTAAGTGGGAATCAAATACCATCCAAACCAAGAGATAATTTGGACCTATATTACCTTCACACATACTTCCATGTTGGCACACACTTCAAATATTTGGCACAAACAACTCAACATTCCAAGTTGGCCCAACAAACCCTTATCCTTCCACACATTAGCTCCAAACCAATGGCGGTACCAGAGAGATCAAACAACAATATGTGGATCACTTTACAAATGATATTCAAAATCATTCTCATACACGCATTTTACCACTCCATGCAAAATTATGCTAGCGCAAGCAAACAAACACTAAACCCTAGCATCACTCAACACATCCTTGAGATATAAAATTAAAAAACCATACTTGTGGTGCACCTCAGCATATGAAACTTGAAATGAAGAAGCATATGGATAATTTAAACTCATTCTCCAATCCACAAGACTACAACATCAACTATGGAGAAATGCATAGCATTTCTCAAAACCTTCCTGACTGCAACAGCACGATCCTCATTCTATTAGCTCTAGAAACGATTGTGTTAACTTTCATCGATTGAAAACAAGAACATACATGCTTCACACTTTTCTCTGTCTAACTTCCAAATTGCAAGACCATATCTTCAAATGTGGAGGAATGTTGAACATTCTCCCAAGCTTTTTAGTACAAGTTCCTGAGCCACTAACTACATGAAATTATTTCATTCTTTCTTCCAATACTTATGTAGTGCTTTACATCAAGAGATAGTGAATACAACATTCACAACACCATATCAACATGAAGGAACCATAACTTCTACATGATAGCATTCACTTATACATGGGAAACAGAAGAGAGTTGCACTTGTGTATAGCATGCTCATGAAAATCGTCATCATATCCAACACTTCTAATCAACACACTTGATTGTGTCACATGCAACCTTCCACCCACAACCTCTATTAGCATCACATATAACACCTTTAGAAAGAAAATACTTGTAACAAACTCCATTGTGTTGACATCAATCACAACACCTACAACAAACTTGCAACAATCTCCCCCTTTGGTATTGATGGTAACACCTAACTGGATATGCAATTTCTCCCCCTTTGACATTGATGACAACACCTACCTAGATATGATTAGGTATGCATGACACCACCTCAAGGATAAATCATAGATGTAAGATGTAATAAACATAGTATAATACCTATAGGCATTATATGCTCCAAATTCAAATAAATGATTGGCCTTAGGTGATGCCATTGAGGGGAGTGTGCATGTCAATGCCACCACCTAGTGGCTAAATCCTAGATGTATAAGTCCAACGAGCATATATTAAATTTATTCTTTCTATAAATATTCCACTAATAAAAACATTGTACTAAGTCCTATAGGCACATTGTATTAAGTCCTACGAGCATTATGTAATGAACCTGGGCTGAGGTTGATTTGAGGAGACCCGGGCTCCAATAAAATTCTTTATAAGACCTCAAGATAGCATCATTTTTAAAACACTAGGATTATAAAATATGACAAGATGACTTTCATGTAGTCCAAAATACATGACCTCCATCTTGGCATATATTTGTTCCCTATTTATCATTTCCAAAGAAGACCTACATCACTATTTTATGAAAATTGGCATGTGATGCCCCCTATTAACATTAAGGGGGAGTGTTAGAACAGAATGTTATTAGGGATCATACCCTTATAAAATTTATATAATGTTCTAATATAAGGTTATTAAAACCTATATATTATATGCTTTATTAAGCATATCCCATTTGAAATAGTTATAGTCTAATACTATTAGATTATTAATTATTTATGAATGGTTATTTTGAATAGGTGTGGCTAATGCCCCTTAAGGTATTATTCCACCATTTCTCCTATATTTAAGGAGGTTCCCTCTCATTTGAGAGGTGAATAATTTGGAGATTGATAGTAAATTTTATCACTATGCACATGAGGTATTGGTCATGTGGAAGTATGGAGAAGTGTTTTCTAGGCTTGGTCTATGTTATAGTAGATCATTATTGTAAGTGTTTTAATAAAATGATGTTTATGGGGTTTTTTACCCAAAAGGGTTTTCCCTGTGTATATCTTGTGTAATGTGCAAAATTTATGCTTCTATGATTATCATTTTATTTATTTATATCTTGTTTATAATGATTAGTATCCAAAGATCTCAATTTTGAACAAAATATCTTGAGAATATTTTGATGTAGTTTGGCATGCATGACAATAAACTAATAATTGTATTCCTAGTAGTTGGTACAAAATTAAGTTTGAGACACTATCTTAAGTTTTTAGAGGTATTAAAATACATGAGCAATGTTTCATACACTAATGTAGTAGGAAGTATTATGTATGCAATGGTTTTCACAAGACCAAATATTGCCCAAGCAATGGGAGTTCTAAACAAGTTCTTGGCTAAGCTAGGTAATTTGAACCTTTCACACAAGTATAAAGAATGCTCAAACACTCAAGAGAAACTATAGATTACTAGCTTTTTTTAATTGTACTAATGATGTGGGTATTGTTGAATATACAAGATTTGGTAGATTGCAATTGGGCAAGTGATCTGGATAATGGAAGGTCAACAAGTAGTTATGTCTCTACCATGTTTGGAGGAGAAATTAGTTGCATGAGTAAGCAACACTAGACTATTCGACTATCCATAACTAAAGCAAAGCAAATGGTAGCTACATGTGCTTGTAAAGAAGTGTGGTTACAAAAACTAGGTAATAGTATTAGTTATAATAATCATACAATTGTGATTCACATAAGGCAATTTATTTATGTAAGAATTCTATCTACCATGCATAAACTAAACATGTGAATGTACAATGTCATTTTATTAGAGAAATGGTTGAAGCAAGCAAATTTTCGATAGATAAAAATGACACTTTAATAAATACTATTTATTCTTTAACTAAGTTGGTGAGTACTATTGAGTTTTTTTGTGTAGTGATGCAATGGGTTTATATTATTCCAATGCATGATGTTAACTTCTTGGGTTGTATACCACACTCTCGTGTGATAAATATCAAGTGGGAGAATGTTGAAACTAGGATGTGTTATTCACTTACAAAGAGTTCTTGAACAAAATTTATTTGTAGACTAGCAAAACAATATCAATTGTCTATGTGATAGGTAATAATGAGTTATGGATGTGGTATGGAATGAAGGCTTGCCTTAGTCCATTGGCACTATGTTCACAATCACAAGTCATGGAAAACCAAGTCTTAACAATCTAAATGTCTAATAGAATATCAATTGTCTCACAACTATACCATGACCCTACCTTGAAGTTAGCATGTCACACAGTGTAGTTAGATATGACTTCTCTGTGTGGATAATAATTGTAGATGATTAATTGTTTCTTCACACTAAAGGTCAAATAGTTGCTGCCTAAACACTCCTAGTATGAACAAGTCTTAGTAATTCTCTAACCTAGGTCAAAAATACAAGCAATTTGGTATGTGTACAGTGACTGTTGTTTTAATGTTGTGAATTGTAGGAATAGGTGCATGCAGATGAAAGAACAAACAAATGAAAGCACGTGCGAAGTCTTTTATTCTTTTGTGTATCCTTACATTAATGTAGTTACATATTTACTATATTTTTATCATAACATGCTTCCTCCACTCAGTGACATCAACTCAATAAAGTGGGCAAACTTAAATAACAAAATTCCATGCCCTACAACTTCCATATTATGTAGTGATTTTTATTTTGGTGTTTGTTTCCTAATGTGTTTTAGATCATTTTACGCATATTTTAAGCCTCCCCAATGATCACAGTTTACATGGAAATATTTTCAAGACAAATCCAAAAAGTGAAATTTTGTATCCTCAAGGAACATATGCCCCTAGCCCCCATGCCCTTTTAAGATCTATTCGCCAAACTTTTCCTACTAGTATTGACCCTAACTACCTTTTATTGGTCTTGAACCCTAAAATTTAGTTTAGGTTGATATTTGAACCCACTTTTTCCCATTTTTCAATCATTAGGCATTAGGCAATTAGACATCATTATGAAAATTTAGCTATCTCCATTCAAAAAGAAAAAATGTAGGTACATTGTTAAAGCAAGAAGGCATCAAAGTTATTCTTCTGGTCCTTCCTTATCTCCATTATCATGTCTTATTCCTTTCATTTCCTTCATCCCAAGCCATAGAAACCCTTGTCAAACCCTCCAAATGTAAAAAATGAACTCCATCATTGAAAACCTTGTCAGATATGAAGTCCACCTTTTTAGTTGTCCTTTATGATAATCCATTTTAATCTCCCTTTGTCCTCCATCATAATAACACACCATTTTGTCCTAGATCTTTCCCCCCTAGGATTTATTGTCCAAACCTCTTTGCACACATCATATTCACCTTCAACTAGGTCTAACATACATTTATTATCTCCTAGAGTGTTTTTGTGAACAAAGTTTCTTATTCAACACAACCCATTTTTCCCAATCCTCTAGCACAAATCTAATATGTTTTGTATACTTGAGTGAATGAAAGCTAATTGTAGGCTAGAATAAAGTTTTCCTGATCAAAGATAGAGCTTCCTGCAAAGTTTTGGATTGTTGGACACTAAGACACTTACACCCCCGAAGACATCTAAGCTCCCCTGATGTTGCAACAATGCCCCTCTTAACATTGCAAATGTGGTATGCTCCTAGAAAACTCATCATAGAAGCTATAATTTTCACATACAAGCACTTGCAATCAACTCCAATTCATTTATGCATTCACATTTGACAAAGTCTGAGTGCACATTGTTCATTTTTCCCTTGCTTTTTCCATAAGCATTTCTAGTTTTATGAAACATCATCCATTTCCCAACCCATGTTTGATTGATATAAGTCAATTGCTCTTGTTTGTTTCTAATAAATATAGTAAATTCAACACTTCAAAGGAAAGAAGTGTATTCCTTTTATTCCTTACACTTTTAATAACAAATAGTTCTTTTTATATCTTTCACAAAGATGCTCTTACACACTACCCAAAATAGTAGTCCAAGCTACTCTTTTGAATCTACTTTGTAATTGGCTTGTTACATGTTCTTTTATATTATTCTTAATCGTCGGATGAGTGTCAAGATATGTCATTCATGAAATCTTCTATATACCCTATGTGGAGCACCTCATTTGAGGACCCAACATTGCAACATAACCAATTTTAAATAGTTACAATTGTTCCTCGGACTTTGCAAGGTGGTACAACATCTCATCCTAACAAAAACAATGGTCTTATAGCAATGCATCTCAATCTTTCATCTATACTAGAGTTCTCGATTTCCATCTCTTCTTAGATGATAGCCATGGGCATTTTGAAGTCTCTTCTTTAAGATGTAACATTCAACACTTATTTTGAATACAACCATCAATAATACAATGAGAACAATGGTTTTTGAGCTTCTTACATTGATGAACAATTTAAGCCTTCCTACCCTTCCAATTTCTTTTCTTTAAGTGTTTTCCTTTGCCCTTTGAATGGTTATTACTTTACTCTTTCTTGGAAGACTCTATTACCCTTCTCTTTTCTTCTTCTATATAGTATAGTAAGACATATGCTTCAACTATGTCATTGGTGTTTATAGTGGTGACTCTCCTAAGATTAGAGTGCACCCCACCAAAATAATGGGTGAGAATATCCTCCAAGTCCATGCCAAGCAACATGGCTTTTCTTCAAAATCCAACTTGTAGTCCCACAATGTCCACTACCATGTATAGAATGCAACCATTTAGTCTTTATCTTTTGGTCATTTTCATGTATAATTGGATAGAAGTTCCTACATAGCAAGTCCTTGAAACCCTCCCAATACAATATTAATTTCCTTTTCCTCTCACAAGAAGCAAGATAACTTTCCTACCATACAAGAGCATGATCACTCATCTTCAAGCAAGCAACAAAAACCCGATGTGCTTTCACCAAGAATCAAATCTCTAAATTTACTCGACCCTCAAAAAATTTCTACCTTGTTTTCATACTTGAATGTAGTAATTTCAAATTTTACCTCATTCCTCAACATAATTTTCATCCCTGAAGTTCTCCTTTTGCCCTTGTTTTCTCTTACATTGGCTCCAATACCAAATTTCATGTCTAAAGCATGCCCATATGCATTTTCAAATGTTTTTGAGTAATTCTAGCCTATTGATAATTCATGCTTCTATTGTTGAGTTTAGTAATTTTAGCCTATTCATAATTCATGCTTCTATTGTTGAGTTATCCATTGTTGGTTCTTTATAACTTGTTCCAAGGAATACACCCATGCATTCAAGTCTTTTTTCATGTTTATTTCTCTATTCCAGCTATATGTTGTTAATAATCATCAAAAGACCTTGTCATTATCATACAATTCAACTCCATGCAAATTCCCTAGGGTTAATAACCCACTTTAATAAAAGATGATTCATGATTTGGTTAAACAATTTATCAAAACTAAGAATCATATAAATTTATTTGTTATTAATAAAAAATGATTCCTAATTTGGTTAAACAATTTATCAAAACTAAGAATCATATAAATTTATTTGTTATTCTTAATAAATAGATTAAAATGGTATCCTAAAGTGAGCTTGATTGTGCACAACAAAAATAATCATCCAAATAATAAACACACATAGTACTCAATTTTATCTAGGAAACCTCCATACATTAGAAAAGCCAAATGGTAGCAGCCAAATAGGTCATCTACCTAAATGTACTAAAGAAGTTATATATAGAGTGATTATAACAATCTTTCTGTTCCTTGCTCATTATCAAGTGTCATCTTTAGTAATAACTGAGTTCTCCTTGGTGATATTGCATACAATCTAATGCTCAAACCTTTGAAGCTTGTCAATGTCACCCTCGCACCCATTACTAATGTGTTGGAAGCCCTTCCCTTGCATCAAAAGCCTCTATTTGTGATCTGGAACACCAAAAGGTATGAGTATTCATTTACCAAAAGTGTTCCTTACATCATGACAAAACCACTTTCCCTTGTTATAGCAATTATGTAGTTGTTGGACAGTGACATTTGCCACGGTGGTTACAACATTTACCAGTTTTGTCAAACTGAGATTCAAAATTACCAGTTTTGTCAAATGAGCGGTTATACAATCGCAACATGTGCATATCCAACGATCCTGACTGACAAAACGTATACTATTTACACATTTGAAAATTCTCGAAAACCTTCAATTATTGTTCTAGACAACTTCTTGGATCGCTATTGATCAGAATGCTGATGATATTAGTACTCCGCCCTTGTGAGAAAATGAGTTCTTGCTACCACGACAAATTGAAAAGATCATCGAGTGTTGGATTATCACCTTTTTAAACCCTTTACCATCCTCTACAACTACTATATTGTTAGTCTCCGACAATGGTTCTGATCAAATAGGCCAGACATGCCTAAAGGTCATGTTGCATAGGGCACAACCAAGAGCCCTCAAAATGGACTTTAATGACTTCAAAAGCTTAAAGCCTCTGAACACAGAAAGGAGATTCGGTTACATCAAAATAGAACTTTGATGAAGTGTTCAAAAGAAGCGTAAGCTGGCAAGTGGAAGCGTAGATTTTCAAGATCATATTAGGCAACCAATTTTCTGATTTTTGCAATTTACATAGATCAAAATACAAACAATTTGGCTAATGCTTTGGTCCTTTCAAAGGCTTAATCAAAGCTCAAACTGATAATAGGCCTAATTTACAATCTGAAATGGATTAATTCATGTCATAAACTTGTACACCTGCATATTTCTATAGCAATGTTCTAGAACTCAATGTGACTAATACCATAAAGTTTGTTACGAAACAGAATGATACTTTCACGAGGACCTTTTAAAATGACGGTTTAAAACCAACACCTCAAACTATATGGATATTACCTCCACTCTCTCATTTTAATTGATCACGAACAGTCCAGACATATTGATGTCATATGCTTTCTTGCTAAATGTTGAGGTCTAGCCCATGTAATCAATAAAGAGATATTGACAAGGAAGAGAATGCCATGAGAGCACAAGTTAACAAGCCAGCATTTTGCGAGCCAAAATCAATCAAGTAAAAAACTTCCTCCCATGAGTAGCCTCGCAACAGTAAAACATCAAATTGCAAAAATGTCAACAATATGGCCATATTTTCTCTAGCATATTGAAACGATTCCAAATGCCAAATATCATACTATACACAAAAAATGCACTGATCTTACAGCACTAGGTAAGCCTGCCAATTAACATGCTTGACTCTTCCCTATCAACTCATTTTAGGAATCTACTAATAATCATAAGATGGCTTTTCTGGTAACTGAAAAAAGAAATTTCAACCCGGCCGTTTTCTAATTTAATTTCTTGTAAATTCTGTAGATGGTATTTTGTTTCTCTAAACAGTAAAAACTAAAACGAGGTGAATTATGTTATACCCTGAAAAATGGCACAAAACTTGAATAGATTATAACACCATCCTGCATTTACATAGTTTCATTTCCTTACAGGTAACTATGTAAATGCATAAAACACCACACTTGACAGAAGCTCCTTTGCAAGCCAGTTATTTAAAGTGCAGGCTAAAAAATTTCTATTTACATATTCCAACAGTCATACCATTAGAACAATTATATCAGTCAAAGCTGGAAATATTAAAACTAAAGTCTTCATTGACAATATGCATTCGTTGATTAATAACGATGTTCTCCAACCAAGAGCATTATGCCCTTGATCCATCCTTATTCGGTCAATTTTTTCGGCCCTCTACCAGAATTACATGGTAGCCATGTCTGCAGCACACGAAACAGCAATAATAACAGTGTAAATAATTTATCCAACTTATTCCCAGTACGATGCAGATAAATAGAATTCTGACAAAATGCCAACATGCCACATTATTTATATTGATTAAAACAACTGACAACAGATAACATTGAACGTACGTTGACTTAAATGGTGCACTGGTAGCTCCAATAGGTGTGTTGAAAGCAACCTCTTGAAAGGGGCCTGCCATCTTCCCTCGGGGAAACCATCCAAGATCCCCACCCTTTTTACCTGATGGACATTCTGAATACTCAGCTGCTACCTGTAAGTAGACAGAGCAAACAAAAATGTTGTGCATACACATTTAAATAACTCAAAAATGATTAAATTAAGATTACAAAAGTAATCAAATGGCTCTAAATTACACCATAATACACTTAAGAATATTTATCTCCACCTTACTAACTACTAAAAATTCTATACTTGTTGAGTTTGACGCTCCACTCCTTATAGCATGTAGCAACTCTGACAGAAAAGGTTAGCAAATAATGCATCCATCAATAGGGAAAAGAAATGACACTGCAAATTTCAAAAATGTGATGCAATTTCAACTCAGCGAAATCCATTTCATATGTGATGCCACATATTGTTGTATGGTCATGCATAAAACAATGCTCTAAATAAGACCAACATAACGTAAACAATGCTCTTAGCAAACTATGCATCCATCAATACAGAAAACTGAAAAGCAATGGCACTGCAAATTGCACAAATGTAATGCAATTTCAACTAAGCAAATTTCAATTCATGTCGTGCCACATTATTGTATAGTCATGCATAAAACAATGCTCTTAATAAGACCAATATAACATAATAAATAATTCCATCTTCAGATGCAACGACCATGTTTAGAAGATTACCTTTGCGAATTCAGCCGGAGGCACCTTATCTCCATTGCTCAGCCACCCATCCTGTAGTTTCTTATATGCTTCATTCATCTTCCCTTGTTTCTCACATAGAATATGCCTAGCTGAAAGGATAAAATGGCAATGTAAATTCTGTATCTCTTTCTGAAATAGCATGACTTGCTAAAATTATTTATAGGATAAATTCAACAGCTAAGTATACTCCCTTTCGCTTTCAATCGTTGAAGCCTCTGTATGCATGTTCTTTAGTTAAATAAAAATTAATGTCTCTGTCTGTGTATTTACCAGATGTGTCTCAACATGCCAGATTAGGTGAGCATGCAACTGTGTTTCAATAAGACACTTTCATGCATCCTAGGTCTCAAGATACCACAGATTGCAACCCAAGACCTCCCAAACATTATCCCCATAAAACAAAGAAACCCAATGAAACATAAGATTACAACCAGACTTTCCTTACTGCTCAATGAGGATCTTGGCATTCCCTTACAAACTTAATATTATTTCTATCCTTTTTCTATGAATATTTCTGGAGAAAAAAAAATCCCTTTTCTTACATTACTTTATAAATTACAGTTTTAAAACTCTTGTCACAACTCAATAATTATTAATAATCATGTTCTTAATTGACATTTATTATTTTAAGCGTAAGAGGGTAAACATGATATCAAAAAAATTTGCTTAGAGATAATAAATTTCCACAATCCATAAGATTATTGCTGAGATTTCTGGATTAGATCTCAGCAATCTAATCCAGAGATCTCAGCAATAATTCTTGCTTAGTTATTTCTGTTGACTATTCTTTTCATGTAAAATATCTTCATGTCAAATGTTCTATGCAAGAGCTCTTGATCTTTAGATTTTCCAAAACACATGATAAATACGAAAATTGAAAGATGCATCTCACAAAGTTATTAACAATAAACTACCAACTAATTTGCATTTCTGAACAGATCTCAGTGTGTTTGCATACAAGGAGTCAAAGGGTCTTAAAACTATAACTAACCTACCATGCAATAATGGATGATGGGCTACATTTCTATTCTACTGCATCCACTCCATAGCAACAATTGTACAAAACATTTATAGATAGCACAGAATGCCAAAATTCATGTTTTTGGCTTCATTCACTCATATTGCAAAATGCACGGTCATCAGTTTTCACCAAATGATCTGTGGGATCCAAGTGCATTTTTGGGATGGATCTCATATTTCCCTGTACGCTTAGAAAATGGAGATTGAGGAAACACCACTTTCATACTACAAAATTACAGATACATGCCCATCTCTCACATAATGAAAGACTCAGAAAACATGAAAATAAATTTCTCATGGTGAAGCATGTCTTCCCCTCTTTGCCTTGAAGATGAAGATGGTCCTTTGTAGCAAGTCACACAGACCAAAATCAAACTGTTGTGTGACATCCCTTTTGCCTTAAACACTGACTACATCTTCCCCACCCTAAAAAGAAATGCAAAAGCTTTAAATTATAACATATAGAAAGAACAAAAACTGCCGTTCAACACTTTAAGAAGCATAAAAAAGGAAACAGACTAATATAAGTAGCATTGTGTTTTTGGTTTTACAGCTTTTTTTTCTTGGTTCTCTTTACCCTAAATAATCATTGATAAACTATGTTTAATGTTATCAATTCTGGTATGGATTTTGGATTTTGGTTTGGGTTCATCTGTACAAAAAACATGTAAAAATCATTATATATATCATAGCAGCAAAAATCTTTTGGGAAAAAAATCAGGAAAAATCGAGAAAAAATCGGATTTAAAAAAAAGTAAAAGTTTGAGAGGCAAACTATTTATTTTTTTAAATTTAAGGGCATTTCCATAGCATAGAGATATCAAGAGCAAATAAAATAAAGAGTTTAACCCATGAATTGTAGAAAATAGGATTTTATTATTTATATTCATATTGTTGATTACATTCCATTGCACAAAGCATACTTCATAGTGCATAAATAATAACTAGATGGTTATAGTTGATAAAATTTCAATTACAATATGGTTTGTACAAAGTCAACCTATAAACCAAGTACAAAGTTCCAAAAAACATAGCCAATGACTCTTGCTACTACAAATAGAGTTTATGCTAGAGGGCTGCAGGTCCTGATGATGAAGCTCCTGGTTCAGAGCCTCTCCTAACTCGTTCAACCTCGTAACTATCCAAGTTGGCCTCTAAGATCTCAAAATCCTTAGGCTCAAAAAGTCATTAAAAAGACAGTTTTCCTTTGCTGAGCAGACATCATGAATTACAAAATGGGAATCAACTGGTTCATATTTGTGATTTAATAGTACTTGCAATTTCTAGAACAATGTCAAAGAGAACTATATGAAGAGTGTGAAAGGGAAATTATATGACAAAGGAAGCAATTGCAAAGTTCAAATTAATAGGGTTTGAATCAAATAGCTCAAGATAGAGTAATTGAAAATGCTTTTGAAACAAAATCTTAAATCTCAAAAGACCATAAATGATATTGAAATGTTCTCATTGATAACTATTATAGCAGATTTGTAAAAGAGTAAAGGGAGTGTTAAATATTTTTTCATTAGATAATAAAGACCTGCCAGTACAAAAGAAGAGAGCAACTATTTGAGCTACAACTTTAGCTATTATTATTCAAGTGATTTTCCTTGATTTTGCATATAAGTGGATGATGGAGTTTAAAACATTGATGGACTGAGTTGAAATTTTGAGAGATTATAGGTACAAACTACAAAGCAGCGAGTTTCACCAACTAACAAAGCATTAAGCTTGCATAATATATAGGAAATTTAAAAATAACCAAAACAATCCTTCATTTTGATATAAAATACTGTTACAGTTCATCTTTTTTCAGCACTACAACCTCATTTTTATCTTTCTGATAGGAACCATTTTGCTTTCGATTCCACAATGTCTATATACTATTATGTATATACTTACGCTTCCCACTTGATTATACAATTGTCACTACCCTACCTGCTTGTCATTAAAACTTGATGGCCAGTGTCAAATTGAAGCTCCAAATTATCACACTTTGTTAGCATCCTTGGTATTATTGTTGACAATTGAAATGTTAAAATTCTTTTGAATAGTCAAGATCACAAGAATTCAAAGAAAACAAACCTCTTTATGCTGATATCAAGCCAATAGAGTTTCGTTTCAGTTTAGTCTATCTTTCTATATTTACTTTTGGCAAGTACTCCAAATATGTTCAAAAAATAAGATAGAAGCCTTACTTAGTATTTATTATATTGTCTACTATTTCCCACTAAATTGTGTCTTTGGATTTATATACATGGAAAGCATTACTATGATTTTAAGGCAACTGACAATAGTGTGGAATATAGCTAAAAAAACAGCACATCTCTTAACCATTCCATGTTAATGTCCTAAACGTAGAAGCATACCAAAGAACGTGTGTCTATTTTAATGTCCTTAACATCTATTAAAAATATACATCCATTCAAGGTCGCCTACCTGTGATTTGCCTTAACAATTTGATGAAATTTAGCAAATCTTTGATGGTGAACCACATCTCAACGGCCAGCACTCAGTTCAATGCTAAAAATCAACGAAAAAACCTAATTAAATAACGATTTTACATAGTTAGGGTTTTGCGACGAGTTAGTTGGACAATTTTTGTGCAATTTTTTTCACAATTTAAACCCTTAAAAATCGTTGAACATCATTGAAAATCACGGTTGATTAGATCAAGATTTTTTGGGGGAAAACATACCGTGAAGAAGAGTCGTAGCGTAGCAGGGTATTCACGAGTGAGTAATGCTACACTGTCTTCTTCACCAAGACTGACATGCATCATAATATCAAGAACATCAAATATATCATTATAACATCATAAACAACATAAACCATAACACACACGTGCCCATCATAATGTCATCATAAGGACATAACCAAATGATCACAATATCAAATGTATCATCTACAAAGTATAACAACCAACATAACATCAATTTCATAACTGAATTAATGTAATGTAGCATCCAAAGCAACTAAATGACTAACAAACGGTCAAAGCCAAACTGAAGCAAATAGTATCAACAGGAGGGTCACTACATCCTTCCCCCCTAGGATAAGGCTTACTCTTGAAAGCCTGCAAACAAATAAGGATAAAGCTCCCTCATGCATGTCGCATCCTCCCAAATAGCTGATGCCTCGTCACTAGGATCCCACTAGACCCTCACCTGATCAAAGTCTCGATCCTTGAGGGCGAGCCTCTTGCGCTGAAGAACGCCCACGGGCTCCAAAGAAAGCTGCCTGTCCTCTACCTATAATGCATTCCAATCGAGCACACGTGAAATATCAAGATGATAAGGCCTAAGAACAAATACATGGAATACATCATGAATGCGCGTAAAAATTGGGCGGTAAAGCAAGACAGTACGCTACAGGACCAATCATCTCCAGAATCTCAAACGGTCCAACGAAACGAGGCACGAGCTTAGAGCTTTTTCCATAACGGATCGGACTCTTTCGCGGCCGCACCGAAAGAAATACTCTATCACCTACTGAAAACTGGCGATCCACTCGATGAGCATCGGCATACTTCTTCTACCTGTCCCGTGCCGCTACCAAATGTTCTCTGATATGATCAACCTGTTGCTCCATATCCCAAAGCATCTCAGGTCCAAGAAGCATTCTATCCTCAAGACGATCCCAACTCAATGGAGTCCGACATGGGCGTCCATACAATGCCTGAAAAGGAGGCATACCTATGGAACTATGATACCCATTATTATGGGAAAATTCCACCAAATAGAGATAGTCTTCCCAACACGTTTGCTGATCCATAACATACATCCTGAGCATATCCTCAAGAACCTGATTGACCCTCTCAGTCTGTCCGTCAGTCTCGGGGTGATAAGCTGAACTGAAGTTCAACTGAGTACCTAAGGCATGCTGTAAGGATGTCCATAAAGCCGATGTAAATGCAGGACGTCTATCAAAAATGATTCTACGTGGGATTTTGTGCAAACAAACAATATCCTCCATGAAGATCTTTGCCACAGAAGAGGCATTATAGGATGAACAAATCAGAGAGAAATGTGCTACCTTAGTCAACCTGTCAACAGTAACCATGATAGCATCATGTCGACAAGATGACATAGGCAACCCAACAATAAAATCTACCGATATGATGTCCCACTTCCATTCTGGAACAAGATGTGGCTGCAACAATCCTATGGGATGTCGGTGCTTGGCCTTAACTCTCTGGCACTCAAGACATCTCGAAACAAAATCAGCGATGTCTCACTTCATCCCAGGCCAAAAGTACAACTGTCGAAGATTTGCATGCATCTTCTTGACACCAGGATGAGCTGAATAAGGTGCTCGATGTGCCTCTGACATAATAAAGGTACGAAGACCATCTACAAGTGGCACATAGATAAAACCCAAATGTCGCAACAAACCATCTGACTCAAGAGTATATCCTGCGAATCTACCCTCCAAGGGTCTATCTGATCCCAACTCCGTCTTCACTTCCTAATACAATCTATCTGTAGGAAGTGATGCCAAAATCTGACTCCTCAAATCAACTCCAAGAGTCACAGCAGAAAGCTCATGCCTTCGCCGACTAAGAGCGTCAACCACTACGTTCTCTTTCCCCTGGATAAATTTCACCTCAAAATCATACTCGCATAAGAACTCCATCCACCGTCTCTGCCTAGCATTCAAATTAGGTTGTGTGAAGATGTATTGCAAACTACGGTGAACATTGTGAAGTTCAAAGCGATGACCCAACAAGAAATGCCTCCACCGAACCAAAGCACGAACAACTGCAGCCTGTGTCACACCATTCGCCGAATATTTGGCATTGAATTCAAAATTCGTCGAATTTCTAAAAACCCAATGAAATGCGTTCAAATTTGTTTAAATTCATCCAAATTCGTAAGGCTTAAAATTTATTAAAAAATAATTTCAAAAAACGTTTTCATTTTAGGGTTTTCGACGAGATTTTTTGATAAATATGCAGCCGCCAAGCAAATATCACGTCTCTGATTTTCGGCGAAGTATCTTTCTAATTTTCAGCGAAGTATCTTTATTATTTTTGACAAAGCTTTCAGAAGTTTCCACAGGCACAGGTGTTTGAGAAGGTCTTCAAGGTCGACGGAAGGCACTTGTTCTCGAAGCCCACGTTTCATTCTGAAGCCCGCATCCAAGCTCGAAGTACCCCTACCAAAACCTATGCCACCCGAAGGTGCATTCGATTGCTGGAAACTGCCTCTACTCATCATAGACTGTGCACTCTGTGTTGGTTGATCCTGACGATTGCACTTATTACGCCACCAGTTACGATTCTTCCCAGACTGTGAACCATTACTCGATTGAAATTGAGAACTCTTATTCTTCAGTAGGTAACGTTGTTGCTGCTGCTGTCCACCCTTTGCAGGTGCCTGTTGGTTCCGAGAGGAACCTCCTGTCTGAGTTGGACCACCACGCGGAACAAAACCTACAGTAGGTGCACTGCTTATCTGAACACCTGTATGCTATGTCACAACATTTGAATTCAAATTCGGCAACATTGAAATTCGGATGAAATTCGGCAAAGAAAAAAATTGAAAAGTATAAAATTCGGATCAAATTTGCCGTATGTAAATTTTTTATTTTTTTTATAAATATAAGTAATATATCCATAAAATTGTTTAAATAGTTTAACATTTATAAATAGATTTGAAGTCATTACAAAAAGATGACACATTTATAAAATATAAATCATAAGAAACATGTGAAATCACGTTTGCGAATATGTTCTTTTGTCAAAAAGGTACAATAACAATCAAGACTTTAGAACTTCAAAAAAGCTCCAAGTCATCAAGAGCACTTGGCTGAGATGCTAAATCATCATCATCTGCATCACTACTCAATTCATCATCCGCAAAGTCAGGCTCATCTGCAATTGGCATTGCTATGTCTTCAAGATTTTGTTGTGAGGAAGAGTCCCTTGCTGATTTGTTCATGAACAATTTTAAATTGCTGCGAACATAGACAAATCTCCCAACTTTCCAGACAACAATTTATTCCTTTTTTTGGAATGGATGTGGTCAAAGCAACTCTAGTTCCTCTCAAAAACTGATGAACTTGCTCCCTGACTCAAAATTCGAATAGCAAACTCTTGTAGCTCAGGAGTTTGTCCTCCATAGTCCAACCACCATCTATGTCCAGGTATACATGCCAGCCATATTTGGCTGTTGCCATTCCAAACATCCCTTCTCCTTTCTTGTGTTCCCAACATTGATCTCTGATTAGTGCTGAAATTGTTGCATTTGATGCATACTTTTGAATGACTTCAAAAAACCCTCCCATAATTTCAGAATCACCTTTTCTATTAATAGAAAACAACTTAGGCTCCAAAAAAAAAGCTGCTGCATGTAAAGGTGCGTGCATCACTTTCCATCTACAATCAACTGTCTCCCATATCTTCATATATTCTGCTTCTACATTATTTAGTGTTTTTTGAATAGATTCCTTACAACAGTCCATGCTTTCATAAAACATGCCAAGGCAAGGAGTGTCACCATCAACCATACGAAGCACGTCAACAATTGGTTCACATATAAGCAAAACTTTTGCTGCACTTTCCCAAAAATTGCTATTTAGAATGATTTGCTCTATGTTCTTCCCCTTGGGACTTTTTGAAAGCACAGAATTTTTCCATTGATTGGAACAAATAACAGCCCTCACAGCTGCTTTTTCTTCAACCACTCTTTTCAAAGTAATATAAAATGATGCAAATCTTGCTTCACAAGGCCTCAACAACTCCTTGGATGCATGCTACCTATAAAGACTCAATGTGAGACGATGATTCCGTATGAAATTTGCAATGGCTCTCCCTCTATGAATAGCTTCATGCATAGATTACATAATCGCCAGTTAATCGGCGAGTAGAAGATTAATCGCCAGATTTTGAAGAAAACGAGTAAAATCTACCTTTACTCGCCAAAATGAACAGTAAAAATAATCGCCAGTTTTCTGTAGTTAATCGTCGGAAAAAAATGGCGATTATTCATCGGATTTTTGTCAATAATCGTCATTAATGGAAAACGCGTTTTTCTGGCTACTTTTCGCGCAAAAACGGCAGTCATTTCACCTGATTTTTTCACGTTTTTCTTACTTAAACCCTCGTTTTCACATATTTTTTCTTTCATAACCGCGTTTTTACCTTCAGTTTTAACGCGTTTCTGGCTTCGATTTCCGCACAACTTGGAGGCTTTGCCATCGCGATTTGCAGCAAGCGACATCTACAAGTTAGTTAGGGTTTTTAAAAAAAAAAATCAGACATATTCGAGCCTTAGCTTTTTTAAATTTTTTCAGTCCATGAGCCTTCACATACTGCCTGTGATTATTTTTACGAGACTGTTATTGAATTTGAAAATTGAAATAATGAATTTTTGCTTCAAAGTTCAATTCTCATCAATGCGTCATTTATTTGTCTTTGACTCTTTGTTTCTTTATTATATAATTAATAATACATTTTTTTTAATTCATAATATATTAAATTTTAATATATTATGAATTAAAAAATATATATTATAGATAGTAATATATCAGATATCTATTATTAATAATTTATAATACATATAAATAAATAATAAACAAGTACATTATTATTATTTATTTATAATTTTATATACATTATTAATAATATTAATAAATATATTACTATTTATAATTTTTATTATTCAAAATTATCAAATTTAATATATTATGAATCAAAACAAAAAAATATTATAGATAGTAATATATTTAATATTTATTATTAATAATGTTTATATTTTGTCTTTTGACTTTGCTAAGATGGGATTTTAATATTTATTTTTAACTTTTCAATGTACATACTCTGCAAAAAAAAATGATTTTATATGATTTTCGTTTAGAATGAAGCCATGAAATCAGATATTAGATTGAAAACTATAGCTGGGTTGCGAATGTGATGATTCAAACTCAAAATAACAATGAAAGTTTATAATTTAACAGACTTCTACTTCTGCTTATTAAACCCTCTTTTGTTTCAAACTTCCATGATTCATCATTCATGCATAGAAATTTCATAACTGGATCTTTGAATTTTAAATGGGGTCTGATTGGATATTTGGTAGTTGGCACTTGGCACTTGGCACTTGGCAGCGTATGTAACCAGTAACAGTAAAGTAACAATGAAATTTTGTAACTTAATCTTTACTCTATTAAGTTTTAAAATTTCATTTTTACTTTATCGTTACTAGTTACATACTCTGCCAATTGCCAATTACTAACTACCAAATATCCAGGCATACAAATATCCAGTTATAAAATTTCTATGCATGGCCATGAATGATGAAAGTTTGAAACAAAGTAGCGCTGAAACGAGGGTATAATAAGCAGAAACAAAACTCATATCATAATATTTCATCAAACATTTTAAAAGTTAAAATTTGAGCATATCTACTCATATCAATTATCACATGTATGCTTTTGCACTATGCACATTATCACATGTAAAGTTAAATTTTTAATTGTTCATAATGACAATCTGCTGCTCCCACCTGCAAATTTGCAACAGTCAATAGGGTTAGGACTTAGGACTTAGGGCTGCAATGCCAATTTGCATACAAGTAAATTAAATCAATGTGCATCCAACAAAAAATACAAATATAAGAATGAAAAAACTGAAATTAGATAATGATTGTCATTGAATAAAGTTAAACAATTAGCTGATTGTTCCTTTGTACTAGATTTGTTACAACTTACAACTTCTAATATATTTATTGTTCAACTTCTAATATTGTAGGTTACTATTTAATCACAATGGCAACCAGCTCCGCCTCTGCATCTGCTTCAGACTCAGTTGGCACAAGTGTCATTGAAAGGAGACCACCTGGTAGCCGTGATCCTACTTGGAAACATGGTTATTACGGGCCAGTACCAGGCAATGTTATTTGTACTCATTGCAAGAAGAGGATTAGTGGAGGCATCAATCGCCTCAAATACCATCTTGCTGGTGTTCCTTGTCGTGATTCAAAGGCATGTGAAAAAGCCACTTTAGAGGTGAAACGAGAGATGATAGTTGTTCTTGCAGCACTTGATGAAAAAAAATTGGAGAGGGAAAAAGTAAAAGCAGTTGTGCAAGCAGCCATTGCTCCTAATTTAGTTGAAGATTCTGAGGTGCAAATGCAAACTGAAGCCATTGTGGGCTCTAGTCGTGGTCCACGTTTACGTGCTGGTCGCAATACCCCATCCACTTCAAGCAAATTCCAATTTTTTGTGCCCAGAAATATTCAAGGATCACAACCTTCATTGGAAGCAACTGGGTGGAATAAGGAGGTGCACAAAGAGGCAGACAAGGCTTGTGCAAGTTTTTGGTTTTATAACAACCTTCCCTTCAATGTGGCAAGGAGTCCATATTGGGAGTGTTTGGTGACAGCATTGACAGTTGCAGGCAAAAGGTACAAGGCCCCTACTCCAAGAGATCTAAGTGGCAAGTTACTTGAAGATGCTATTGTAGATGCAAAAGGAATTGTGGAAGTAGAAAAGAAGAAATGGGAAAAGTTTGGATGCTCAATTCTTTCAGATGGCTGGACAGATGGAAGAAACCGCACACTTATCAATTTTATAGTGGCTTCCAATGGTGTGATGGTTTTTCTAAAGTCAATTGATGCCTCCAACATAATAAAGAATGCAGAAAATTTGAGCATGATGTTGGAGCAGGTTGTTTTAGAGGTGGGCATAGAAAATGTTGTCCAAGTTGTTACTGACAATGCAGCGGCATATGTGGCAGCTGGTAGATTGCTTCAGGAGAGGCATCCAACAGTTTTGTGGACCCCTTGTGCAGCCCATTGCCTTGACCTTCTTTTGGAGGATATAGGCAAAATTGATTGGGTGAAACCAATTGTAGAACAAGCAAGAGACATAACAAAATATATATATAATCACCCATGGGTTCTTCAATTGATGAGAGATCACACCAAGGGGAAAGAGCTTGTGCGATCGGGTGCTACAAGGTTTGCAACTAATTTTCTAACATTGCAAAGTATCACTGGTTTATTGACTTCCTTGAAGCAAATGTTTGTGAGTCAACCATGGGTAGACTCAACTTACTCAAAGAAGGCTGATGGAGAAAAGATTCAAGCAATAATCTTTGATAGTCAATTTGCAACTAGAGCATTAGAGATTGTCAAGGTAACTTCAACTCTAATGAATTTTCAGATTGAATCTTTTATTCTTAATTTAAAATTATATAAGTATTTTGTTTCATTGTAAGGTGTAATTTAAATTTGGCTCTACTTTGTACTTTATAGGTGACGGAGCCATTGGTGAGGGTCTTGCGCTTGGTGGACATCGAGAAAAATGTGATGGGATATCTTTATGAGGCAATGGATAGGGCCAAAGAGGCCATCCAACACTATTACATGGGGGATGCAAATAGACTTACCCCTATTTGGGAGATCATTGATCGAAGGTGGAACAATCAACTCCACCAACCCATTCATGCAATGGGGTACTTGACCTTGTGAGGAGGAATTCCACGCCTTAGTGAATTTTTTCACATTTTTTGGTGACCCTTCAGCTTCTTTAGGCGCATATGGGGGTGTGAGAGGGAAAAACCCTTTGCCTTAGAAGAATTTCAATGCCTCTTGAAGGCGCAATTTGGGATGCCTTAGGAAGTTTGATGCCTTAGAATAATTCCCAAATTTTGGTGACCTTTCACCTTCCTCTTAGCGCATTTCACACCTTGCTCAGGAAAATCTCACACTTGGAAAATTTTGAAGCTTTCATTCCTCCTGGGCGCATATGAAGGTGTTTGCCTGTCAGTTATGTTTGTAAAATTTCCAACGCCCTTTATGCCCTAGCCTGGCTTTCTATTTTTAGCAAATTCGGAGAAATTAGGGTTTCATTGATTTTCACCCTGTTCCGAGCTGGAACTGGCGTGGTTGTGCCCTCGTTGACCTGTATCACCTCGTTTATACCTGATTTGACACCGTACATGCTATTTTTAGCCATTTGCTATTTTTGGCAAACCCTAGAATTGATCAATTTCGTATCTCCGTTTGCTTTGAAATTTGTTCCACTTGTACTTGATGCTGAAAGAGACTCATTCACACATTTTCCCTGACGAGGACGTGCTATTTTTAGCCATGAGGTGACTTGCTAAAAATAGTAAGTATTCAGATCGTGTTCAAATTTTACCAGCCGGTAGCCTGAAGGATGCTGATTCCGGTGGCGTGCTTCGTTTTGTCATTTCTGCATTTTGCTTCATCTATTTTTAGACGTGGCAGAGGAAACCCTAATCTGATCTGCATGTGCTCCGATTTGTTCCTGGCTGTCCTTGATCGTGCCTGATTGCACCTGATTGCTGGGCTGGAGTGGTGGGTAGCTGCTTGGGATGATACTGCTATTTATAGTAAGTGTCTGGAAAGTGGTCACCCGGATGTCGGGCGAGTTTGCATGTCACAGTGCCCGTGGGATCTCAAAAAACCCAGAAAAACCCAGAAAACTGGTCAAAGTTTTGGCACTGGCTAAAAATAGTAAGTCCTTGAAAACTGACCCGATCCATCTGCATGTCATATCATTGCGAAGGCCTCGCAAAACCCACATGGAATATCTGGACATGCACTGAAAATTCTTGCATGCAAACCCTAAAAATAGCCTCGGGAGGCTGAACTCTGAAAGTCACCATCTCGGTTTGCATGTAACATCATCGCGAAGGTCTTCGAAAACCCAGATCAATTCCCCTGTCACTCACCGGAGAATTGCTCGTTTAAATCCTGAAAACAGCCTCTGAAGGCTTAACTGCTAAAAATAGCCAGTTGTCAGAATCCATTCAAATTTCGCGCGTAGGCATTCTGAAGCTGCCTGACTGTGGTGGAACTGACAGAATTCCAAAATCTCGATAAAATAGCCCCAAATTAAATACTTACTAAAAATAGTAAGTTGCCGGAATACAGTGAAAATTTAGTGGGACCCTGCTGGAAGTCTTCTGACTGCTGTACTAAGCTCGAATTTCAATTTTACAACTCAGTTTGACCTTTAATAAGCCTGACTAATGAAAACCCTAATTTCACAGACTTGAACAATACTTCAACCCAGGTCAAACGACGAGACATCCCCGGAAGGACCAGAGATAGAGAGAGAGAGACGCACTAACAAAAGCCAAAAGACCAGAATGGAGCAAAAATTAGGGGTCCCCATCTAGGATGGGGTGATGTGAAAAAAGCACCCCTACTTCAAGAATGGCTTCCTCTAATATTTGGAAAATATACTCAGAAGTTTTCTTGTGGTTCATGGTGTCAATCACTTTCAAGAACACAACACCATCAGGAGAACACACCAAAACATTAATCAATGGCCTTTGACATATATTTGACCATCCATCACTCAATATAGGGCAACCTGTTTCATTCCAAGAGGCTTTGACATCAGCTAATTTCTCAGTCACTCTATTTTTTGACCTCTACAAAAGACTTGTCCTGAAAGCCTCTGACGATGGGGGTGTGTACCCTTTGCCAAACTCTGCAACTTTTTGAATTGCATTACGAAAATGTGGATTCCTTGCAACATTGAATGGAATAGCACTTGAGTAAAACAAGTCAGCTAATGCATCATCCACCTGTTGTTTCTCTACTGGTTTCCAAAAGTTGTTCAATGTTCCACTCTCTTTTGATTTACCCACATGCCTAGGTAAGGTGGAAGAGGAAGACATGATAGATGTTGTGTGTTTAGACTGAAACATATCCTCTTGAATTCTCTGTTTTTTTTGTGCATTCTTCATCTTTGCTACAATTGAAGAGAACTGTTCTTTCTCTAAAGCAGCTCTCATTTCTGGGGTAACTTTTGGACATGCTTCAACACCTCCTTCTGCACCCGCTGAAATACCAAGTAAATGGTCCATTGCCCTTGTCAAGCCTCCAGTAAAAGGTTTCCGACACTTGTTGCATGTGAGACTTGTACCATTGCGAGAGACATATTTCCATGCCTCGACAGTTGATTTTTGAGGAGCCATAAAGTAACAATCTATATGTTTCAAAGACAAAATACGAATTTTATTTTTGAAAACATAAAATCAAAATATATTAATTTTATCATTCTACTTCAAAAATTAAATAAGAAATACTAAATTTTATTTTATACAACATAAAACTAAAATATTTTAATTTAAAAACAAAATAAAACACTATATTTTAAAGCATAAAATAAAGAATATAGTAATTTTTTATTAAAAGCAAAAAATAAATATATTTAACTTTTTATTTTAATTTTTAAAAACAAAATAAAGTTGCTACATTTTTTTTAGTTTAATTTTAAAAAACTGAATAGTGAAACTAAGATAATATTAAATTTACTGTTTACATATATTAAATATTAATTTATTAATATATATTTAATACAAATAAAATAATAAAATATTTCATATTTTATAAAATATTAAAGACCTAATATATATAAATAATAAAATAATACAATATTAAAAAATTTAATTTAAATCTACGTGGGTATTAAATCTAATATTATTATATTAATAAAATAATTAAAACTAAAATAAATATTATATGAATATCTAATATTAATAAAATAATACAACCTAATATTAAAATAATATTAATAAAATAAAAATTAAGAAAGCTCATATAAATAAAATAATACAATATTAAATAAACTATGAAAACCCTGATTTTTCGTGAAAATAAAATATGCAGTTTCAGATCACCTACCTTTCGAGCTTGGCTGCTTGCAATGAGACTTTCAAGTTGCAGATGAAAGCGGAAGTTGGACACGACTTGCAAAAGGCGACTTCGAGCTTGGACGCGAGCTTCAGAATGAAACGCGGGCTTCGAGCTTGGACGCAGGCTTTAGAATGAAACACGGGCTTTGAGAACAGGCGCCTTCCGTTGACTTTGAAGACCTTCTCAAACACCTGCGCCTGTGGAAACTTCTGAAAGCTTCACCGAATATCAAAAAGATACTTCGCCGAAAATTAGAGACGTGATATTGGCTTGTCGCGGCTACATATTTATCAAAAAATCCCATCGAAAACCCTAAAACGAAAACACTTTTTGAAATTATTTTTTAATAAATTTTAAGCCTTACGAATTTGAACGCATTTCATTGGGTTTTTAGAAATCCGACGAATTTCGAATTTAATGCCAAATATTCGGCGAATGTTGTGACACAAATTATATATATGCAGAATAAAAACAAAAAATAAATTAGAAGACCACATTGCATAATATAATCAAAACCACCATAAACTCTAATGTCATTTAGAACATAAATGATAAATATTATAAAATATTCATTGTTCAAATTTCAAGTTCAATATTAAAATACTAATATTAGGTTCAAGAATCAATTTTCAGCTTCATAAGAATCTTCTAAATCATCAACACCAACATCATCATTGACATTAGATAATGTACGAATAGTTGAAGAACCACAAACAATGAAACTACGACTTGCACTAAAAGTGTGCTCATTTTTCAAACTCAAGTGTAACATGTTGGAAAGTGGAAGCACACCATTTTTTTAACTTTTTAGAACACAATATCAAATGTGGAAAAAAAAAAAAAAATTTAAAACACAAAAAGAAGGCAAAAAACTAGATAGTTTTGCCCTAGGTTTGCTCAGTTCCCCCAAATCCTGCTTGAGTTCATCCCAGACAAACCCAACCCCACTCTACTGGATCCTGACCCTATGCGCAAGCGGATCAGACCAGATCATAGATCCAGTTCGAACTGAACCTGGATCTGGCCAGTCTGCAAGTGGATATGGTACATAGTTGAAAAACAATCATAAAGAGAATAAGACTACCAAGAGGTTCTACTCATAGTCTAAAAAACCTGCAAGTTACTCACAAACCTTTTCTCATGCTTTTAATTTTTTAAACAATATTTTGCATGTCGTTTACATTTATTTTATTAATTTATGTATTCTTTTAATAGACTGAGTTTTTGCTGAGTCTTGATGAGTAAAAATTTTGGCCTACCGAACTTTGTATAAGTCCAAGTTTTTTAACTATGGTTCTACCATATAGCAATCAAGAATAAAATGCAAAACATGTTTAAGAGGCAAACCTCCTCTCAAAATCAAACAGGAAAGCAAACTAAAGAGCGGAAAACAACACACAAAAGCCACTAGTCATAATTTGATCAAAACAAAAATAATCAAGTGGAGAATTATACCAATGAAAATGTAACCTTCCTAACAAGACATTTTTGAGGACCTGCTCAAGGATCAAATGACGCATTTCCCTAAATTGAGGCTTCTAAAAAAATCTGAAGTTTGCAGGTGGTAAGCAGAAGAAAAGTAAATCTAAAAGAAAACAAAATAAAGAGAAACCTCTCACACTGGTACCACTCAGCTCGCTTGACTCTTTCCAAACCAGAACCTGTTAAGAGAAGGATGAGGATGTAGGTTGCAAGAAGCAACAAAGAAATAGTAATAGAGAACTACAAAAGGAAATCCTTTAGCCCTCATAAATCTCAACCTATTTAAACTTAAGCTCGAGATGAAAGGTGTAATTAAAAGCCTGAAGAGCTTTTATTTCTACTAATAGCATTCATGTCAGTATCACTTCTAGGGAGAGCTTGGCAGTGATAATTTCTGAGAACTACAGCAAGCAATGTGAATTCAAACAGATTTGGCTTTTAACAGATGCAGTCTCTGATGGACTGTTCAGTTGGCACACAGATATTGCATTTTAAAACAACAAAAGCATTATTGCATGACAGTTGAATGTAGATAACATGTAAAGCATATAACATTAATAATCAGACATATAGGATGATCTTCACGGTGCATGCGAAAGCCCCAGACCTATGCAAGGGGCTTGCACCTTGTCTCCACTGGATGCTACTGCCCTCAGACCCCAGCGAGGAACGCTGCCCCAAAATCCCCACTAGTTACAAAAAGCTAAAAATAAAAATCATTTTGTGCTGTGTCGGATGGAAAAGCAACATTTTTTTGTTCTCTCGAATTTTTCCCAATTAAATCCCAAGTAATTCAACATTCGTACTTTTGGTTTGCCAAGTCAATCCCAATCTCAAGTAATGCCTGCCATGGCTATAGCAGCATTGGAGACTCATCTGAGATATGAGCACAAGACCCCACATAGAGCTAGTGATGCTGGGCTGAGTGATACAGGCTCCTCTCTACCATAGTTCATGACACCATGTTGTGATTTTTGTTATGGATATCATAATCGATGAGTTTTGTACACCTAAAACACTTGAGAATATTCATATATTTAAAAAAATTGCTTTCGATGCCATGGATATCATAACCCGTGAGTTTTATACACTTAAAACACTTGAGAATATTCCATATTTAAAAATGTTGCTTTCTTCAACTCAAATCCACTTTGGTACTCATTTGATCAATGTATACTTGTGTATGTGATCAAATTAGCTTCTAATTGATAAGTTTATTACACCTTTACAATTGATTTATTGATGGTATTTAGCAAAAGCTTTAAGTCCTTAAAAAATCTCTATATTTCATGGTTTTTCAATTTGCTGAGTCTTGCCAATCAGCTAGCTGAATCTGAGTCCTGTATCTATAATTTAAATCCTTGATTTTGCTACTAAAGGTCTAGTTGAAGACTTATCCCTATCTTTTGAGGTCTTTATTTGCTATCAATTGTGGCTAATATACAAAATTTAGTGTAACCTAACTCTAAAAAATCACTAAACAAAATTATAATGTCTAGGGTCACACGATATTTGGCATATGTGAGTATTGGTGCTATGACCAGATTGTTTTGGATAAGGACATTAGACCCTTTACAAACACTAATAGTTTTAATTAACATTAAAAAAAGGTGCTCTTACCCCTAAAACTCTCTCTTTAATGATCTCATACCTGAAGTCCAAAATGTCACTTTTGCTGTTGTCTTAGGGCAAGTCTGAAAAATAAGTATCAATTATAAGATAAGAGTCATGTATTGTACCCTAAAAATTTGTTGATCTCCACAAAGTTGGACGAAAGGGGTCCCTTGTTGAATTCACAAAGACTTAAAGTGATCAATTACTTGTCATAAACAAAAAGGTAAACGATAAAGATATGGTTGTTTTGGTGATGAATCGTCTTCCCCCTTCCTTATTGAATTATTGGACCAACTGGCTGATCGTCAAAAGTCATAACTATAAACAAGTGGGTACATACCTCTTGCAGAAGAAAAGGAAACAAACAAAATTGAAATAATTTACTATTGAAAGTGCATAAAGCATTTCTGCCATACAATCAAAAGGCAAAGGCAAAGCAAATTCTATTTCTTTTTCTTGGCAAAAATTTCACGAAAAAACAAAGTGAAGTTTCTACAAGACTACAACCATAAGTTAAACCACGTCAAGAAGAAATGCAAAAAGCAATAGTATAATAATAAATATAGCTAATAAGAAGACAAAAACTTGGGTAGATTTGGTTGTCAATAAAGAGGAGCAGGCTTCCAGAGAAGACTACACTTTTGTCATCTCCCAAGACGATAGAAACTAGCGAATGCTACTTTGATTCAAGTGCATCGCAATTTTCACTTGTCAAAAGGAATTATGTTTAAATTTTAACACGGATAATATTAATTTTGAATCAGTATCTTTAAAGATGCCTATGGCTAGTCATGTAATAGAAGGTAGAGGTAATTTAATGTTGTCTAAATTACATTGTCAAATATGTGATTCAGGATGTTATGTATGTTCCAACAATTAATAAAAAATTGGAATTTATTACTCAACTCATCCAGAACTCTAACATTAGCGTAAATCTCAATGTTATCAAAGCCATGATTTCTGATTTGAAAAAAGAAACAAGTGAATGCCCTTGGTATTGGGCTAGAGATCTATATGAACTTGTTCTTGCCATGGTGAATTTCCATACTATCACAATGGAGGACAACATAGCAAAAAATAGGTAAAAGCCTTGAACTTTCTTAATGTGTTTGCACTCAGTCGAACTGATAAGGAGCAAGGAGAATACAGGGAAAAATTCACTACCTCACAATGTGGAGAAAATGGATAAATGAAAAAAATGTATCGCTAGAAGTTGTGGAGAAATGGTTATATATGGAAAATTGCATCACTACACAATAAGGAGAAATGGGTATAAGGAAAATAAATTACGACACCGTGTGGGGAAATGGCTCTGCTGAAAAAATGCAGCGCTACAGAATAGGGAGAGATTGATCTATGTAAAAGAAATACCTTTGACATAGGTGCAGGTGCCAAGTCCTTCAGCCTTAGCACCCTTTCCTTTGCCCTTCTCCTCTCCTCCACCGGATGATGTCTGCTTCCCTTTGCCCTTACCAGACGCTTCTTTGGCCTTCGAATCCTTTCCCATCTCACACTTCACGGCAATAATCGAAACTCTGGATAATTCTGGGCAAATTAATCATGCGGGTATTGTTTTAGAGAAACCCCAATTTAACTGCATAGATTTTTAGATTATAAAATATTAATTAGTGATGTTTAATTAATTATTATAAATGTGTTTGAAGTAAATTAGAAATCGTTATTTTTTTTTAATCAGGAAATATTTATCTTTTCTAATTTTTTAAAGTAAAGATGTAAGATTTATAACTTTAAAAAAATTATAATCATTTATCATAAATATGATTTGTTTAAAAAAAAAATCTAAAGTAGAGATGTGTTGGTTAACGGATTTGTAACCATCGAAATATTGCGTTATATTAAAATTTTGTAGACCCCGCTCTTAAACAACAAATGTACCAAGTTTGACAAGTTACCATTTTATGAATAACTTTTCCTTTGAAGTTTAGAGGTACAACTCCCTTTAATGATGAAATTTTAATCTAGGGGTGTACTTTTAACCAAAAAGTAGAAAAGGTAAATTAAAGGAAATGTTATTTTAATAAAACAATTTGATACAGATAATAATTTCAAAAATTTAAACACGCATGTATATCATTAGATATTTCAATTTTAAAATAGTTACTAGTGCACATACTGATTTACTATTTTAAAATCAAACTCACAATTGTCCAAGAATGATAATTACTACTGCAAGAATAAGAGAACACCCAAAATAGTTACCATTCACATAGGAAATGACAACATGAACCCATAGTAGCACATAGACTTCTAATATTCTTTATTTCAAAATGCCCAAAATCATAGAGTTCACAAACTTACAACCATTTTTTTTTGTTTAAAATACAATTAACATGCAAGTTCACTACCCATTGTCAACAACCTCTAAGGTTACGAGACTGAGATTACTTTAATACCCATACATACAACATAATTGAATCCATAACATTGGTCTACTTAAGAAATTAAGAACACATACATTTCATATATGATCAATTATATCATAACAATAAGAGATACAATTTGATTTCATATAACAATAATTTGATAAGAAGATTACATCTCTTATTCCCCGAATGAGGTAAATCCAATAAGCTTGATTACAAATTACAACCATCCACCTCGATTACAAATGAGGGGTAATAAATTACAGGAATCAACTGAAATGAATATAAGCATGCAAAGTAACTGGATCCCACGAGCTCCTCAACTAGAAATCTCATCAACACGAACAAGAAGAAAACCCAACAGAGTAAGGTGCACGTTCCACCCAGCCAAGTGGTACCCGAAGGCCCACCCCCTGTGTTAGGAGATAGTAACATGGATTCCTACTTAAGACCATCTACCTCTAGTCACAGGCTAAAACATAATTGAACTTAATTAAATACAAATATATCACTAACACAATGGTTACAATGCTTCCAGAGTTAACTAATCAGTTGCATCATTGATACAAACATACTGTTGACTTAAGAGAAATGTCATCAGAATGCTACATGGGATATCCTGGTAAGTCTTCTTAGGCCCTGGCCCCCATCTTGAGATCTCTTGGAAACCTCTAACGACTCCCAGCCCCTCATGCAAACCAATACGGAATCAATTATCTCTCATAGAGACAAGATAATGATCTTGTCATTCCAAGCCTTCTCGTCCCATCCCAAGTCTATACAAGCCCTTACGTCCATGAGCGAGGCACAATTATTCTTATTAGTATTTGATACTACTTATTCTTCTAATAAGTTTATTTACATTATCACTGGATTAATTAACTCACAACGTGTTACCCTGGCACCACTTTGTGTGTCGGCCCTCATTGCAAGCCACTCCTCTAAGACAACACGTGGAACAACTCCACAACCCAAGGGTAAACTAGTGCAACTTAAGGATATTAAATCCCTATCCAAAACATGAAGGCAACACATCCATGTTCGTGATAACCGGGTAATTAACTAGATACAACTATATGCACTACCCAAGGCAATTCAAAGGTTGACTTTCATAATACGACAACCCCAACAATTTAAACACCCCATCTGAAAGATTTATAACCCTTCTAAATAATTTCCCCCAAAACGAAAAATAGAAGAAATTTACATTTAAAGGATCAATTTAAACAGGAATTAAATCTACTTTTGGATTTCCTAAATCCATTTCCCTTAATAAAATTAGTAATTTATTGCCTCAATAAACTAATTTACTAATGTCTCTTTCAGACAAAGGAGGAAATTTAAACCATATATTCAATTCCTTAATTGCTCTTAAATAATAATAAAATAAAACAGTTACTTCTTCTATTCAAAACATAACATTTTAAAAATAACTATTTATTCTTTTTAAAATAAATCATTTTAAAATCAATTAATTCGTCTATTAAACATATTATTTTAAAAACAAATATTTGTTCTATCCATATATATTATTTTAAAATAAAATCAATAATTCGACTATTAACATATTGTTTGAAATTCCTCAATTACATTTAAATCATGCCATTATTTAAAACCTCAATCAAATATATATATATATTTTATTATTTATATATATTAAATATTAAATATATATTTTATTATTTATATATATTAAATATTAAATATATATTTTATTATTTATATACAATAAATATTAAAAAAAAAATTATTATTTATATATATTAAATATTTTAATATTATATAAATATAATATTAAATATTAAATATATTTTATTATTTATATATATTAAATATTTTAATATTATATAAATATAATATAAAATATTTAATATATTTTTTTTTTTATTAAAAAAAAATGAATTGAAAAGGGTCAAACACGGTTTCTTGGAAAGTGTGCATGGAAATTCTTTGGGGTCGGCTGTGTGTAAACACAGCCGAACCCCAATGCATGGGGCAACTGTGTGTAAACACAGTCGAACCCCATAAGGGCGCGGCTGATGTTTACACATAGTCGTCCCTTGTGGCGCAACTGGTGTGTGGCGTGTGTTGGGTGCAACTCCCCCACAGCGCATCCCATGGGGGCAGTTGTGGGGTGAGCCCCCAATGACTCCCCCACAAAATTTTTTTTAAAAAATCATTTTTATTTTTTTTTTATAAAAAAATTCTACAATCTCTCCAGATTTCGAAATCCGAACTATACCTTTCTTAACAGGGTTTCATTTCAACATAAACAAACAAACAAATATATATATATATATATATATATATATGTATTCTAAAATAGATATGCATATATATATTTTTATACAAACTTATAAAAATTATAAGTTCAGTTGAGCAAATATTTTCTAGAAATGGCTATCTACAGCCAAATCCAATTTTTTTTGAGAAAAAACAGTTTGAATACAAAAGTTTTTCCAATTTCTTTTTCCATTAAAAAATCTAAAAGAGAAAGAACAATGAATCTTTTCTTCTATTCAATTTAAATCAAAATTCATTTTGCAAACAGCATATAAAAACTACGATTCTTTCCAAAAATAAAATTAATTTAAACATGAACCTGGTCTCCAAAAGCTTGAGAGGATGCAAAATGGTGCAAAGCCTTCTCCACAGATTCAAGCTCCTTCCCAGCAATCCAACTAAGCTTCTCCAAAACCCAAATCAAAATTTATTATAAAAAAAAAAAAAAAAATTCTTCTTTCCTTTCTTTCTTCCTCTTTTCCTTCCTTTTTTTTCTTTTCTTTCAATTTTCATAGATATAGCCAAAAACTCCATGAAAAATTAAAATATCTCTTTCAACCACCAACATAAATTTTTGAAAACAAAAAATATCTTCAAACTTCATTTTTTTGCATTCAAATTTTCCAAAAATGCAAATTAAAACCTTTTTTCAATTTTCAAACAAAATATCTATCAATTCAAAAAAACAACTTAATTCAATTCAATTAATTTAATAAATTCAATAAAATAAATATAATCCAAGATTACATTATTTTATTAATTAAATTAAATTATTTTATTAATTAAATTAAATTATTTTATTAATTAAATAACATCTTCTAACATAATAAACCAGATTAATTTCATAAACAACTTAAATACTTAATATCATTTATTTACCTTTTTCAACTTGAAATAAAATAATATCAAAGTGAAATTGAATAACATTAAAGTAATCGAACCCGACTTAAAAACCAACGACACACTATGACCAGGGTGATGACTTGACACGGAAAACCTAGCTACTATCTGTTGGAGTGAAAAGACACTGAGAGGGGGGCATGAATCAGTGTTATTAACCTTTTAATCAAATTTAATTGAAACTGTACTAAACCAAAAGTATGCTCTCATTTATCAATGATAAACTCCTTCATTTATTGAATGCAATCACATAAACTAAAATGAGAATAGTGAAACATAGAATTTTAAAGCATTAAAGCACTGAATCAAATGAATCGCAGATATTCAAATAGACACAAGATATGCCAAGTGGAAAACCCTCCTGGGGTAGAAAAACCACTCCTTAACCTATTGCCTTTTTCAGGCTTTCATTTCAACAATCATTTTTGACAATGCCTCATAGGCTAATTTTTGAGCACCAACTCAAGGAGCACCAACCCCTCTTTTTAGAGACACCAATCTCAAAGAGCACCAACCCCTTTTCTATTTTTCAGTAGAACATACAATGATATAGAGGATCTCTCTGTTTCCCTTATTTCTATCAAGTGCCTCTTGACAAATAATGTGTAGAATTCTCAAATGTCAAGCATGACACTTTAGAGTTCCACCCATTATCAAGCCTTAAGACAACTTGAGGAAAATCTCATTAAGTTTTCAATTACGATCTCAATACAACTTCTCATCAATCTCTTTTTCAGTGATGTGTTCTCACTTTGTTTTACACACACATTGTTTCATACATTTTCCATGATACTACTCAAAACAGTTAACTCACTGTTTTTCCATGATACTATTCAAAACAGTTAACTCACTGTTTTCCATGATACTATTCAAAACAGTCAACTCGCTATATTTTTCATCTCTTCAACAAACAAGTAATTAACCCTATATCTCATACATTTTTTTGTGTTCTGCATTGCTCTTTCTCTTTTTGTTTTTCAGTAATATTTAAAGCCCTAATCTCTTTATTTTCATCTTGTTATAGAATACATCATTACACACAACTTTTGGTTACAATAGAATCTTGCTCTTACAAAACAAAATAGAGGTGACCTTTTTTGTTTCCACTTTCCTTTCGAGCTACTTTTCAGGTATGACAAAGTTCTTTAGAGCAGAATCTTTTCTCCAGACATGAAAAGAAAAACAGTATGTAAAAATTGAAGAGTGATTGAACCCTGTCTAGTCAAGTAGCCTGCATAGGCAGAGCTTCAACCAAGCAGCATCAAGGCATGCATATGTGCAAAAAGAATAACCACTGAAAACTACTGCAACTTTTTAAGTAACTGAAAGAACAATGCTCTATAACCGAAATCATATAATCATGCTTTCAAGAGCAGTTACCGAAGATTCTATGATTACCCACGAACATAAATCACTATCCCTTAAATGCAGGAGCCGATTTAAAATGATACATTAAATATATATGCATTTATGAGAAGTGAAATCGACTTGCATCGAATCTGCTCACAAAACAACTGAACCCATTTGATTTTTCCATTTTTCCATTTTTCAAATAGAAGAAAAAGCATATATCTCCTAACAACCTTGTCAGTAGAGGTAATGCTTCTGCACAACAGTCAAGAGAAAGAATGCCTGAGAATAATGATGGAGATGTTGTCATGAAAGAGTTTACTAGATCTGCAGAGAAAGAAACGGCCAAGACACCTTCCAATCTCGGCCCTTCACCCAACGACAGGAAGCAGACACATGAATCAACCATTGTAATGGTCCTCTAGCATTCCCCATACGCTATCCAAGGTCAGAAAGCTAGTAAATGCAATGAAACGGCTGAGAGCATGATTCCATGGTGGCAGCCAGAATAGGGTTCCAAACCCTTCAAACAAGAGAAGCAATAGATTGACCTAAACTTCCAAAACAATCAATTGAATTCCTTTACAAAAATTGATAATCATTTGGAGTCTGAAAGGACTGTCATAGAAAATCAAGAAACTCATTATGTCTTTTGAATTCTACGGCCTTACCAAAGACCAACTGTCAATAAACATTATTGCTTTTGTCTATTATTGACAATGTGAAATCATCAACCAAATTATGCTTTGAAGAAATTGATATGACCACCTTACATATCAAATGCCGATTTCCTAAGGCATGTTTGATTCCAAATGATCAAAACTAAATCACATCCAATGTGACATAAAATATTAATCAATACCTTTATACCTATTGTTGGCTTTTAAGCCTTATGAATTAGCCACCATTAGACCCGAATGCAATATAATATGCACTCCCATAGTGTGCCAAACATAATTTCCAATGCCAAAAGATATCAAATAATATCAAAACCGATTGCCACCTCATTAATATCCAATGCCATATAATGTCCAATGTAAAATACTTTCCAAAGCCTTGTGAAGTGTAATAAAGGCTAAAAACATGCTAAGTTCACAATGCCATTCCACATACCATAAACCCTTATCAATTGATTAAGGAAACTCGTTAGGGTTTTCTTAAAATTGAAAAACAAACTGCATCTCATAAACCCAAGCATCAAGAACCAGAGATCATTACCTGAAAGAGGATGGAGTAAGATGACTCTAAATATGATAAAAAACCATTAACAATTTCATGATGCTAGAAGTTGATCAAGCCACAACATATCAACATGTAGAACACTGAACATGCCAAAGTAATATGATTAAGTGAATCACTGAAGCACTAATTGTTAAACCAGAACCATGTCACTTGATCAATGGAACATAAACCTATAACCAAGATTCCTTAACTGAGATTTGCACATGGAGTCAAGAGATCAGTGCCACCAATGATAGTATCAAAAGTGAAGTAAACATGCCAAACAGAAACGAAGCAAATCAACTGAGTAAGCAACCACCAAGATGCCAGAGTATAACACTTATTGTCATCAAGGATAAAATAGCACAAGAGAGATTCAAAACTATCTCCCAATCAAATACCATTGAGCAATGGACACGCTCAAACCTGTGAAACTAGGTGGAGTTGATGTCTTGCACCTATAAACTTGCAAACAAAACATATATCGAACATGCATATATATATATATATATCATAATAAAACACACCATGACGAGGAAATCATGGAATCGCAGGGCACTCACAAATGAGTGGTGCAATTCCGTCCCCTTCACCAATACAGTGTTACAAAATTGACGAATCTAACATCAATAATCCAATCAAAAGCGTAAAACAACACTAATTCAAATATCCACTATGCTAATCTAAAGCATTCCATAATGATAACATCAACATAAATATACCATCACATCAAAATATAGCACCGCATCGCTTTACAATTAGCGATCAAATAGTAGCCAAGAACCATAGTCAAAGTGCTAACAGAAAATAAAACATAACGAAGAAGAACACTGTCTTATCAAAAGAGCAAAATGAAGGGGTGCTACAAATGTTATTGGACATGAATATCCAAAATGTTTTGATATCTGGGCCCAACTTTTTATGTTTAGGAATGATGGCATTGTCAGTTCTCAACTTCCACAAAGCCTTGTTACCTCTGATCTTTTGTGTCTTAGTTTAATGAGTTGTTAAATGACCCATCCCTTGTATCAGAGTCATGTTTATGCCACTTAGTTTCTCCATGTTGTTAGCATAGAAGTATCGTGGATTGAGCAACTCCTTAATCCTTGATTTGAGCTTATCTACACTAGCTTGAACCTCTATAACTTGTAGACTTGACTAATCTCCCAAATTAACGAATAAAAAGTCATTTTGATTCTCTATATTAATTTGTTCGAATTCCCTTAATAATTCGGTTTGCTCTTGAATGTTCTACCTTAGAGTGATTGCTTTTCATTTAATACTCTTGTTCTAAACAATGTGCATGTTGTGCCCCCTTTTTATGGGGTTTATAAGGATAATCTTATTTCGAACCCTAGAGCGAATGTAAGGTGGCACCTGTTGAAGGAAGGATGGGTAAAGGTGAATTTTTATGGGGCAACAAAGGGCAAGATGAGTCCTTTTGGAGCTGGATGCAGAATCAGGGACCATAATGGTGTGTGGATTGCTAAGTGGGAAAAAAATTGGTGGATGGCACAAATAATGAAGCAGAGTTAGTAAATTCTTGGGCAATTATGATTTCCCTTTCTTTAAGATTGTCAACCATCATTTCACTATTGTGTTGAGGTGGTGGTTTTTCTTCTCCGTGAAATGTTGATATGAAATGGTGACATTAAAATTTGTGTATTCATTCCTCTAAGGTAGTTTTAGTAGTGACTAAAAATCATCTCTATCGAGTTTGGCAACTACCTTGTTATCTTGAGTCTTCACCTCCTTGGTCTAAAGACCGTAATGATTTATGCATTCTATTACCAAATGTAAGAATTGGATGTCGACGAGGGAACTAGTAGCCCACAATAATCCACTTTCAATTAACCTTTGTGTGATAGGAGGTTGATTCTCTACACCCATTCTTCCTAGAAATCCTTCAAATCTACATACCCTAGTTTAGTATCTCTAATTTCAAGGAGTGTGCTTTTCAACCTAGAAAGATGCTTGTAACCTAGGTATTTATACTTCGTAAATTTTCCAAAAAAAAATATTACAAAGTAATTTAATCAATTCACCAAATGCGTGGGCAATTATATCTGGAGAGATTTTAACTTTGAGCAAACAATTTTGATTTTCACAAATATTCATGAAATCCATTAACTTGATACAGATTTTCTACATAGCGAGCTAGTTTAGAAATTGTGTACCTTTAACTACAAATGGAAGATTTTATCTCGCAAAAGATAAAATTTCCATAATTCTCTCCAATTACACCCGTAATTTTTTTCTTTTCTCTCGTCTTCTTTTGGTAATATTTATAAAATAAACTCGATTGGGAAAATAAATCTCAATTAATCGGCATACAATTAATGTTCTCAGGGTTTAGAATTATATTAATTGTGCCTTAAATTTGGCACATGCCATCTTTCATTCCTTTCTAACGCATGCTCTTTCCTTCTTAAATTTCTCTTTGTCAAAAGTTCAAACATGGTTTTCATAACTACGACAGTTCTCGACATAGTGCTCAAAACCATCCATTTTTTCAAAAGAATATTCAATTTCTTAACTACTTTAGAAAGTTTACTATTTCACTCATAAAAGCGACTTTTAGGAATGGGAAATGGTTATAAGAACCTTGTCAAATGTCAAAAAGGTTTTAAGAACCTCATCGGCTTTCAACATAGTTTTAAGAACTAGTTTGAACACTAACACAAAATTTGCTCCTTTCCATATCCCAACCTTCCTCCTTTTAAAGCCTCAAAATTCCTTCAACCACATCCTTTTCAGAGTCACACTTGGTTCCAGGAACCTCGTCAACTCTCGATGTGGATTTGAGAACCTCACTCGATGCCGACACATTAATGTCAAGAGTATGAACAAAAGAGAGAACTAAAAACCTTGTAGACACAACACAAATAATTATTTCTCTTGGGATGGAGGTTTCAAAAACTAATTTGGTTCCTGAAATGGTTTGAAGAACCTCATCGGAATTCAACGAGGCTTTACAAACTTAGGCATGAGCCAATAAAGACTCCTAACATTTTAAAGAAGATTTATGGTCAAAAACATAAAGTAGATATTAGCTATTAAACTGGACCCAAATAATTGCATTGAGAACTAGAATACCAAAAATTGAAGCAACAAGATGCAAGATTTATCATTTTAAGGAAATTTTAATGATTTATCATGAATATGGTTGGCTAAAAACTCTAAGTGTCAATAAGAATGATAAATTAGATAGATTTTTTGAGAAAAGAGAACAATTTTTAATATAAATATATAAATAGAGTCATCTTTTATATAGATACATAAACTTTTATATTTATGTATGTATAATTTTACTTTTTAATTTTTTTTAAATATGATATTTTTTAATAATTTTATATTAATATATATTGTAAAATTTTGATATCTTTATATTTAAAAATTGAATGTCTATTTTAAATTCAAAAAATCGTTTTCTTATTTATAATATGGTGCTTCTCTTCAAGTAATATTTTGATGTAATTTTATATTCTAATGGTGAAAATTGTTTTAAATTTGTTTTGGTTAGTAAGAGATATAATATTTCTAATTTACATTAGTAAATAAAAATGATAATAATATAATTTTAAAATAATAATAATTTAAAAATTAGGTTCAAGATATGGTTATTATTATAATTATCATTATATAAATTAAGTTACAATTATAATTATCATTATATAAATTAAGTTACAATTATAATTATATATATTTTTTTATTAAATTAATATTAGAATTAAAATTAATTAGAATATATTTAATACTTATAAGGAGCTAATTGAAATTCAACTATGCTACTAAATAATTCTTGTACAATATTAAAAAGGTAAGAATTTGTATTTATGAGGCGATCTAATTTAAATCTTACAAAAATGTAAGGGGACATTGTTTAATTTTTGTGGAGATATTAAAGACATAAATTTTTCACATAGTAAATATTTTTTCATAATGTTTTGGATCATATATTTATGATTCGTCGTCAAGATGAAGATAGTTAAAGAAGAGATAAAGAATAAAGAATAATAGACTTGTTAGCTAAATATACGAAGGGAGATCTAGGATGATGGATCATGGAATATGATCTAAAATGTTGATGGAAAAATGTTTATATGTTCAAATCAAGAAACTCCAAATTAACTTTTTTCATTTGATGTCCTTTGCAAACAAGAGATACATTGCATCAAATTCTTGCTAATGTTTTGGTGGTTTAGATTATCTTGAAAGTTGATTAGTCAGAGTTAATATGGAGGATAATAATTGAAATGATAAAATATATTTTTAAATAGTTGTAATGGTCAAATTTGTATATCCATGTCAATTCCCATTTAGTTTTGGGTTCAATTTGAATAATTTCTTAAAGTTATTATATATTTATAAATGGTATAATTTTGCATGTAAAGTTGAGTTCACTCCTCAAGCATTCACCTGCACCATAAACACATGTTCATGCATTTGACATGGTAATATATGTTACTACACATATTACCATACCCATATCATTAATTCATCCTCAATATTTGAACATTCATTCCCTTCTCAAATCTTATCACTTCCTTGTCTCAAGTTAACCTTGTAGATGCAAGATGAATTCCACTCCTATGGATCTAATCCCTGAAATTCAAGAGCTTTGATTAAAATTTTAACTAAATCCTACCTAATTTTCCTTCTGGCTTGAGCTGAATTGGTACACATTTTACATGATTATTGTTATGTTCTTGTATTTAAAGACATTCAATTACACTCATTTAACAATCAAGGATATCAAACTTTCAAATTATTTACATTCAAGGACCATTTATTATATGGAAGGTTTTATGGGTGCACTAAAAGGAATAAGAATTTGTGAGAATCCACCAAGATCTACTAGATTGAATACATGTACTAGATTGAGACAATGAGTCAATAGCACACACACTTCTACCTATGAGATGAATCAAAAACACAAAATGCAAGAAAAATATATTATACACAAAAATGGATATAATCAACATGTATTAACCCATGAAATGAGTGTATATATAGAAGGAAAGAAACCACTACCAAGTTCATCGTGAAGAATACTAGGAAATTAACTCCCACTAACTAGGATTGGTGGCAAGTTAACTTCCTCAAGACTGACAAGAGATGGCAAGTTAATTCTCAATAATTGGGAAACCTAAGAATGTTTAACACTATGTGTAAATATCCATGTACATAATATGCATGAAATAAATTATACACTAACATGGTTTTATGTAATCACTTTAAGAGCATGCTTGCTTGTTGTCCACCAATCATTAGCATGATCATAAAGTTGGTCTTCTCAAGGGGGTCAACCTAGGAGAACACGACCTTTGTGAACTAGTGATTGTCTTATGTTTCTATAAGTATTGTCAATCATTAACATTTAGTGAAGCACGAAGAATAAAATAAACCAAGAAGCAAGTATGTATAATCAATAAGATTTAAATCTACATGCTTTAGAACATATTTGTCCTTGTAGAAATGACCCAAATCTCTGTATTCAACCAAGAAATAATAATAATATAAAATAAAATTTTAGATAGAGAATGCACTACTATTTGTTAGCATCAAATCATTAAAATCAATGTTGCACCAAACTTATTCATTTACACTATTCCTAGAGCTAAGTACATCCTCCATCACATTTAATTTCCTAGCTTGGCATTTAATTATGAATTATATACTTCCACAAATTATTGTTAAATTAATTTAGATTGATTTATGTTTGTGTGAATTCATTTTATTATATTAACTTATATTAAGCTTAGGGAAAGGCTATTTTTCTTAAAAAATTAGTGAACCACTATGATCTTGCACCACTCTAAGGTTTTTCTTTAGGATTTATACCTTCATTATTTTAGGGTTTTTAAATCTACATTAGATTACCTTATTAGAGATCTTGCAAGGGTTTTGTTATGTACCTAAGGATGTGATATTATAATTTAATATATTAGATGGAGATGCCAACATGTGGAACACATCCCTTAAGTTAGTTGTATCAAGTAATTAATTATATTAGGTAATTAGGAGGTGCATGGGTTTAGTGGTTTACCCCTCCATTCTATTATTATAAAGAGGTCTATATAAAGAGGTGGATATCATTATAAAGAGGTGTGCTAATTATTATATTGTATTTGAGATCTATTGAAGATGTAGTGTGGAGTGGCTTCTTCCATGAGGATTAATGTACCATGTTACCCTATCTCAAGGATTTATTATATTTCTACATTTATTGGATATTATAACATCTTGACCCACAAACATTTATCATGTGTGGGATCTACCTTGTACATTATATTATTTTAATTATTATATGCATGGATCTTAATAAATGGTATTAGAGCTATGGTTTGGGCAATGGTGAAGACAAATCCTAATTTTCGAAGATTCACCTATATCTTCCAAATAGTTATTAATGTTATTAGGAGATGTTTATTTAAAGAGATCAATATCATTGTAAGGAGGGGTAAACCACTGAACCCATGTACGCCTCCTCAATGCCTAATATAATTAATTACTCAATTAAATAGCTTAAGAGATGTGTGTCATATGTTGGTCAACATCTCCATCAACTTAAATATATCATTAAATCATATCCCTATGTGCATAAAATAGTCACATACCTTTCATTACAATTTCATTGGTATACGCTTTCTTATTGGGTTTAGGCTTCAATATTTTCTCTTCTACCCACCTTACCCATCCTTGACTACCCCATTGGGGTTTTGTTTTCAAATTATATAACTATTAATATTTTTATTTTGAAAATTGAATGTGTGTTCTTTGGATTTATTTTCCTATCTTTTATTTATACCATGAGCTACTTGTGATCATAATCTTTCATTAAGAAGTGTTTGTTTTAACCCTAATATGGCCACCTAATCCATTGAGACTTGGATCTATTATGATGCTCATGTTGAGAAAAACCTAGATAATGATCATGATGCTCATGTGGCTAACCAAATTTTTGCATATAAGTTTACTAATTTAGCTGATATTAAAATTCCAACATAATTAGCAAATATGAGTCACAATATGTTCATTAATAAGCCACACGCATTAAAGATCTTACAAGTCAATAGTTCTAAAATTGATTTATTATTATAGTTAGTGTATCTACCTCTCTTTTTTTTTTCCATAGTTGATCCATCTTCCACCATTTATCCTTTCACTACTATTACTTATCCTTCCCTCATCCTTATAGCCTTCCTCCTAATTAGACCCCTCTCAAGATACATGCACCCCTTAATATGTACTACACATATATGCCTATTTAATCTATCACTATCCAACCAACCATTACCCCTCTTAGTTGAACCACTCCTACACCTACCGCTCCATCGCATGCTATGTTAATCCCTCATTTGATCACCCCATTCATGCCTATGCATACTGTACATTATCTTTCCTCTTCTATGACTCTTTCATAAATTATCACCTTTTCTATCCCTTGTAATTCCCATATAAAACATAGTGGACCTCAACCATCACTTATTACCCTTTCAGCATATATCCTATATACACTAATCCATAAGATAAATCAAGTAGAAAGGAGAGTTGATGAAATACCAAATGGGAAAGATAGTGAGATGTGAGAATTTCGTAGATGTTAAACATACACTGCTATTGTATGAGATTGTTACACGTCCTCTCCCCCTAGGATTTGTGGCACCATAATTTTTTATCTTTTATGTTTCCATGTGTAGACTCTCTCTATGAAGATGAGCCACTAAGTTATGTCCACATACCTTAAAATATTATTATATTAAGTGGATCTTTTCAAGTTTCCTCAAGTTTATATCCACAAATTTGATAATTTGATAAAGGTATTCTTAAAATAATTCAAAGCTAATATGGATCTCAGAGTTTAAATATTTTGATATATTTGAGTGTGTATGAGGACCAAATGAACATATTAGTGACTATGCTAAAATATTGTGTTCCTTATCATCTAAAATGATTACCCCCTTACATGATTTTGAATTGTAAGACATCTTTATTAAGGTATTACTCAAACTAAATGTAGACAATGTTTATCTAAATGGCTTTACATAATGCATAGACTTATGTGCACATGTAAAAACTATTGAGAGTAAAGTTGTTGGAAATATATATATTTTAAGTATGGATCCTTGCATTAAATTCTTCATCATATCCTTCAACTTATCAAAAGATAAATAAATTTTCAAATGGTAATGGCATGAAGGAAAATGTTGATCAAGTTGCTAATACTTTCACCTTTCCTTCATTTAAACCAAACTCTCTTAGGAATTTTAATAGATTACAAGAGCCCTTGAATAATGTTCTTGAAAGTTTTTTGAGCCCCAACTTAATCACTTTCCTAATCCCAAGAAACCACTTCCAAGGAAATATAATGAACACATGTTTTGTAAAAAAAATTAATGTTTGATTGGGAAAAGGATAAAGACCCTCTTCCCAATTGTTTGATTGGGTTAAAGATGACCTCAAAAACCACTTGGCTACAAACCTATTAGGGAGAGCCAAAATGATAGATAAAAGCTTTAATCCAATTGTTTAGGTGTGTGTGTGGGATTGATGATGTGAGTTTGAATGAGTGATTTCTAAATGCAATGATCTAACTATGAATACTATGCAAATGCAGTGATCTGTTATGATTTCTAACAAACTAGATGTAAATAAACAAATTTTGGTTCTAGCAATGAGAAGGGTAGACACAAATGCACCCGATTTATGAATTTGAGTTGAATCTTGTTGGCCTAGGGTGCAGTACACCCTAGACTGTCCTCCTTTTTTTGAGATCTAAAAATGCAAGCTTCAAGACACCAGTTTGTAGCTTCTATCCTTTGGGTGTTGTTGTCGAAACTTTGTCTATTGATGAGAAAATACAGATTTTGTGACTTGTCAACTTGTAGGGTCATAGTGCATGAATGAAAAAGTATCCTTCAAACATTCCTTCAACTCACTTCAGATCTGCAACTTGCATGCACGAGAGGAGAGGAAGGGTTGTGCCATATAGGGGCTTGCGTAAGTCAAACCCCATGTTGGTATTTCTACCTCCATAATGGAAAATTATGATAAAAGAGAGTGTATCCGTGGATTAATAGATGTTAATTGATAAATAATTAATGAATTAACAACTTGTTGCAACCCACCACTTAGATCTAATCTTCTTGATGGACTAAATTCACACTCATCACCTTCAAGGATCAATTGTTGCTTGATTTGATTTGATTTGATTTGATGATCTACAAGTGTTAGTACACATAAACAAAATGCATACAAAACATATGAAAAAATTACATAACACATGACATGATGCTTGAATGATGAAATATTGCAATAATCTTGATAATCTTGCTCTTGACTTCTCTTGAATTCTTTTTAGGATGCTCAATACGCTCAATGAAAATGCTTCTTTTTTAAAAAAAATGTGAAAATAACTAGGTATTTATTTGCAATTCTTTTAATTTCCCGAAAATCAAATATCACTAGCCAACATTTGAAATCAAAAATTAAATTAATAATTACTTACACTGATATATTCAAATTTGGGGTCAAATTAAGTGGCTAGGGCTTTAAGGAATCAAAAGTGTTAGGGGAAAAATATTAAATGCACAGTTTGAATTCCCCTTTGATTTTCCAGGAATGTTTATAAAAATGGGAAATTAATGCATAATAGGTCCAAGCACATAGGGGGGAGCAAAACCTAGTGTGAAATTGTTAAGGGTGACAATTTTCAACACTATAGTTAAGTTGAAGTTCATTTCACACAATAATGCATCAATCTTAAACACAAGGTGCAAGACCTTATAGACAACAATTTGATAAAAGATGAAGGATTCAATAATAATGAGAATACATTGGTGACACATACAAATAACTAATTAGAAATTTAAATACAAGTCCATTTACAAATCAATCAAATAATGTTAAGGTTCATAATGAGACACACAAGGGTTATGTTAAAAATAAATATATATTACATGAACATGGTTTTGTGGGAGTTATTGATACTAATGTTATATCCTCCTATCCTATTGCTTCTTAATTTATTATATTTTGTGATGAAGAGATCCCACAAAATAATTTCTATGGTCCATTATACATATCAGGTAATTTAAAATACACATCATCTACTCAATTTTCTTATTGATCCAAAATGCCAATACAATATTTTTTATTAAGATCTTTTATTCACAAACCATATTAAACACAAACAATATGCATATTAAATGTTTCATCAAGGATGGCCAATATAAAATTAAACACATTGAGATGCATCATTTAATAGTTGAGATTTGGACCTAAAGAATTACTATTTTTATGTATTGATATACCATCATTCGATAGATTTAGTGTTTACTTTCACATCCTTGGATTGGACAATGTTAAGTTGTCCATTTTATCTTGCCCCAATGTGTTAAATTTGTACATAAAGGAAAATAAATAAATATGAAAAGGAAACAATGCAAGCCTATGTATAATTATAGTTACTTCACACTTGACACATTCTTGAAGAAATCAATCCACATACCTTATGAGAAAAGATACTATAAATGATTTAAAAAGATACATTTGGAAGAGTTATAAATATTTTAAAAGAGGTTGAAAAACAAGCCTATCCTTGAAAGATATAAGATTTTTAAGTTGAGAATCATGATCAAAACCAAATAAATGAGTTGTTTGGCATCAAAATTCCTATTATTCCTCCACAACCACAAGTAAGGAAACAATAAAATTGAGTGAGAAAAAATTCCTCATGTGAAACCAATGAATCATTTATTTGTGCCTAGTATAAAGGATTATAAAGATTAAGCACATGTAATAGAAAAGGAAAGTAAAGAAGATGATGCAAATGTCAATGATGAAAAATATGAGGACTTTTGTTGGCATGATGATGATATTTTGGAGGAAGAGGTTTAGCCTCCAAAGTTCATTCAATGAATCGTGAGCATCACCAAACAATTTTTACCTATATACCTAGCCTATATTTCCTTTTTATCCTTTGCTTCCACATTTTGGTTTTTATTTTTTATTATGTCTTATAAATGTTGTGTATCACATGCTCATTTAACCTTATATATATATATATATATATATTTTTATCCCCATCCCCACTTGGGGAAATTATGCTTCTTTACTCTTTTCCTTGGTTGATATAGTTGCTACCATGCTTCTTCACATTTTATTTTCATGTTTCA